>CM069858.1:181696019-182296019 GCA_036172795.1 Pelodytes ibericus | reverse complement strand
AACTGCACACCACACGAGAAGCTGTGTCGGGGCACTTCGTTCCCCGATACAGCTTCCTGTGCGGTGTGCAGCAGCAGTGCTGCTCTCGGGCACAAATCCCCTCCTCTACCCTGCGCGTGAGGTCATGCGCAAGGGTCAGAGGGAGGGAAGAAGCGCACCAGGAGACCACAACCTCCACAGCCACATGTGTGGGGGTAAGTGTATGTATGTATGTGAGTGTGTGTATAAATGTGTATGTATGTGGGGGTAAGTGTATGTATGTATGTGAGTGTGTGTGTGTGTGTGTATAAATGTGTATTACTGTGTGGGGTAAGTGTATGTGAGTGTGTGTGTGTGTGGGGTAAGTGTATGTATGTGAGTGTGTGTGTGGGGTAAGTGTATGTATGTATGTGAGTATGTGTGTGTATAAATGTGTATGTGTGTGAGAGGGGTAAGTGTATGTATGCGAGTATGTGTATAAATGTGTATCTATGTGAGTGCATGTTAAGTGGGTGTGGGGTAAGTGTATGTATGTATGTGAGTGGGTGTGTATAAATGTGTATGTGTGTGGGGTAAGTGTATGTATGTGTGTATAAATGTGTATGTGTGTGTGGGGTAAGTGTATGTATGTGAGTGTGTGTGTGGGGTAAGTGTATGTATGTATGTGAGTCTGTGTGTGTATAAATGTGTATGTGTGTGAGTGGGGTAAGTATGTATGCGAGTATGTGTATAAATGTGTATCTATGTGAGTGCATGTTAAGTGGGTGTGGGGTAAGTGTATGTATGTATGTGAGTGGGTGTGTATAAATGTGTATGTGTGTGGGGTAAGTGTATGTATGTGAGTATGTCTGTATAAATGTGTATGTGTGTGTGGGGTATTTGTGACTGTGTGTATGGGAAGGGGGGGTAAGTGTGACTGTGTATGCATGTGTGTGTTTGTAGTTATTGTGACCACTACACATTAGTGTAATATATGTATATATCTATATATATATATATATATATATATATATATATTTATATATACATATATATATATATACATATATATATATACATATATATATATACATACACACCCATGTATATAATTATATATATTATTCTCTGAATGAATGAAAAATGAATGCGGCCCACGCACGCATACATTTCTAGCGAAGTGGCACTTTGCAGAATAAACTTGGACACCCCTGCTATAGTGTATATGGAAAAAAAATGGATTAATAAGGTACATTATTTAGATTCTTGTATTACATTTCTATATAAAATTCCTACACTTGAGACAATCTTTCAATTAAATGTAACTTGATTTTTTGCCAGCAGTTGACCTTTAAAGTTGAACAGGAGATTTAAATAGTTCCTTGATAATGTCCCATTACCCCATTACCTTTATGGCAACAATGAAATTTCATTCTGTAGTCTCCGGAATCTAGAGCATATAATAATAATAATAATAAGGATAGTGCGCCACTTACCATTCTTGTGCTTCATCTGTTTGCCAATTTCCCACAGAATGCGGGTGTAACACACAATCATGACCCCCAGAGGAGTGACAAAGAGGGTGAAAAAAGTGAACATATTGTACGTGGTCTCCTGCCAGCGCTGTGGGAAGCTCCCATGGGTGGCACACTGTGTAAAGTTGGTTCCAGGAACTGTCCGCAGACGGAAGAGAAAGAGCTGTGGCGAGAGGGAACACACTGAATATGTAGATTGTTCTGCAGTCTCTGTCATAGAAACATAGAATATGTTGGCAGATAAGAGCCATTCTTCCCATTTAGTCTGCTCAATTTTCTGTATACTTTAATCAGTTTCTGGCATTATCTTATATTTTAAACTCCTTCACTGTGTTCAATTCTACCACTTCCGTTGGAAGCCTAATCATGGATCCACTACCCTCTCTTGTGTAGTAGTTATTTTAAATATACTCCCCCCCTTTACTGTGTTGATTCCCTTTATATATTTAAATATTTCTATCATATCCCCTCTGTCCCTTCTTTCTTCCAAACTATACTTGTTAAGATCTATTAACCTTTCCTGGTAAGTTTTAACCTGCAACCCATGAACCAGTTTAGTAGCCCTTCTCCGAACTCTCTCCAAAGTATCAATATCCTTCTGGAGATACGGTCTCCAGTACTGCGTACAATACTCCAAGTGAGGTCTCACCAGTGCGCTGTACAATGGCATGAACACTTTTCTCTTTCTACTGCTATTACCTCTCCCTATACAAACAAGCATTCTGCTAGCATAAACTGCTGCTCTATCACATTGTCTAGCTGCCTTTAAGTCCTCTTAAATAATTACCCCAAATCCCTTTCCCTCAGATGTTGAGGTTAGGTTTTTAACACCTAAAATGCATAATCTTGCACTTGTCCACATTAAATGTCAGTTGCCACAGCTGACCATTTATCTAGTTTACCTAAATCATTTACCATTTGGATTATCCCTCCACTATTGGCTTTTACTACACAGAGACAGAGTCTCCATTCATAAATTTATGAATGGAGACTCTGTCTCTGTGTAGTGAAAGCCAATAGTACTATTAAATGCATTACAAATGCCGAAAGTCTATAAACCGAACGTTCGGTTTATAGGCTTTCGGTTTATGGAATACATGTAATCCTATTGCTATTCTATAAACCGAACGTTCGGTTTATAGAATAGCAATAGGATTATATGTATTCCATAAGCCAAAATTCTATAAACCGAACAACCTTCGGTTTATAGACTTTCGGCTTATGGATTACACGTAATACTATGGGCTTTCTATAAACCGAACTAGAGTTCCCATTCATAAAAATGTATGAATGGGGACTCTGTTTCGGTTTATAGAAAGCTAAGAAGTTGAACGAATGAACGAATGGTTTATTATAAACGAAAATCATTCGTCCATTCATGCTATAGTACTAAAAACCGAAATAGAGTCGGTTTATAGAATGCCAATAGACTTACATGCATTCCATAAACCGAAAGTCGTTCATTATGTCGGTTTAGGGAATGTAGTGTACTATGCTATTGTATTCTATAAACCGACTCTATTTCGGCTTATAGAATGCCAATAGTACTACAAATGGATGAATGAACGAATGATTTTCGTTTATTAACCATTCGTTCATTCGGCTTTCGTTAGCATAGCATTTTCATTATTAGTTTTTCGGACGAATGGACAAAAATGCTATTTTCGGACGAAAATGCATTCGTCTGAAAACGAATGCACATGTCTAGTATATTATATAATTTTTTCTTCTTGGAAAATTCCATAGTGATTAGTATCTATATATAATTCTGATTTTGACAGTAATGACATAAAAGAAAAAAAGTTTGGGGAGAAGTACCTGGGGTGATGCCAGTAGGAGGCTGCCAATCCAAGCAGTCCACAGCATGATGCGATTGCGTTGCCCAGCGCTGGTAAAGCTGAGAGGATACAAGATGGCCCAATGCCGGTCTAGGCTGATCACCACCAACACTAGGGCTGCGGAATACATGGCAAATAGTTTTCCAAAGTTTAGGACTTTGCAGGCGAGCTCCCCTGCGTACCATTGCACCATAACATTCCAAAAAGCGTCCAGTGGCATCACCAAGAAGGTAACCAGCAGGTCAGCGACAGAAAGGCTGAGGATAAGGACACGTAAGTGAGACTTGCATCGTTTTCCACTTATGCTGCACAGGACTGCCACATTACTGAACAATGCAGTCAGGAAGAAGAAACAAGTTACACCAACCCGGAACTTTGCAGCTGCTGTAAAAGTAGGCTCTTTCCAGAGGCGCGGACAGGACAATGATGTAACATTGTCTGGCGCAACCAAACAACTTATAGTGTGGTTCACAATGGTTAGCTGTCCTGCCATATTCTGAAACAAATAATACAAATAATAATGTAAATACATTATTTTTATATACGCTCCTTTCCACCTGAAGATAACATACATTTACTTAGAGATAAATCTTCTGCATGGGAGATTATATGGACAAGTATTGGGACACACCCCTTTAATTATTGAATTCAGGTGTCTCAATCAGACCCATTAGCACAGGTGTATAATAATCTAGCCATGCAGTCGACATTTACAAACATTTGTTTAAAAAAATGGGTTCTTCTGAAGAACTTCATGAATTCAAATATGTGATAGGATGCCACCTTTGTAATAAGTCAGTTCATGAAATGTCATCCTGCTGGATATTCCACAGATTACTGTAAGTGGCATTATTAGAAAGTGAAAGAGTTTAGGAGCAGCAGCCATGAAGCGGAAGGCCACGTAAAGTCACAGAGTGGGGTCACGGATGCTGCGGCACATGGTAAACGATGCCAATGCACTGCTGATTCCATAGTTGACTAGTTCCAAACTTCCACTGGCATATCACAACAAATATTTTGCGGCTGAACCATCAAGTACTATGCCAAGCATACCATATGATTGAGAGGCTATAAATTCCACTCTCAATTGTAAGTGCTGTTATTTGAAAATAGACACATTTAGGTACAACAGCAACTCAGACATAGCTAAAGATTTCCAAACTTTAGCACAAAAAAGCAAATAGCTGTAATAATTGTCAGGTGTCCCAGTAATTTTGTCCATATATTGTATGTACGCAGCACATTAAATAAATGGAAAACACTGCTTTAGTGTATTGTTCACATTTGTAAAATGTCCCATTGACCACCTGCTCATAAGGCTCATCACCTTGTTTATCACACATATATTTTCCATTATCAAAAGGTTTATGCCACAAAACATTACACACTATATTTAGTATTTTGACAATAGTTGTCAACAAAATGGAAATGAATTGAAAAATGTAATAGAGTGTAGACATTTTAAATGGTGAAGCTTTAATGAAAGAATACAAATGAAATACCTTATTGCCTTTATATTAATATCAGGGGACAGACATCTTGGGTCAGATCATCCTTCATCGGACCCAAAATTCTAAAAGCATACCTGCCCCCTAAGTGCTATACAAGCAAAAAAAAGCTCACTCAGTACTTGGTTTTTATTTTTTCATTAAAACATTTCTATTTATTATATAATATTTCAATTAAACACTTTGTTTTCAATCACTTGTCCTTTAATACAATTCCATGAAGATTATTAATGCAGAGGCTAGTCAGAGCTTTAATCTATATATTTGTTTTGCCCCTTTCTGTAGGAGATGACAAGGTCTGTGAAAGGGGAAAGTTGGTTGAATTTGCTTAATCAGTTACTATGTATATGAAAGATTTCCTATTTTACTCAACCACAGGAGCTACAGTCTTAATGTGTTTTTGTAATACATTGTAGCAGAGCAGTGGGAGCACAGAGACTGGATGCTGTGGCAGCCAGAGAGGGAGGTGGGAATCTTTAGCATCTGTGCCTCCTGATCAGGGCCGTCTTTAATAGTGATTGGACCCTGGGCAAGCATTTGCTTGGGCCCCCTGGACCCTGCCCCCTCCCCTGCATGCAATCCCGCCATCCATCGCAATGTTACCCCCCCCCACACACAAATGCCATCATTATTGTGCCATTCAGATGCCAGTAATATTGTGCCTTTCAGATGCCAGTAATATTGTGCCATTCAGAGCGCAGTATTATTGTGCCAGTCAGAGCCCAGTAATATTGTGCCACTCAGAGCCCAGTAATATTGTGCCATTCAGAGCCCAGGAATATTGTGCCAGTCAGAGCCCAGGAATATTGTGCCAGTCAGAGCCCAGGAATATTGTGCCAGTCAGATACCAGGAATATTGTGAAATTCAGACCCCAGTAATATTGTGCCAGTCAGATGCCTGCAATATTGTGCCATTCAGAGCCCAGTAATAATGTGCCAGTCAGATGCCTGCAAATTGTGCCAGTCAGATGCCTGCAATATTGGGCCAGTCAGATGCCTGCAATATTGTGCCAGTCAGAGCCCAGTAATAATGTGCCAGTCGGATACCAGTAATATTGTGCCAGTCAGATACCAGGAATATTGTGCCTGTCAGAGCCCAGGAATATTGTGCCAGTCAGAGGCCTGTAATAGTGTGCCAGTCAGAGCCCAGTAATATTGTGCCAGCCAGATGTCCAGTAATATTGTGCCAGCCAGAAGCCCAGTAATATTGTGCCAGCCAGATGCCCAGTAATATTGTGCCAATCAGAGCCCAGTAATATTGTGCCAGCCAGATGCCCAGTAATATTGTGCCAGCCAGATGCCAAGTAACATAGTGCCAGCCAGATGCCTGTAATATTGTGCCAGTCAGAGCCCAGTAATATAGTGCCAGCCAGATGCCTGTAATATTATGCCAGTCAGAGCCCAGTAATATAGTGCCAGCCAGATGCCTGTAATATTATGCCAGTCAGAGCCCAGTAATATAGTGCCAGCCAGATGCCTGTAATATTATGCCAGCCAGATGCCCAGTAATATAGTGCCAGCCAGATGCCTTTAATATTATGCCAGTCAGAGCCCAGTAATATTGTGCCAGCCAGATGCCCAGTAACATAGTGCCAGCCAGATGCCTGTAATATTGTGCCAGTCAGAGCCCAGTAATATAGTGCCAGCCAGATGCCTGTAATATTGTGCCAGTCAGAGCCCAGTAATCTAGTGCCAGCCAGATGCCTGTAATATTATGCCAGCCAGATTCCCAGTAATATAGTGCCAGCCAGATGCCTGTAATATTATGCCAGTCAGAGCCCAGTAATAATGTGCCAGCCAGATGCCCAGTAATATTGTGCCAGCCAGATGCCCAGGAATATAGTGCCAGTCAGCCCCCCGACCCCCCCCCCCCCCCGTTCCCTAGTACTTACATGAAGCTGCTCCATGTCCCCCGCCGGATGTCTCCTCCGTGCAGTCTTCCCTCTTGCACGGAGGAGGGAAACAGTCACCGGAAGTGACGCGACGTCACATCCGGCGTCCGTTTTTTTGTTTGTTTTTTCCGGCCGTCGCATCCATCGGATGCGGCTTGCCGGAAAAAAGCGTTCACAAGCGCAATGCGCTGTGAACGCGGCAAGCAGGGGCTGGGGGCCCACGGGACAGCTGCCTTGGGGCCCCCCAGGAGTAACTGGGCCCAGGGCAGCTGCCCCGTTTGCCCCGCGTTAAAGACAGCCCTGCTCCTGATATCATACAATGTACCTTGGGACCCTTTAAAAGCTATAGAGTTGAAACTGTTTCAATGTGTCTATAAATGCAGTGTGTCTGTGCAGATCTGAGTGAGTTTTATCTCACCATCACACGTGTGTTCCTGGAATACACATATCTAGTGTCAGCACAGCCCCTCATTTAATCTCTGGTGTGAAAAGAAGCAAAGACCAGTTTGCAAGATGCA
Organism: Pelodytes ibericus; assembly: GCA_036172795.1. Classification (NCBI taxonomy): domain Eukaryota; kingdom Metazoa; phylum Chordata; class Amphibia; order Anura; family Pelodytidae; genus Pelodytes; species Pelodytes ibericus. The sequence goes on along the minus strand of CM069858.1, from coordinate 182,288,770 downwards.
CAGAATACACCAGTAATTGTAACAATATTGCACCTGAAGGATCTTGGGTAACTAATGGAATCCATCACGGATTCATCCAAGCTCACAGGAAACACATTCCAAGCTCTAGTTCTGATACATGGCAGACCAGCACAAAAGCTGGGGTGGAGTACAACACCTAGTAAATAACATAGACACCACCTCTTTAATGCTGATGTGGTCATGGCCTGTACTCGTTTTATTAGCATTTTCTATATGACATTTGAGCTGGATGTCAATTCCCAAGCTTTGTTTTCCTGAACTGCATCTTTAAGAGCTTGTGATCATTATTTGGAAGATATTCTTCCCTTCCCTTTAATCGTCTAAAGAACTATTCAATAAAGAGAGGATTTCAGGAATGGAGATGCGAGTTTCAAACTTTATGCTAATGTAGCCAAGTTAGAAAATGTCTCCCATTCAGCTGCATGGGAGAATTTTTCTAATTCAGCTACTTTGGCCTTAAGGGACTGTATCACCTAAATATTATTTTACTGTTCATAAGGAGCATAACAACAGATTGATCATGATCTATACATTGTATTAGTAATAATTCCTAAATGTGTCTGTGGAGTCTCCTGTTTGTGACATCACCTGTGGCACGGTATGCAAATGTACTGCTTTTCAGTGCGTCTGAATTGTCATTCTGCTTCCATCTACAGGATTACTGTGTTCATTTTAATATAATTGATCAATACTATCTGAATTGTATACATACAAATATATGCTGTTAATTATGTGTCTAAAAAATTGTGTTTTGTTGGCAACAATCCTTGTCAGCTTTCACTCTAAGCTAATGGATTTGTGTACAACATGAAGAAACAACTATATCTGATCACTGAGAAATAAAGCTTTTCAATACAATATTGACTGCCATGCTATCACTGCTACTAATGCAGTCACATTAGTAGGATTCCTGCTTTGACATCACCTTTTGAAATACTGAAGATGTCAGTTCTCTATTTTTTTTTTTTATCCAACTGGAACAAAACAAGAAAACATCAACAATATGTTCTTCCAAACCAGGTTATTAGAGGATGAGAAATAATCAAGCTTTGTTTATATTGTCTCCAGTCACTGAGAATTAAAGCTTGGAATCCATGCATAGTATTTACATGCTGCTGTCCATCTATCTAATTCCACAGGGATAATTTCACAAGCACTGTGAAAGCTATAGCATAACCATGACTTCTGGGTTCAGCAAAAAATGCTGATTAGTCATCAGGTAACTACAAAGCTTGATATAAGAACTCAGAATAATATTTACATACAATTAAATCCTCGAAATAAAAAAAACGAAATTAAAAGTGGCGTTTGAATCAAATTCTGAAAAACAGCAATGTTTCCTTTCAGTGAGACCATTATAGGGTTATTGCGTTATTATACTACTATATTCAGCACTGACTCCATCCAAGATAAAGGTACACGGCAGTCGGCAGGCTGAAAGCACAAACAAAATGTCACAGGCAACATATGAAAACTGCAGTAAGACCCTGTCCATGTACATTCCATATACTCTTGTAATCTTTTAGATGCCAGAGGTGTTGGAATGCATTACATGCCCCTCTGAAACTTTGAAAGATGGAAAATGACAAATTGATATCAAATGAGACCCTACACATTGACTAACAGCCAAGATGATTGGTCAGTCTAGGTAGCCTGCTCCTCAAAAGAACATTCTTCCGTATTGAACTGTATTTGCTCCTTAGGGTGCCTGTTGACAAGCTATTCTTCAAGTTCCCTTCTGCTAGAAAGTTATTTCATGCATTCACATCCCCTTCTGTAAAAATATATATCTTATTACAACGCCTAAATTCCTGCGCCTGACTGCAAGAATTCTCAATTCTCAAACATTACTCGTTCTATTGAAATTGACTCAGTTTGGAATGGAATTGTATATGTATCTATATGTCTCTATTATACTCTGTGTCTTTTAACCTCAAATGTCATTCCAATTTGTTGATCGAATATTTAATTTTGCAGGCGTTGCTTAGTCGTCGTAGCCCTTTTGGCTTCAAAGGACACGGTTTGCTGAAATAATTAGAGTATTTTAAATTGGGTCTTGTGTGTAAACTTAAATGAATTGTCAGTATCTGTCCATCACACACACATTTACATATTATCTTCAGCAAGACACATCACTTTACTTTATGCAATAACTCTCTTGGATGTGATCTTTCTTTAACTGATGTGCACATCATGATCCTTTGTAAAGATAAGTTGTCCTTGTAATTACTATTCTGTGAATTTTTACTCACACAGTACCTATCCAATCAAATCTGTCATTTGTTTCAATAATGTCTAAACATTGTCACCACAACGGCTATGGAGTATGGTCCCAATGATGCTTCTATACAAAATAAACGGATATCCCCTCACTGAAGCTACTATGTCACCATTGCAATTGGCCTCTGTTAATAATGTAATGGTTCCAGCTCAAGAACAGACATACTTTCCTTTGTAAGCTTTTTAATGCAAAACTGGAGTAAAGTATACTTTTTACTTTACTTTACTTGGTCACCGCAATATAGTTGGCCATGGAAAGTGCCAACGGTTGCCTATCACACGTCTCTTGTATTATGTATAGCGCCTTTCATGGATGACCATTGGGGAGAAAAGAGGGTTCCCCTCTCACCATCCACTTTTTGGAACATCTAAGCACTTATTTGTTTGTTGTTGTTGTTGTCAGGTTTTTTTTTAGATTATGACACTGCCCCCCACCCGATTCCCCCAAAATGTGTGTACATATTATAATGTTATAATTACTAGATATCTGTAGTGAGTAGATGTGATATATTATCCCTTTTATAGTGCATTTCTTTAGTTTTCCCCAAAAAAACTATACATTGGCAAAGTTTAAACCACAGAATTTAGACTATTTATTTTTAGGAATTTGAACAAATGTTCTTTATAAGAAGGAGTATTTTATCCCATTTCACATGCGGTTACCATGCAGACAGGATGATTCATATGTTACAGGGAGAAGAGCATCAAGGTGTCAGGTGCTACATCTTATCATGTATTTTTAAACAGGACGGGTATTACGCTTCATAAAAAAAAAAAAAATCATTAAAATAATCAATGCTTCATATCATTGAAAAGGAAACAACATGAATATTCAGTATAGTAACTGTATAATTAAATTGCAAATTAATTTGTTTCTAAGAATTAAAACACCAACCAAGCTGTTTTTCTATGCAAAACAGTTAGGTCAAATCATTACTTTAAAATACGCTTTTAAAAGATATTACTTTTAAACCTAGGTACTTACAACTAAGTTATTATTTATAAAGTGCCAACACATACCATGCAGCAGTACAATAAACATTGGCTGAACTGAATAGAATGTCAATTTGAGTATTTTCAATGGGGAAAAAAATAAGCAAATAGCATTAAGGGAAGTGTAAGCTAACACCAATATAGTTCACAGTCATGTAAAATTAAAAGAATAACACAGAGTTCCAGGGGATGATAATTGCTTTGTATTATTGGTTTATAATATAATATGATCACCCACCATCAAATAAAGGAGTAAATAATATTCTTCATGCTCTATATCAGTGCAATAAAGCTATACCTGTTAACATATTGATCTAAGATATAATATTTAAATATTAATAATCTAATAATTCCTAGTGTTATATTGTTCTGTGTGTGATGCTCTGCTCTGTATGGTACCGAAGTAACGAAATAGCAGAACAGAGATGCACCTGCGCAAGAGAACCAAGAATGTTACATATCATAATAGGTAAGGTGTATTATCTGTGCTCTCACCAGGTCCAGCTGGGTTTAGCTTGCATTGTCTCCTCTCTGCCCCGTCAAGAAGTTAGGTCAGTCCTGGTCCCCAGCTCAGCATCTTCACATTATCCCTGCACAAATCGCTGTGTCCCTGATGCTGCTGTGAGGCAGAGCAGAGCACTGAGTTTGTAATGGGAGGAGAGATAGCTCTGTGAGTAACAGCAGATCTACTGAAGAAAAAGTGCAGCTATAGCACATTACATTAATAACATTTATTTATATAACACTAGCAATTTACGTAGCACTAGGTACAGAGCATAGAAGGGAACTACATACTATGTCAGACAAACTAGAACAGAGACAGAGAGCCCTGCTCACAAGCTTACAGGGAGTGAAGAGGTCAAAGGGAAGGTGGTGGTAGTCACAGTATTAGGGATGGTTAGAGCTAGGTGGGTTTGGCCAGAGTTTAATTATTTATGTTCCAGCTGGATGCGTTGTAAGCTTCCTATTAGCATAGTGAGGTACCACTGATGCACTAGCAGTGTCCCTCACACCAGTGTGGCACTTTTATTGCTTGTACACCATAAATCAGGGCCATATAATGAGCATGCTTTCCAGATGACCTGACCCTGAGTCTCCCCAGAATATTAACCCTTTAACAGCCCATCACTTACATTTCTCCTGTAACCACTTGCCATTAGTTTTAATCGCAATGGTTCTAGTGGGATACCTGTACCAGTCATGGCTTGAGTCACCTGTATGTAATCAGAGACATGAACCATGAGATACTAGAGAATGGAGAACAATGGGAAGCAATAAGCCCCAACTATATGACCCTGAAAATCTACCTCCCCACCCTGAGAGTGGTGTGAACCCACATAGAAATGTTCCATACATTTCCTTGCATATGTTGTTGTAACAATAATACCCATCATGCTCAGCTATTCAAAGTACAATAGTTAACTAACTCAGGAAGGTGTAGATTATCCCACTGGAACTTTTGGTGCGATAGACATTAAAGGGGAAGTTCCGGAACACTATCTGCACCTGAGGTAGGAATAGAAAATTGCACACCATTTCAATATGGTTTCATTGAAGCAATTTTGCAAAAAAAAAAAAGTAGGAAATTACATACACCTCTTCTTGGAGTGCTTGCAGGGCTGGCGCTTCCTATAGTCGAACTAGGCATTCGCCTAGGGCACCAGCTGTGTGGAGGCGGCTGCTGCCTGCCGCCAGGATACATGTAAAAAGGCACCAGAAATTGGGTGGGTAGGTTGGAGGGAGGGCAAAAAGGCATCAGGCATTGGGTGGGTGGGTGGGTGGGTGGCTGGGAGGAAGTTCAAAAAGGCACCATGTGTTTGGTGGGTGGGTCGGAGTGAGGGCAAAAAGGCACCAGGCATTGAATGGGTGGGACAGGAGGGCAAAAAGGCACCAGGCATTGGATGGGTGGGACAGGAGGGCAAAAAGGCACTAGCCATTAGGTGGGTGGCTGGGAGGGAGATAAAAAGGCACCAGGCATTAGGTGGGTGGGAGGGTAAAAAAATGAAAAAAAGATACCAGGCATTGGGTGGGAGGGAGGGTAAAAAAAAACAGGGTCACATTGCATGTGTAACTGTTTGTGAATGTGTGGCTGCATGTGCATGTGACATTGCATGTGTTACTATGTGTGTACGTGTGGCTGCATCTGACATTGCATGTGTGTGTACATGTGCCTGCATATGTATGTGACATTGTGTTACTGTGTGTGTAAATGCCTGAGGGTATGATCAGCAAAATATATGTTTGTCAAAGAGTCTTGCACCGGCCTCGAGTGCTTGACTAGTTGGGATGCTCATTTCAGCACAGTGGGTTACCGTGGGCTCTTCCCTAGTGATGGGTGTTGTTGAAGGAGCTCTAAGTCTTTGGCTCTTTACATTTCCATGCAGCTGCAAGTGCCAGGTGTCATATCCCACATCTAGTCTGATTAGCCCTGTGCTCAATGTGACTGACACTAACCAGCAAGCCACACAAGAGACACACACCTCCAGCTCTGTTGCATGAGAGGACATCAGTTTAGTTACGCAGCCAGGATGGCCATCAGAAATTGTGGTGCCCCTTACAGACCAAATGGTCTGGGCCCCCACCTTCCCCACTCTGTGACAGGTGTATCGCATGGCAGCCCTGTATATAGTTATCAGCCCCTCAGTTGTAAGTGCCTCATTAATCTCATCATCATTATTTTATATGTATTGTATATGTGTTCAATATCTGTGAAATGAACTTCATTTTACATTGAATATTATTAATTTTACAGGGACCTCTAAATCTACTGTCATCCAATAATGAGGACTTGAAGAGACAGGCCGGACTGTTGCTATAGCAACAACAATAACTCATAGTACACTTTTTTTTTTTTTACTATATAGGAAGTGTTGAGCAGAAAAAAATATAAGACAGATCTTTTTCTTTACTTTACATGATACACAATGTATCTAAACATGTTTTGTTGGATACTGTAGGTGGCACTGCCCCTTTAATTAGACATGAGATGATGTGAAGAAGAAACTGCATCCGTTTTATAGCCTATTGTAATTATTGTACACCATGGATACAGTAGAGAAAAAGCCAGATAATCCGCAACAACAAATGTCAACATTCTTGTGATGATACTTTTTATACATAGATTGCTTAAGAAATAACAAATAGCGGAGTCTGAGTGAATTGAGTTCTGGGAAATTTTGTTGATCCCTTATCTTTACTGCAATTGATCAGTTTGGAGGAAAAATAAGAAAATATGACCTGACACGATATTCTTCTTCACAGTTATTTATTTATATAATACAAACAGGATCTATGTAGAATATTGTACTAATGTCTCTCTTTCATTATTTTATACATATTTCATATCTGATTGCTGGTTAGGTGACGGTACTCCCAAAACTCCAGACAAATATCTAAAAGCAACAATTTCTTGTCATGTCAATAACCTTCTAACTTATGCATACAATTCAAGGTTTATTTAAAGTTGAAGAGTTTACACAGCACTTAGAGCTGCTCACCAAGGCTAAGATTATTTGCCCTTTTAACTTGGTGGCATTGGGGGTTACTTATAAAAGCAGACCACGCCCTAATAGCACATTCAATGCGTGCACCTCAGTATAACACTTACTCTCCAATACAATGCATTAATATCTGGACAGCCCATGTATTAAAAAAACAAAACAAAAAAAACCAGATGCAGAAATGCAGTTGAAAAGTGAAAATTATCAACCAAACACAATTTGGCGGGAAACGTTATCTTAGCTCCAGGAACATGTTGGGTTTTATAAAAAAAAAGGTTCAGCTACATTTATCAATTAGACATCAGTATTCACATCATTTTTTAACATTTTTTATCTCTTCCTGACATTTTGCTCTTTGGAAGGTTTATACATATCGCACAATGCCATACTTTGTTTTATAACTTTTATTGTTGTTTATTAATAGATATTGAATTGTGGTGAATAATAGAGGAGGTAAAAAAATTGGCCAAAATAAATGAGCTGGAGAATCAGATTTCATGCAAACCCATTCAGATTCTTTTTCCATAATTGTCCCACTTCAAAATGGAGTAACTATCACTGAATATTTATACTACACTAAAAAGGTATGTTCAAGGCTCATTCATAGGATACACACATCCAACATCCTAGTCCTATTAGCAAATGGTTTATGATAAATAGACATCGTAGACAATGTTGTAAAACACAAACAACTTGATCTTAAAATGCATGTCACTTAAGAAAAAATATAAATAAATAAAATGTAATTGTGCATGGCTGTTTGTACAGTTCTCCTATTATCAGATTAAACACGACCATTTAGTAAAGATAGACGTAATGGGAAAAAATGGCAGTGCCTAAGTGAAAAGCACATTACAAGTCACCACACACACTTAATTATCTGTTAAGACATGCATATTCTTTAACAGTTGAAATAGGTAAATCAGCACAAAAAGCTGCCCTAGATCTGCTAATTATCAGTAACAAGAACTGCCCTGTAGCCTGAAGAATACAAGCACAACATGTGAAGTATGTGAGAGGTCGTATCTATCCATGATGGTATAATTATAAACAAACAGGAAATCTTATCAAAACCATTATATTTTATGTCTATCCTACCCAGTCACAATGTAACTATAAGTTTTATTATATTTATATACATATACAGCTGGGAACTTTTTGGAGATTTTGTGTTTCGACTCCAGGGGGGTGTGGATGTGGAATTGATGAGTAAGTAACAAGTTAGGTGGGAAATGTGTAATGTTTTGTAAAGCGTACTTGCTCTCCCAGCTGTTAAATGCTTTTTTTTGTGGTGCAGTGTCATATTCATGGATTTTGGATTATAATAAATGAATAACCTATATGGAAGAGAAATAGATAAAAAAAAAAAATTAAATGAACCTTTATATGCGACATATATTTAAAAATATGTAGTCTTCGCCAGTATATTTTAATGTGTATTTCAAAAATATGAATGTAAATATATTTAATCCAAAAACATATATTTATGTATTTTTACAATACGGTAGATATTTTTCAGCATTTAAAAAGGCACTTCAAAATATATATTTTAAATCTATTTCAAAATTAATGCCACAAATGTAATGCATATGCCTTTACCAAAGACCTATATTTTAAATGTATTTTTAAAATACATTTTTTTGGCATTTAAATAAGGCTCTTTGAAATATTTTTTTTATTGATGTTTGCATAATTGTATGTCTTGGAAAAAGTTCTTTTTTTTAAGTACTAAAAAAAATATTATATTGCATTAAGATTTATTTATAAAGTACCAATTGATGTAGCACTTTGCACAGAGAATAGAATGGCACTACATACTATATTAGACGAACAGAGACAGACTTCTAAATGAAGTAGAGAGCCCTGCTTGCAACTTATAATTTAGAGGGAGTGGGAACAGGAGACACATAAGGTGAGTGAAAAGGTTTGAAGGGGATTTTAATCAAAGGGTGTTCTAGTTGGAGGAATAGTAAGCTTCCTTAGTCCTAACAGTATTAGGGTCAGCGAGAACTAGGCGGGTTTGGCTAGAGGTTAATAAATGTCCTTTGTTGTGAAGGGGTTAATCAATAAAGTAATATATTGCGCACAAAAGTATTGTATGTCTAAATTACTATTTCCCAGCACCCCCATTTACTGTTTTTAAAATTGAGACTCATCCAAGTGTAACAATTATAAACTTAGTTACCATCATATTTTTCCCAAACCCTAGTTCTCACCTGGGTGATCTGATGAGCACCGGTGACAGAGCACTGGTGAGACCTCACTTGGAGTATTGTACGCAGTACTGGAGACCGTATCTCCAGAAGGATATTGATACTTTGGAGAGAGTTCAGAGAAGGGCTACTAAACTGGTTCATGGGTTGAAGGATAAAACTTACCAGGAAAGGTTAAAGCATCTTAACATGTATAGCTTGGAGAAAAGACGTAACAAGGGGGATATGATAGAAACATTTAAATACATAAAGGGAATCAACACAGTAAAGGAAGAGAGTATATTTAAAATAAGAAAAACTACCACAACTAGAGGACATAGTCTTAAATTAGAGGGGCAACGATTTAAAAGTAATATCAGGAAGTATTACTTTACTGAGAGGGTAGTGGATGTATGGAATAGCCTTCCAGCAGAAGTGGTAGAGGTGAACACAGTCAAGGATTTTAAGCATTCCTGAAAACGAGAAAGAGATGAATTGGGGACTATTCACTAAGACGTGAGTTGCAGGTGAGTAGAACATGTCATCTCACGAATATAACTATACAGTGAGCAGGGGCCAAAGCTGGTGAGTTTCCCTGGCTAAGCACACTCACCAGGTTTGTATTTGCACAATGTTGGCTAATTTGGTGAGATGAAATGTTTATCTGACCTCAGCTGACCTTTTAGTGAATAGACTCCAGTGTTTCTTTCCTGATAAAATATTTTATAAATAAACAACTAGTTGGTAAAAGAAAAACAATCCATATTTCATCATGCCTTTTCATTTCACAGTTTCATAAGTATTTTATATTGATGCCGTTAGCAGAGAGGGAGAAGAACAAGAGAAGAGCCAGGAGACACATGGTTGTGTGAAACAGAAGTGGTGCATCATGGGACTTCACCAAAGGCACAAAGGCATAGCTGCTAACAGTCTCAGATTTGATCTCCAGTGTCCAGGTTATTGGGGTCCCGTACCATTACATTTATACAATATGAAAACAAACAGCCTATTACAACCATTACATTTATGGTTGCCTTTTTGTGACTCTCCAGTAGTACAATTACCTCTCAGATTCTTGAACCATGCAGGGGAAAGTAGGCAAGTATGCACAGGTGACGGCATGGCTACCACCTCTGCTAAACAATACATGTCAAATATGTATATAGAAAAAACAGGACCTGCTTGTTTTTCATTTATTTATTCATTTTCGATAAATATACTATTATATATATTTTTGTGTGTGGTCATTTTAGCACATTAGTGAATTTATGGTGTATTTTGCACACTAATTAGCGCGATCCATGTTACACCATTAGTTGTAGTGTCCATTGACCCCATATCTGGTGTAGGATTTGCCAGAATTAAGTGAATATGTACAGCTTGATAAAAAGAGCAGTGCTTTTTTTCATTTTAATAAATAAATATTTTCGAAATAAAAGAAAAATTATAATTACTGAGTCTTCTGAGATAATTAGGAATTGTATAGATCAAAATAAAGTTTAATTTATAAAATCCTCTTTTTGATGTAAATTCTGATCATTTAACAGAGTGCATTGTTTACTGGTGTATTATGCTGTCTTAGTCATTTTGGGTGCATTAGTGTATTTGAACTGCCAGCATCAAAGAGAAGCCTATATTTTTTTCTGCTTCCAGCATCTATAGCTACAGGATTATATAACCACTACACTGCTGCTATTGGCTGCTATTTATGCCTAATGCATGTGACCATTATTATTACATGACAGGAAGAAAAATGAACGCTAAACACCTGAAAGCAAGTTTTATTCTCACTGTACTTCATAAAGTGGCAACATTTTCTGTAGTCATTTCAGCTTATAGTTAGAGTGTATCTGTGATATTTTCTTGACTTCCATAGAACCAGCAGAGAAGGGGTTAGTATTCTTCTCATATTAGGGGATGAGTGTTATCTACACTGCTCATTAGGACATGCCTCAGGCTACCGGAGCTATATTGGTCAGATGTGCAGGTCACACAGCATCATGCTTTTTGTAAAAACATGACAGATTGAACAGTAGACAGGTGCACGTATCCTATATGTGACTACAAACTATAGAATCCCCCACAATTATCTAAAATCCCTTTTTTTTGGTCTGAAGTAAATCTTTGAAAATATCAAGCAGAAGAGCTTCTCCTTCTGCAATTTATATGGTTTTGAAAATAAATCTACTTCAAATGGAAAATAGGTAACAAAAAAAAAAAAAACCCCAAAGAAAATGGTAGAATTCCCCCTTTCTGAATACAGTGCATCACAACACAGTATAGAAATATAGAACTTAGACTACATGGGCCCAGTGGTTCTATGTTTTACATAAAACATATTTCTATACTGGTCTGTGAGGAACTGTATTCCGAGAAGTGAGACTACCATTTTTCTACCTACTGTATAATCCTCAATTCTTACTTGGTCCTTGGGACTTATCTTATGTTCAGGATATCTTTTGTAACTGGTGTATGTTTTATAACATCACCAGAAGTAAACATATTATGGACCATTAAAATAACATACTCGTTTTAAAACCCATATTTCTCTTCAGAATCATATGCTTCTTTTTCCCATGACTGAATGCTAAAAGATTCAGCCACCTAGAAGTTTCTAATGTCTGAAAAGGTCAACAGCCACCAATGGACACACGTGAACCTCTATCTGATTGATTTCTTCTACTCCATTTCAGTCCTTTACACAGATATTTTTAGATATCCCTTTACTTCCATCTGCACTACATCAATGCATATCAGGATACATGCTACATTAAGCATACTCTATTTGATGCATGCACATTTATACATAGTTTTTGCATAATTAAGCATAAAATATATTTTTTACCGTCTATGGATCTATTTTAAAAATTCAGAGCTCACAACTATATGTTCATATTTGCACATTACCAGAAGTTTCCACATTGCAAATAATGTAAGAACACTGGGTGGTTGTACTGAGGACCTCATACACAAGGGAGGACTGGCAACTTGGCCTGGGGAGCAAAATCTATTTAGTAGCCCATTTTGCAATTTCATTAGTCCACCCACTATCATCAGAGACAGACACAAATAGAGAGGCAGGAGAGCTATACTGGCAGATAAGGCACAGAACTTGAAAGACAGACAAACAGAAAGTGCTACACAATAGGACTAAGTGTGCAAATTCAGCCCTCCGGCATGCATTAAATGAATGGTAATTTAGGCACAAATGCCATTAACCAATTTAAAAAAATATATTGTAAAAAATATACAAGAAAGTAACTGTATGTAAATGGACACCCTTCTCTCACTAACAGCATAAAGCAGCTAGGAAAGGCAATATAAGGGTCAACCTATTATGCGGCGATAACCCACATTATTTCCTGTGGGAGATGTTGGACAAAGAAAAAATAGCCAAAAAGAATCCAAAAATCTACTGATAAAAGAAATGCCCATAAGTAATAGGCCAAGGTGCATGGAATCAATACAAATGATAGCTGCAATCAAACATGGTCGAGGAATGTGTGCAAATAATGAGCTCCACTATTCGAGAGCAGGATTAGCAGCCAGCAAGCAGCAAACATTAAAACAAAAGAAAAAGAAAATGGCAAGCCAGGGATCAGGGCAGGAGGAGGGAGACCAAGATAGTGGTAGCAGGTGAGGGGGGAAGACAAGGCTTACAAGGTACCAGCAGGATTTCTTAGCAGAGGAGAACACATCATTGGTACATAAACTGTGCCAACATTATAATTGGTTGATGGAGCAGCAGCCAATGAGCCAGAGGAGGTAGAATGAATGCTGGCAGCAGATTTTGAATGCTGTATCAATAGAGCTATACATCTGTGGCAAAGTAATGTGCTTAATGAGACCACATCCAAAATTAGGTTTTAGAGCAGCAGTATAATAAAAATGAAGTTGATGTTCTAATAACCCAACATTAATATTGACACTCACTGAGATTCATGGCAATAGATAATGTTTCTAATAATGTGCAAAAAAAAAATAAAAAAATGTAAACAAACATATTCCAGCTAAAATATATATCCAATGCATCAATACAATGAGTACATGTCCTATGAGCCTGGGAGGGAAAAAAAGCAACATTATACATTGTTTGAAAGAAGCAAAAATTAAAACTATCCCAAATGATATAAGTGCAATGTGCTCATACATACACTATATGGACAAAAGTAGGATGTATCACTAGACCACTGAGAGAGCGTATTGCACAACATAAATCTTACTACACGTAATATTCAAAAAATCTTAACTACAATGAAGGATAAAGTTAATGCTATGGCAGTACACTACCATAAAGCTAAACATGGTACCCCATGTATCTTTAAAATTCTACAGTATATAAACTGTCCATATACAATTAAGGGAAAAGAACGAAGTCAGCCTCTCTTACGTAGATAAGTCTTTTTGGATAAATGAATTAGGAGCTTTCTCCAATGAGAATAACACATGGATACCAATGAGAATAACATTGCAGGATTAAATAGAGAATTATATTGGGCTGTCTGTTTATAATGAATTATAATGATTTATTACTGACTTTTACATTTTGTAAAAAATATTTTTGCAGAAAGTTTTTCTTGTAACTGCTTGTAAAACTTGACAATTGCAGCATATTTTGTGTATAAGATGTTTTTGTAATGTTAATTAAGTATAATTGACCTATGCTGATCATGTGATCAATATGGGAATGTATATTAGTTTGTTTTGTTGCACTTGTATACTCACCTTAAAAATGGGACATTGTGTGCCGAAACTGGTCGGTGCAAATGTATGCTCATAATAACTTCCCCATGTGGTTTCCAACTGAAAGTGAACATCATTTCTTCATTGTGTGAAATCTATCCTTGTGGCTAAAGAGAAGTTCCATATGAAGGTATATCTATATTGTTTGTAACACAGGCTACGGTGTAACATTTGAATTGAACTCCTCTATGTTCTAACACTCATATCTAGAGTGTATTTCTTCCCTATTAATCAATTAATTAGCAATGGTGCATGTCCTGTAAGAGCGACTTCAATTAATTAATTGTTTTACCTCTGAACATGTATGCAATATACATTCTGCAGAGCAATATGTAAAAATAAAAGTGTTCCTCACTATAAAAGCTGCATTACACACATACGCCTGCATCAAATCAGGACCTTACAGATCTCCCCAGGTTATTAGCAATTAAATATAAACAATTCAGAAAATGTGATTGACAGGGATAGAAAACTATAAACAATTCAAAGCAGCCCATAAAAATGATGTATGGCCAATCATTTTTTTTACATTTTTTCTCATAGGCAATTATCTATATTTTAGTCATTCATGTAAATAGCTTCCAACTTTAGAGGCATTGTGTGCTGGGTATAGAAATGGTTGGTCAGTTGGTACACGTTGAAAGGTGTATAAGGAACTGGTTGGACTCAAATGTAGGACTGCTCATTGGCTAACTAAGGTGCTTACTTTAACTGAGAGAGTAAAACCATCACACTGAGGGACTATCCAGTATGATGAATGGGCTCTACAGCATTATGTTTATAAAGTCTGATAAAACACTAAACGACAATCTCACAATCTATACATTTCATTGTTGTTTTATTATTACTTTGTATAGATCTTTTGCTCTAGAAACTAGTCTATTTAATGGGACTTTGTCATCTTAAATACTGTTGATACTGGAGAAGAGAATAATAAAATGATGACAAATGATTGATACACTGTATTAGCAGAATTGCAAGCAAATGCATACAGTAAGATATAAATATTTGTTTTAAATGTGTCTGTGGTGTATACTGCTTATGACATCACCTTGTGGCTTGATTTGCAAATAACACATTTCCTATTTAAAAGTAGTTAAGTTGCATATCAAATCACAGGTGATGTCATAAACAGCAGACACCAACAGACATATTTCAATAACACAATGTAAAGGTCATTTTAAAAACAGCCACGGTCATTAATGCACAACATTCCAAAAACAGTCTGGTCATGAAGGGGTTAAATATGTATATTTGAAATATGTTAACTGCACTCACAAATATCAGTTTAGCAGCTTATATTGGTCCAGAAGGAACCAATTCATTATTCAAGGAGTCGGCCAACAGGAATAACCTTGATTAATTAATTGCTTTCCCCCTGAATACATATCAATTCTGCAGTGGCCCTTTAACATACAAATGAAAGGCTTTCATTAAAACCACAAGGATTACAGCATAACCAAGATAGATCCCTACACTGACAGACAAAGGTACTAAAGTAATACACCATCAATGATCCAATAGGCAATCAGTGTGTTAAAGTAAGCCAAAAAACCATTTGGTGGTTTACACTTGTGAAACCCCACAAAGGAGTATTTAACAGGTCATCCCTGAGAACCTGCACAGAATCTGTTAGATTACGTTTGCTGGAGAACAGACTACATAGTTAGCTCATAGAGACCCAGGGGAGGGAAGTGTGCTTCTTATATATTGCATATTGGACTAGAGATCACACTACATAGTTAGCTCATAGAAACCCAGGGGAGGGAAGTGTGCTTCTTATATACTGCATATTGGACTAGAGATCACACTACAACGTTAGCTCATAGAGACCCAGGGGAGGGAAGTGTGCTTCTTATATATTGCATATTGGACTAGAGATCACACTACATAGTTAGCTCATAGAAACCCAGGGGAGGGAAGTGTGCTTCTTATATATTGCATATTGGACTAGAGATCACACTACAACGTTAGCTAATAAAGACCCAGGGGAGAGAAGCATGCTTCTTATATATTGCATATTGGACTAGAGATCACACTACATAGTTAGCTCATAGAGACCCAGGGGAGGGAAGTGTGCTTCTTATATATTGCATATTGGACTAGAGATCACACTACAACGTTAGCTCATAAAGACCCAGGGGAGAGAAGCATGCTTCTTATATATTGCATATTGGACTAGAGATCACACTACAACGTTAGCTCATAGAGACCCAGGGGAGGAAAGCATGCTTCTTATATATTGAATATTGGACTAGAGATCACACTACATAGTTAGCTCATAGAGACCCAGAGGAGGGAAGTGTGCTTCTTATATACTGCATATTGGACTAGAGATCACAGTACATAGTTAGCTCATAGAGACCCAGGGGAGGGAAGTGTGCTTCTTATATATTGAATATTGGACTAGAGATCACACTACAACGTTAGCTCATAAAGACCCAGGGGAGAGAAGCATGCTTCTTATATATTGCATATTGGACTAGAGATCACACTACAATGTTAGCTCATAGAGACCCAGAGGAGGGAAGTGTGCTTCTTATATATTGCATATTGGACTAGAGATCACACTACAAAGTTAGCTTATAGAGACCCAGAGGAGGGAAGTGTGCTTCTTATATACTGCATATTGGACTAGAGATCACAGTACATAGTTAGCTCATAGAGACCCAGGGGAGGGAAGTGTGCTTCTTATATATTGAATATTGGACTAGAGATCACACTACAACGTTAGCTCATAAAGACCCAGGGGAGAGAAGCATGCTTCTTATATATTGCATATTGGACTAGAGATCACACTACAATGTTAGCTCATAGAGACCCAGAGGAGGGAAGTGTGCTTCTTATATATTGCATATTGGACTAGAGATCACACTACAAAGTTAGCTTATAGAGACCCAGAGGAGGGAAGTGTGCTTCTTATATACTGCATATTGGACTAGAGATCACACTACATAGTTAGCTCATAGAGACCCAGGGGAGGGAACAGGGCCGGCCCAAGACATTGTGCTGCCTGGGGCGAAGAATTAAATGCTGCCCCCCCAAATTACATTTTAAATATTTTAAATAGTTTTATTAAATAGCAGTACAGTTTGTAACGGACAGACAACAATAATAACAACATCATCAACTATAGACATCCTCCAGTATGAGTTTGTTCACATAGCTTTATATAAAATATTTAACTCCTCAATATACCCGTATTATTTTGACATTCAATATGCCAGCATTTAACGCCTCAATATGCCAGTATTATTTTGCCATTCAATATTCCAGCATTTAGCCCTTCAATATGCCAGAATTTTCCAATATTCCTATGCATGCATAGAAAAGGCATAGATATAAAATAAGATCAGGGACTAATACATTGTCAAACCAGCAAACAAAAAAAGGGAGGACTAGGTGGGCTATGGTTCTTATCTACACATTCTATGTTTCTGACTTTTACACCCCTGTCTAGAGTAACATGTTAAGCTGATGTGTCAGACAAAATTTTGTTGAAAAACATGTCATTCAAAATTGTTTTATTGTACTATGCTCTGTTTTAAGCTATAAACAGTCTGAAGCAATGAACATGCCCCATAGATGGGCAAATCTTGATTATCTTCCAGGGTCGTGACCTACATGGTATTGGATGATCAGGAACCTAAAAAGGACATAAAGTTACAAGTTCCTAAAAGATTGCAACCAGAGACTAGATGGAGTATCTGTGGAAGGTACAAAACAGGATATTTAGAGAGTATGTAAGGAGGAGTCCGGCATGTTTAACACATTCCCCTGAGGAAGTCTGTTTGACGAAACGCGTTGGGCTGTTTGGGCCCAGAGCCTCTGTATAACAGTCAAGCGGTTTCCCTAGGCGCATGGGACTGCAAAGCACTGTGTATACTGATTCACTGATCTCTCTGGATGCTATTTTGTGCTAAGATCCTACTATTTATTAAAAGATTTAGCCATTTAATATACCAGGATTTTGCCCCTCAATATGCCAGATTTAGCCATTTAATATGCCAGGATTTTGCCCCTCAACATGCCAGATTTAGCTATTTAATATGCCAGATTTAGCCATTTAATATGCTAGGATTTTGTCACTCAATATGCCAGATTTATCCATTTAATATGCCAGATTTAGCTATTAAATATGCCAGGACTCTGCTCGTTTTACACCACCCTCCTCCCCCACCTTTCCCAGTACTTACCTCCTTGATGCGTGGTCTCCTCCGTGCAGTCTTCCCTCCTGCACGGAGGATGGAAGCTCAGCCACCGGGTATGACGTAACGTCATATCCGGTGTGAAGGAGTTTTTTTTTTAACTTACTTTTTCTCGGCAGCCGCATCCAGAGGACGCCCATGACGCTGGATGCGGCTTCTTCAAGAACTGGAGGCGGCGTTTCAGTGATTTGCCTCTGCAAAAGTGTCGCCTGGGGCAGTTGCCCCACTCTGCCCCATTGTAGGGCCGGCCCTGGGAGGGAAGCGTGCTTCTTATATATTGCATATTGGACTAGAGATCACACTACATAGTTAGCTCGTAGAGACCCAGGGGAGGGAAGTGTGCTTCTTATCACCTTGCCGACACAGGAAGTGCTAGGTCTGTCAAAACGAGCAGCTCAAGCGGCATTGCAATGATGCTTCGGTATGGAAGCATTGTGCAATGCTAAAAAAAAATGCCTTTCAGCATTTCGATCGCTCCGTAGAGGCACAGTGCCTTTAAAACGAGGGGCATTGAAAAAATAGCATAGGAAGCTAAGTGTTAAGCAGTAACACAAAAAAAAATGCAGGTAACACAGCTCCTTTTCTTGCCTCAATCAGAGGCAGCCTGAAACACCCCTCACTCGATTTGCATAGGGTGAGGGGCGGGATTGTCAGTGACAGGGCCGATCCTGGGCGGGTGCACAGGGTGCACCGCGCCCAGGCGCACTGGAGGACAGGCGCCGCAATCCCAGAGCGCGACAGGGGCGGAGCTTGCACCCGTCGCGCTGTGCTTGGTGTGACAAGGAGGTGCGAGCCACAGGTGAGGGCCTGCGGTAACCCCACCTCCCTATCACACCAAGCACAGCGCGACGGGTGTAAGCTCCTCCCCCGTCTCGCTCTGTTTGGCTGCAGGGAGGAGGATGGTCCACTGGCATCTAGTTTCTTCTGCCGGATGTCAGCTGACATCCGGCAGAAGAAACTAGATGCCGGTGTCAGCCTCTGCTGACACCATCGAGAACGTCCTCCTCCCTGCACATAAAGGTATTAAGCAGGGAGGGGGACAGCATAAGTTTTGTGGGGTGGGGGGTTAAAAATAAAAATATATGTGTGTTAATATATGTAAATGTATGTAAGTGTGTAAAGGATGGGTGTGCATAAGTGTGTGTGTCAATGTGTGTGTTACTGTCTGTGCAAGTATGTGTACATGAGTGTCTGTGTAAGTGTATCCTGTGTAAGTGTGTAAAGGTGGCTGTGTGTGTATTTATGTGAGTGTGACAGTGTGTGTGTAAAGGTGGCTGTGTGTGTGACTGTGGATAAGGGTGTCTGTAAATGTATGTGTGTAAGGGTGACTGTGTGTATTTATGTGTGCTCTTTCCAGGGGCGGACTGACCATTCCGGCACTGCTCGAGGGCCCGGGCCAGAAGGGGGGCCCGCTGTGTTTAAAAAAAACAACAAAAGCACTGTTGCGCAGATTAGCTTAACCCCTTAACGACAGATGACGTGCCAGGCACGTCACGGCAAATCGAGGACTTGCCGACAGGTGACGTGCCTGGCACGTCATGCACTAAACTGAGTAAAGAAAGGGACCAGCGGTCGCTTTCTTTACTCTAACGGTGTTGCTACAATGCCTCTAGGTAGAGGCATTGTGCAACACCCCCCAAATGTGCAGGGGCGCGCTACGATCACTCCACGGAGTGATCATAGCAGCCATTTAAAAATGGCTGCGCCCGCTGCACACATGTGCTTAGAAAGCGAACGATCGTTCGCTTTCTAAGCATCTGCGGTGTTTCTAAAGTGCCTCGCTAGCGAGGCACTTAGTAACACCTTGATGCTCCCCAGAGCCGATGGTGGTCGCTCTCCTGAGCGACCCCATCGGCTCAGTAGAAGGGAGCGCTGCCTGTACAGGCAGCGCTTCCCTTCTAATGGCAAGAGCATCGGAAGTGAAAGTATTTCACTTCCGATCCTCTAGGGGGAGCCAATCGATGCCGGCACAACAGATCTATGTGATCTGTGTGCAGGCATGTATGGTAAGTGCTCTGATGAGCACTTATCATACTGTCAAAGGCAATATTAGTAAATATTGCCTTTGACAAGTATTGATCTGCCTCCCTCACCTTACTAGTTTTAGTAAGGGAGAGAGACAGATCAGATAAAGTAAAAAATAAAATAAAATAATAAAAAAAATATTTAATACAATTTTAAACACCAAGGGCTTTTATAAAAGCCATTTAACCCCTTCCCTACCATTGATCGCTGTGTACGCAGTGATCATACACAGCAGCACATTTTTTGCTGTCTGTGCATTTTTTAGGGGTTCATTTTTTTTTTACTGTAATTCATTACAGTATTAAAAAAAGCTCTTTTAAGAGAGATTAACCCCTTTCTTGCTGTAGATCACTGCCTAAGCAGCGATCTGACGCAAATGCAGCAATCTTGCTGCAGAAGCATTTTTAATTTTTTTTAAACTTTTTTATTACACCCGTCACGTGTTAATTATACCCGCTAGGGGACTACGTTTAACGTAAAAAAAATTTTTTTAGCTGTCTGACCGCATGTATAGCGATCAGTAACAGCTGATAAGTGACAAAGGCGGGTTGGCGTTTGCTTAGATGAGCATCACCATTCGTCTCGTTAGATCAATATTTGTAAATATTTGATCTGACCCGTGTAGATCTGCCTCCCTCTCACTTGAGTTTTAGTGAGGGAGGGAGACAGAGCTGTATAATGTAAGTTTTTAATTATAATATATTTAATTGAATTGAGACCCAAAGGCTTTTATAAAAGCCGTTTCCAGTATTTAACCCCTTCCCTGCAATTGATCGCTGTGTACGCAGTGATCTTACACAGCAGCACATTTTTTGCTGTCTGTGCATTTTTTTAGGGGTTATTTTTTTTTACTTTGATTTATTACAGTATATCAAAGGCTCTTTTAAGAGCTATTAACCCCTTCCTTGCCGTATATCACTTCCTAAGCAGCACATATGGAGCAATCTAGTCGCAGAAGGATTTTTTTTTGCTATCAGCATTTTTTTTGTCAGACTCGCTAGGGGTTAGTTATACCCACTAGGGGATTACGTGTATTCCTTTTGAAGCTGTCTGAACGCGTGTATAGCGATCAGTAACAGCCGATCAGTGGCAAAGGTGGTTTGGTGATTTCTCAGATGAGCATCACCATTCGTCTGGTTCGTAAATATTGTTCTGACCCATATGGATCTGCCTCCCTCTCCTCACTTGAGTTTTAGTGAGGGAAAGAGACAGATCTGTATAACATAATTTTTTAATTGTAATAAATTAAATAAAATGTTAAAAAATTGTGAGTCCCAAGGGCTTTTATAAAAGCCATACCCTTTGTATAGTGTAGTGTATTAACCCCTTCCCTGCCACTGATCACTGCACAGCAGAACATTTTTTCTTGTCTGTGCATTTTTAGGGGTTAATTTTTTTGTACAGTACTACAAAGGCTCTTATAAGAGCTATTAACCCTTTCCTTGCTCTACATGTTCAAATTCCAAGTTTGAAAATCAAAAAGCGCACCTCTCAAATGTAGCCTTTCAACACCCAACAAAGCTGACAAAGCTATGCATGGGTGGTATCCCTGTGCTCGGGAGATGTTGCTGAACATATATTGTGGTATTGTTTGTCAGTGACACATACCGAAATATGTGAATTTGTGTCTAAAGTACAATGTATGTGGGAAAAAATACACAATAAAATGACTACCACAAACTTTGACAAATGCTGGTGGTAGAATTGGTGCATGGAAAGTGTTAAAATAACACCATTTAAAATAGCCTAGGGTGTCTACTTTTACAAAATATATACTTATTGGGGTAAAATACACTGTCCTACTTTAAAAAAAAGTCCCAAATGAAAGATGGGCTCAGGCTGGCTACACGTCAATATTCCAAGTTGAAAATGCGCACCTTCACAATGTGGCCCTTTTACCCCCCAAACAACCCAACAAACCTATGCATGGGTGGTATCCCTGTACTCAGGAGATGTTGTTGAACACATATTGGGTTATTGTTTGGCAGTGACACATACCAAAATCTGTGAATTTATGTCTAAAATACAATATTTGTGAAAAAAAAACACACAAAAATTACTACCACAAACTTTGACAAAGGCTGGTGGTAGAATTAGTGCATGGAAAGTGTTAAAATACCACCATTTGAAATAGCCTAGGGTGTCTTCTTTTAAAAAATATATGGGTTGATGGGGTAAAATACACTGGCTGGTTTCAAATATGTCCCAAATGGGACATGGGTGCAGGCTGTCTGCATGTCAAAATTTCAAATTGGAAAACCAAAAACTTCACCTCCCAAATTTGGCCTTTTACCCCCCCCAAACAATCCAACAAACCTATGCATGGGGGGTATCCCTGTACTCAAGAGATGTTGCTGAACACTTATTGGGGTGTTATTTGGCAGTGACACATACCAAAATCTGTAAATTTATGTCTGAAGTACAAGGTTTGTGAAAAAAAAACACAAAAAAATTACTACCACAAACTTTGACAAAGGCTGGTGGTAGAATTAGTGCATGGAAAGTGTTAAAATACCACCATTTGAGATAGCCTAAGGTGTCTACTTTTAAAAAATATATGGGTTGATGGGGTAAAATACACTGGCTGGTTTCAAATATGTCCCAAATGGGACATGGGTGCAGGCTGTCTTCATGTAAAAATTTCAAGTTGGAAAACAAAAAACTGCACCTCACAAATTTGGCATTTTAGCCCCCAAACAACCCAACAAACCTATGCATGGGTGGTATCCCTGTACTCAGGAGAAATAGTAGAATCTATTTAGCATGTTTTTTCGTTCGCTTTTGTCGATGAGGAGAAGTTGTTTCAAATAAAAACAAAGAAATTTGTGTATTTTTTTTTTTTTTACCATTTTTTTTTTTTTTTTTAATAATATGATAAGATATGATCAAAAATATGGCATCCATAGAAATCCCTTTTTGTCTCGATAAAAACAATATATAATATGTGTGGGTACAGCAAATGACGAAGAAGAAAATTACTGCTAAACACAAACAGCACAGAAATGTTAAAATAGCCATTGTCCAGAAAGGACAAAAATGTTTCAAAGGCTCTGTCCTTAAGGGGTTAAACCCCGTGGGGGGGTGGGGTTCTCCCTCCAGTGCCGGCACTACTCAATAGATTTCCTGGGGCCCGGTCAGCACTGTTGCGCTTGAAGAGCGCGACCGGGCCCTAGTGATGATATTAGAGTTGGGAGGAAGCCATCACTTCCTCCCAGCTAACAAAGCGCCGTGCATGAGGAGACCGCCGGGGAGGCAACCACTAAACCCCAGGGAAGTCACCCTCCTGCATCTAATAGGTAGAAGGGGGACAATTTTTTTAACAGTTTGTGTGTGTCTGTCTGTGTGTGGTATGACTGTGTGTGTGTGTCTGCATGTGGGTCTGTATGTGTATCTGTATGTTTGTCATTAACATGTGTATCTTTGTCTGCATGGGCATCTGTTTGTATGTGTATCTGAATGTTTGTCATGTGTATCTTAATGGTAAACATTCAGATACACATACGGATAGCCATGCAGACAAAGAGATACACATGTTAATAACAAACATTCAGATACATACAAACAAATACCCATGTATCTGCATGCGTGTCTGTATGTGTATCTGTTTGTCTGCATGTGTGTCAGTGTATGTACCTGTATGTGTGTCGCTGTTTATATCTGTATGAGTGTCATTGTGTGTATGTCATCCACAGTAGGAACTGAAGAAAAATCCCCCCCATTAAAAATAAAGACTGCTGATGTGTGTGTATGTATGTGACTGACTGCATGTGTGATGATATGTGTGTGTGTTTCTGTGTGTATGTATGTGAATGTGACTGCAAATGTGACTGTATATTTGTGTGTATTTATGTGTATGTGACTGTATATGTCTGTTTCTCTGTGTATGTATGTGTATGTGACTGACTGCATGTGTGACTGTATATTTGTGTGTAGGTCTGTGTGTGACAGTATATATGTGTGTGTGTTTCTGTGTGTATGTGACTGACTGCATGTGTGACTATATATATGTGTGTCTATGTAACTGTGCATACTTGTATATGACTGTGTGATTATGTGACTGTGTATTTAATTAATGTAAGTGCATGCATACATAATCACATATACACATTGGGGGGCATGTATAAACACGTGTGCGCCAATGTATAAAACAGACTCACGGGAGTCTGGGAGATTTAAGTTGGTTTGCGCTCGTTGTGCTGGCCGCAGCCTATGTGTTAAACATAAAGCACTGAAAAGTGCCTGATTTGGGGCAGGAGTGGAGACAGAGAGAGAGAGACAGACATGGGGCAGGAGTGGAGACAGAGAGAGAGAGACAGACATGGGGCAGGAGTGGAGAGATAGAGAGACAGACATTAGGTATGAGTGGAGAGAGTGACAGACATTAGGTATGAGTGGAGAGAGTGACAGACATTAGGTATGAGTGGAGAGAGTGACAGACATTAGGTATGAGTAGAGAGAGAGAGAGAGACAGACATTAGGTATGAGTGGAGAGAGTGACAGACATTAGGTATGAGTGGAGAGAGTGACAGACATTAGGTATGAGTAGAGAGAGAGAGAGACAGACATTAGGTATGAGTGGAGAGAGTGACAGACATTAGGTATGAGTGGAGAGAGAGTGACAGACATTAGGTATGAGTGGAGAGAGAGACAGACATTAGGTATGAGTGGAGAGAGAGTGACAGACATTAGGTATGAGTGGAGAGAGAGACAGACATTAGGTATGAGTGGAGAGAGAGACAGACAGACATTAGGTATGAGTGGAGAGAGAGTGACAGACATTAGGTATGAGTGGAGAGAGAGACAGACATTAGGTATGAGTGGAGAGAGAGTGACAGACATTAGGTATGAGTGGAGAGAGAGACAGACATTAGGTATGAGTGGAGAGAGAGTGACAGACATTAGGTATGAGTAGAGAGAGAGAGAGACAGACATTAGGTATGAGTGGAGAGAGAGTGACAGACATTAGGTATGAGTGGAGAGAGAGACAGATATTGGGTATGAGTGGAGAGAGAGTGAGAGACAGACATTGGGCATACATAGAGAGAGAGACAGACAGACATTGGGTATGAGTGGAGAGAGAGACAGACATTGGGTATGAGTGGAGAGAGAGACAGACATTGGGTATGAGTGGAGAGAAAGACAGACATTGGGTATGAGTGGAGAGAGAGACAGACATTGGGTATGAGTGGAGAGAGAGACAGACATTAGGTATGAGTGGAGGAGAGAGACAGATATTGGGTATGAGTGGAGAGAGAGTGAGAGACAGACATTGGGCATACATAGAGAGAGAGACAGACAGACATTGGGTATGAGTGGAGAGAGAGACAGACATTGGGTATGAGTGGAGAGAGAGACAGACATTAGGTATGAGTGGAGGAGAGAGACACACACACATTGGGTATGAGTGGAGAGAGAGACACACATTGGGTATAAGTGGAGAGAGAGAGAGACAGACATTAGGTATGAGTGGAGAGAGAGAGACAGACATTAGGTATGAGTGAAGAGAGAGACAGATATTGGGTATGAGTGGAGAGAGAGTGAGAGACAGACATTGGGCATACGTAGAGAGAGAGACAGACAGACATTGGGTATGAGTGGAGAGAAAGACAGACATTTGGTATGAGTGGAGAGAGAGACAGATATTGGGTATGAGTGGAGATAGAGAGACACACACATTGGGTATGAGTGGCGAGAGAGACACACACATTGGGTATGAGTGGCGAGAGAGACACACACATTGGGTATGAGTGGCGAGAGAGACACACACATTGGGTATGAGTGGAGAGAGAGACACACACATTGGGTATGAGTGGAGAGAGAGACACAGTCATTGGGTATGAGTGGGGAGAGAGAGACAGACATTGGGTATGAGTGGGGAGAGAGAGACAGACATTGGGTATGAGTGGGGAGAGAGAGACAGACATTGGGTATGAGTGGGGAGAGAGAGACAGACATGTGGGTATGGGGAGAGAGACGGACAGACATGAGGGTATGGGGAAAGAGAGAAAGACATGTGGGTATGGGAAGAGAGAGACAGACATGTGGGTATGGGGAGAGAGACAGACATGTGGGTATGGGAAGAGAGAGACAGACATGAGGGTATGAGTGGGGAGAGAGAGACAGACATGTGGGTATGGGGAGAGAGACGGACAGACATGAGGGTATGGGGAAAGAGAGAAAGACATGTGGGTATGGGAAGAGAGAGACAGACATGTGGGTATGGGGAGAGAGACAGACATGTGGGTATGGGAAGAGAGAGACAGACATGAGGGTATGGGGAAAGAGAGAGAAAGAAAGACATGTGGGCATAGGCAGAGAGAGACACGCAAGTGACTGGCATGGTGGAATATTATTTATCGCTCCTTGTATACTTCTTTTCCAGTGATGCTCAGCCAGACTTTGGCTGGATGGACATCATGGGAATGGAAGTAAAAACTCATTCTGCTAGCCAGCCAAAAGTCTCCCATGTTGCTGGCTGAGCATCATAGAAATAAATAAAACCACTACACAGTATTATGGCAAACTATATATCTGTATTTAAAATAAAAGTTTGTGTTGGTCCTTTACAGCAATATAAAGTTTTTGCTCTCCCTCCCCCTCTCCCCAATAATGAAATGAGCATGTTCGGTACAGAATTGTATAAAGGGGAGGAGTTCATAATATAACCACGCCCACCTTTGGGCGCCAAAAGAAAACCTGCGCCCGTAACCCTAGGATCAGCCCTGGTCAGTGACCTGTCACTTTAAGACCGCCCATGGTCTATTTTTTTCTTCTTTTGCTTTCCTGAATAGCATTCACTTGTAAAGCTTCCATGAATGCTTAAAGTGGCATGAATTGCGCCGGAAATGCCGCAAGTGCGCTATTTTAAAGGCAGCCCTTGCATGTATTGCACTGGGAGAAACATAGAATGTGTCGGCAATTAAGAACCATTCGGTCCATCTAGTCTGCCCAATTGTCTAAATACTTTTATTAGTCCCCAGTTCCAGGTCTTATAGCTAGGATAGCCTTGTGCCTATCCCACGCATGCTTAAACTTCACTGTGCTTATCTCTACCACTTCCGCTGGAAGGATATTCCATACATCCACTACCCTCTCAGTAAAGTAATACTTCCTGATATTACTTTTAAATTGTTGCCCCTCTAATTTTAGACTATGTCCTATAGTTGTGGTAGTTTTTCTTCTTTTAAATATACTCGCTCCCTTTACGGCAGCCCATACATGTATGGGCATTGTCGTGAAGGGGTTAATGACAGTGCTATGTTTATATCTGTTTTTAGCTTTCCTTGTTTCCACAAAATCATTAATGAAACAAACTATTACGGAACAACCTTTTGGGCTCATAAAAAATACATTTAAATTGATTCTTACATGTGAAAGCTGACTTTTTATAAATCTGCTCCAATTATGCTGAGCTAGACTCCCCAGACTCCTCTTTAGAGTCAGTCACAGGGCTCCCATAAGGTTGAATGGAGTCTACAAATGAACATTCCCTCAATATCATAGATGTGTGGGGAGTCTTTGGGGTGCTTTGAGTGTGAACGATCCATGCATACAAATTGATTTTGGTAATTTTAAATGGGAGAACAAGATATATCACTCTGATTCACTGGTAAATGAATAACTCCGAGCAGAATGCTTCTTTAATAAACTGAATGATGCTTTACGCTGTGTAGCACAGACAGTGGGTGCTAGACAAAGTAGCCCAAAACACCTTACATGTTTCAGGTCGGTGAAAAACCTCCTAATCCCTGCCTAATGTTGGTGCCCCCTCAACATATGATGACAAGTCCACATGGCCTGCACAGTATGAAGAAGATCTAACAGCTCCTCCTCAGGCTTCACCAGGTCAGACTACTTAGCTGGTTTTGGTGTCAGCTACCTCTTTACCTATCTATGGTAAACCAAACATACAAATACATGTGCATGCCTCCTGTAGTAGAAACATGTGCAACAGATGGGGCTTCACTCATGAAAGAGCGGATTGCATGGAATTGTGAAAGGAGATGGCCAAAATAGCTAAATTGATACATTCACAATATCTGCAGTTCTTCAGAATGTTTATAACTCGGCTGCTATGGCCTTAACTTGGGTATTCAATGTGTAACCCCTCATTGGTTCAATCACAGGATTGTGATGAGGTTAGCATGGGCATTTGTTGTGTTCCATAGTTCTGGTTTCAGATGACCATACATGTGAACTGTAAAAGAAAGTGCTGCCTACCTTCTATATTGAAATGTCCTAAACATCATCTTCTTTATGATGTAAAAGTATAGTGCGAATAATATTTATACACTCATCCGCATAAAAAGTTGGGAAAAAAAGGAGAAAAAAATGATGTGTAGATCTGTAACTATAAAGACAAAACCAGAAAACAACCCGCCTGGTTTTTAACTCCCAGCCACTCCAGTCCCAGATCAAAGTATAGGAACAGGGTGTTCACAAGAAGGGAAAGTGAAAAGACAGATGATATAGTGCAGTATGCCAAATAAAACCGACAAGTAAGGTGCACCGAATGAGGAAACTTCCCCCACCTGATGTCCGAATTGCACGATGTGTTACAACTAATGAGAACCCTTCTTCAAAGGGCCACTACCATCTTCTTCTTTATAACTGTAGTAGTGTAGCAGGGCTACACAACTTCATTCTATGCCCTCCACAATGTGAAGAACTCTATCTACAGCTGTCTCATGCAGTGAGCACTGTGCTATCCTGACCCTGCTCCCTGCTTTAAAAAAAGTATTTAACTGACTTAGGCTGCAGATTGATATTGAATATATCACATAACATTCTCACTTTATATATGCACACATATCAAATTATGTAATATTATGTGCTTCTAGCATAGATTGTCTAATACTGAAACTTCCGTATGTTTCTGCCTGTAACTGTCCTGTCTGTCTCACCTCTTACAAATAGAGCTATTTCTTCCCTGATGTTTGTTATTATTATTTTTCACATATTCTACCTTTGTTTCCATGTATGAATCATTATACTGTGGTTGGTCAATACACTGTCACTGTGCTCCAATCTATAACATTCTTTGTTATACCTCTTCTTATTCTTCTGTAATCTGAAAATGGATTTTACACAAACACAAAGTAAACAACTTGTGGATCTTGTGCCTCTGCTCAGCACACATGCCAATTGTATATCTATTGTGAATTCATGTATGCTGTGGCACATAAACAGGTCGTCTATAGCCGCTGTAAGCACAGTATGTTTACACAGATTCCTTGACATGTTAAATTGTGGGTCTGTTGAAGAACGATAACACTAACACAGTAAGTGTTAACAAAGGATCGGCCAGTATTCGGATATGCAATATCTGTGATGTATGGTATGACTACAGGTGCAAATATAGACATTTGATTTAAGTCTTTGTCTAGTAAGCCAGCTAACAAGTATTGTGTAAGCAAATGTAATCATTAACATGGACCCCCTAGAAGAGTTAAGAGCATAAGATTATTTTTATTTGTTGGTTCTTTAATGAGTTAATTTACAATTATTTAATTGTATACAACATTTATTTGACTTGCTAATTATCTTATTTTAAGTTGTGAACCTGTTTAAAAAGAGCAATGGAAGCAAAATAAATAAATAAATGAACTAAAGTCTGTGCTTTGTGAGTTACTTTATCAGAAAAGCATCTGACAATGTACTGGTAAATGATATAATTAGATGAAATGAGCCCGCTCCCTGTTTCCAATCACACCATGTCATATTAGACACAGATACTGTTCTTTCTCACACACATATAGGCTGCAATGGCCAGGGTCTGTCATCTACATTAGGCTTCTTGCTAGAGAATATGGACTCCAGGGATTTAAACACCTCAGAATTTAATAAATCTTGAAATCTCCTAATAAAAATAGGTCTTCACCCAAGGGCCGGGTTTGAAAAATAGAGACCCCTGTGGGTCTGCAAAGCTGAAATGTGTTTACAAGATTAGGGGAGACTTGACTTTTTTCACGTTTACTAAAATGATATAAATGTCAGCATGTGTTGAGTCAAGGTTTGACTTTAAAGTTCAGATACATCCCAGTTTGACAGTAGCTAATGAGGGGTTTGTCTTGTAATCCCAGTGAAAGTGGACTTGTGTCCAAAAAGGTATCAGTAGAACATAAATTTCTCCCTTACTAGTTATCTAGCTAAATATCTGAAAGTATGTGTGAGCTTGTAGCATCTAGGTTTCAGAGAAACCTTGCTCCATCCATGATAGTGCAGTTGAATACATTCTACATAGAATGCTCGGCTAGACCTGTGTTAAAGTATATTTAAATGGTTCACCAGTTTCAAATTAAATTTGATAGTCACAAGGCTAATATGCTATTCTGATAAATACAAATGACAGTGTTGTAATAGATGTTTGTAAGGCTTATTAAGGAGGGATCTTGGAAAGGCTATGCGTGTATTGTCAATTTTCATGTTTAATTGGTGTTTTTTTTATTGCACAAAATAGGAGTTGTTAAGATATATTCAGCTTCATCTAATAATGATTTGGTTACGATGAAATATGTTCCTCAAAATAAACTGTTTTAAAGTATTGACACACAACAAATTTGTTGAGAGTTTTTGCTCCATATTTATCAAATGCTATCACATATGCTGTGTTTATTAAATTAATCTAAAGGAGAAAACTGCCATGTATCAAAATGTGGAAGAATTGGGAAACCAAGGAAAAGAGAACTGACGGTTAAAGTTTGAAATAGGAAATAGAGTCAGATGTCTTTGTGGAGAAAAAGAGAAGGTGGAGGAAGATAATGAGAAGAAAAGATGAAATGAGGGTATATGGCCATCCAATTTGTTATGATGCCCCCAACTAGTTTCATGCCAGTAATATACCAGTACTACACATCATACACTCTCTAGGCTTCTTGTCCACACACTGGAAAGCATCAGTGATACGAAGGTAGTCGAGGACGGCAAACCATGGACATCTTTTCATGCTTTGTACTAATAAATATGTGGTCACTTGATTCGGCAGGCCCATTGTAGCTCTTGATCCTCCTTGATTTAAGACAACACAATTAAGGCATATGAGTACATTGCGATAATATTCTTGTCATTTTAGAGGAAAGCAAAATTATGCCGTATCAGAGCCAGCCCAACATGGGTAAAGCAGTATATAATCATAATCACGGTCAAGGACTCTTCTAACACATATCATTCATATTGCTTGACCTGTGAGCCAATATTACAATCTCTTGTCCGTTAATCACTAATATTAACTGTCTCCAAAAGTTTTTAGAGAATCTTTTCTGATAGTCTTTGAGGGACCTGTGACCTTGACTTACTGTAATTTTCTATGTGCCATGAAAAACAAAACCTGTTTGCCATTCTTACACTCAACCTTGTTTGAGTTTTAAAGTACCAGCACAACTGACCAGCGTCTTCCTGCATAGCAAATTACAAAACCAAATTATCCTCAGCAAGGACTTTCACAAGAGGCAAACAAAACAGCAGCCTCTTCTGTCCCACGGCTGATGTTTAGCACTGAATGTAGAAGTTGTTAATGCAGGTGAGCTAGTGACAATGCAGTTGACATCAACAAACACGGTGCCGTGTTTTGTTACCTGATTCCCCAATCTGTCCTTTATGTGCATCTGAATTCCCAGCATGCACTGGGCAAGCAGCATCATCAGTCTTCTCACAATGTACAAGCTGCAGAAACATACATGCTACTGGAAAATATGGCTAAAAGGGTGCTAGGGGAAAGTTGCCTAGAAAAAAGTGAAAGCATCGAAATGGATGAGTGGATTGGTGAAGTCATAAACACAGGCTTATCCAGAACCCTGTTAATACTTAAGGCAGCCATGCTCTTTAAGTTCAGAGAATTTGGAGTTAAAGAAAGTGTCATATTTTGCCTGACTGCATTGGTGAAGGTGAATGGAGTTTGTTTTTTGAGCTCTAAAAATGATTTCTGTGAGTGTGTTGAAACACTGGGTGATGTGTGTAATCTTCACTTTATTTTCCAGCATGTCTAAACTTTTACTTACTTGTTATTTGCATGGGGGTCTAATTAGCTAGCGCCGATTTTCACAATGAAAATTGGAGCTCTGAGTTTAGTACCATTTCTGATCACTTGGGTGCTTGGACAAGACTTTATAGTGCAATGTGGGTGCTGTAAGCTGGTGCTGTGGTAAGTTATGTGGGTTCAATCCAGTACTGTGGGTGCAATGGTATGGGTTGTGGGGGTAATAATGAAAAGAAGGAAATAAAAACAAGGAAGGCATTCTTTGAAATATAGTTTATTATCTGATAACTATACCTTGCCACCGATCATCAATAGCTATATTATCATTTGTCAGTTAAATATGCCCCAGTTTGTCCACTAACATGTTCCCCAAATAACATAAAACCCTCCTCCCCCCCTTCCTTAGTACTCACCTGGCTGCTGCTCTGCCATGTGTGTGGCTGTATCTTTATTACTATTCAGCTGTGCAGTCTTCCCTCCCACACGCAGCATGCAAGAGGAGGGAAATGGCCACCGGATATGACAGCTGGATGCTGGTGGGCTAATTTTGGACGGTTGGCTGTTTCTGTGTGAAAATGTTGTGGGCAGCTGGGCCAGTTGCTTTCAGTCCCACAGGAATAACTGGGCCAGGGGCAGCTGCCTCGTTTACCCTGCGTTAAAGACAGCCCAGCCTACAACAATAGGGTTTATTCAATAAAGAGAGCATTGCAGGGAATTTCAAACTAGGCCAACGCAGATCAATGGGAAAAAAGTTTTCAACTACTTTGGCCTTAAGTTTGAAATCCCCCTTCTCCATTCCCTGTGTTTCTCTCTTTACTGAGTAGATCCTTATGTGTTTCCATTCTTGCTAGGGCTGAGTGTGAAACTAGGATTTGCGCCTGTGTTTCCTCATCCATCGAAGGATAACCCATAAGATCAATTTTGTCATATGCTTGCAGGATTCAACGCCAGTTTAACTTCAAATGGATTTGGCCACGCAGAGCATCTTACTTCTACATACAATTGCGTAATTACTGACTTTTTTTAATAAGGCCTGTGCCATAATGTAGAGATTGCTGGGAGTGTTTGAAAGTCTTCTGCTTGCAGGCACAAACTCACTTGTGCAGAAGTAACATTATAAACCTCACTATGACAGCGCGGATGTATTTTTTCACTAAAACTCTGCAGGCAGTGCGAGGCGGAATGAGCAGCTTGTTGAGCAGAGAGGAGCTGACACAAATGGATTGGAAACAAGTGCTATGCTTAGTGGGGGCCGCAAACTCGAGGTGGAAAAGATACAGCAGATAAACAGTTAGAAATGTAACAGGAAAAAAAACAAACAGCTGTATCGAGAGCAGCCCTAAAAGGACCAAAATCTAGAGTGACAGGGGGACCTGATATTGCAAGTGAGTTGAATCAGTTCTCGCTCTGACGATTAAAAGGTTGCATCAGAGTGGTTGGAACAGCTTTTTGTGGGGGTCCAATAAGGAGCTTTAAAAAGCTTTCTGATTACTTGCATTAAGACATAATTAGGCCATTAGGAGGGGGAGCCGTTAAAATGGAGGGAAAAAAACTGCAGCTAAATTATGCTACTTAATATTTTCCTTTTAATCGAAAAGAGACTAATGGCCTGGGGGCTGGTTTTTATATAAGTTTATGCTTTTTCCTAGGCTTCATCTTTTATCACTCTGTAGATTTATAAAGCAAACCCTTTCATTGCCAGACTTACAGTGCATCACAGAACCGACGGTTGATTGCCTGTCTGGCAGTGGAAGAGTTAAAATGTTAACGTTCCGACAAGAGGATTCCATTAAAGACCCCTGGGGGATATCATGCCCAAAAAAAGAGGGATTTTATGAAAAGCTATCAAGCTAAATTGGTTATAGAAGAAGAAACCCCCATTATGTCTTTGGACCACAATGGTTTTTAAAGGATTAAAAAATATGTCCTGCTTACCTGGAGTAAACCCGACATGTACCTTAATTACTTAGATACACGTGGAATTACTCTCGGCTGTGTCGCCCAGCTGAGAGACAGCCAATCTGGAGGCTGTCGCATGCTTACAGGGTATCAGCAGTGTGTGAGGCTGTGACATGTGGACAGACAGTATCCCTTCATGCTGTGCTCCCTGCATGCCAGGGGTGCGAGGGGTGGGCAGCAAGGACGGCATGCCGCCCCTCTTAGTGTGCCTTCTTGGCCAATTTACCCATTGCAGGGCTGACTCTGGGAGTTCCCCATCTTATTTTTTATTTTTTGGCTTAGAGCCTCCCAATACCTGGAACCCTCCCTGAAAGTACTTTTCTACATAAGTATTTGCAGTTTTCAGCCAATCACACATGGATCACTGTGGAAAGTGCTGTACATTAGTGCCCCAGTCCCAGTGCTCCCACTTGGTAAGGACAGATGAGGGGCTGGAGTAGGGTGGTGACCACATCACTACTTTTATTCAGAGATGCCTATAATGTGCTCCATGGTAGTAATTGGTAAGTTATAGATTAGTCGTCAATTTACATTTTAGCTCTTGCATACCTGAATACAATGTCTCAGTGGTCAGTCTAGGGTGGAGGGGAAAAAAATAAAATCTCCTACTATTATTTATTTGCTAACATGCAAGAAAGCAAGCTGGAATACAAATTGTGTTGCTTGCCAGTTTCTCTAAATTAGAATGGCCCCTTTAAGGATTAAGCCACATACAAACTAGTCTGCAGTTTAAAAAGTTTACTGGTCTTCAAACTGTCTGGAAAATCCTCACAGGCAAACACACAGTGACATCAGCAGCCCCATCTCCACAGAAACAGTCTGCACATTAACGGACCTAAAAGGCTTATTAAAAAAAATACAGATTTAAGTGGGTTATATAAGCAATCTGAGCCTCTGAACATTAAATACTAATGGAATTAGGCAGTTGGTTATAGAAATATAGCCCACATTTGGAATCCAAATATTGTCCTGAAGGAGGTCACTTTATTCACATCAAATGTTTGCTTTGTGTTGTTTATTGTCTGTGCTGTGTATGCACATTTTATGCACATACAACTAGCAGGTGTGTTCCATAGTGCTTAAAATCTAATAATTGCAGAAGATGTTTGGACACACTGTGAGCCTTGTTTATTACATTATACAGTATGTGCAAAAGTTTTAGGGAGATGTGAAAATAGACATGTTAATAGTTTATTGATATCAATTAACAAAATGCAAAGTGATAACTGAAGGAGCATCTAAACCAAATCACTTATTCGGTGGGACCAGTCATATGTTGTTCCAGGTGCACATATACACAGGGTTTCTTAGGAACTCAGCAGATAGACTGCTCCAATCATCCTGGAGAACTAACCACAGTTCTTCCGAGGATTTAGACAACCTCAGTTGCTTCTTTCTCTTCGTGTAATCACAGGCAAGCGTGTTAACAACTCCGTTCATGAGTCTACCATATGCAAAACATTGAAAAGGCATGGAGTCCATGGCAGGACACAACAGAGGAAGCTGGGCTCTCCATAATAGAGCATTGCTATGCACAGTTTGCCAAAGACCACCTTGACACTCTGCAACACTTTTGTGGACTGATAAAAGTAAGTTGAATTGTAGAAAGAACACACAGCAATACATATGGCATAAAAATGGCACCAGATACCATTATGAAAACATTATCCCAACAGGGTAATGCGCTGGATTGCTCCTCGGGATCTGGACAGCTTGCATCATTGAGGACAATGACCTTAAATATGAAATCTACTGCAGAGTGGCTTAAAAAAATAAAATCATCCCTTTGAAGTGGCCTAGCCCATACCTTATCCAACAGATATTAACAAGGAGTTCTGTAAGGAAGACCGGTCCAAAATTCCTCCAGAACGTTGTGCAGGTCTGATCCCCAGCTACTGGAAGAACTTGCCTTACTTACTGGTTATCACTCGCAAATTCAAATGTTCACTTACTATTTCCCCCAGCACTTTAGTGGGTGTGTTAAATAAAGACAGAAAGTATTATTGTTGTTTGTGGGTTATTAGCTTACGCACATTGTACATGTGACTTAGATGAAGATCCGATTACATGTTACCAATTAAAGGAGAAAACCAGGTAATACCCAAGGGATCATTTACTTTTTCTTGCCACTGTATCTTCCTGTACTTCTCAGAATTGAAAAGACCACTAATTATCACCAAATCCTCAACTCCATATTAAAAATACAACCTCAAACATGGAAGAACCTTCACCATACTTCACTGTTCACAGCTCTCTAGCCCTTCAGAGAACAATCAGTCAAGAGTACTTTCTGCCACTTTTCTACACTCCAATTCCTTTATTTTCTTGCATAGATTAGTTGCTTGGTCTTGTTTCATTGTCGGATGTATGGGTTTTTGGGGACATGTCTTCCATGAAGACCACTTATTACTGGACTTCTCTGGACAGTAGATGTGTGTACCAAGGTCCCACTGTTTCCTGCCAGTGAGATGATGGTACTACTGGACATCTCCCGATTGCAAGGGAAAGTAAGCATGATGTGTCTTTAACCATCTTGCCTTGGCCAACCACTGCGTTGATGGTCGTCAACATTGCCTCTTTCTGCATGCTTTTTCAAAATAGCTTAAATAGTACATCTCGAAACCCTGCTCTGCTTTGATATTTCTGTATCTGAGAAACTTTGCTTATGCATTATAACTACCTTATGTCTTTTTGCTGTGCTCATTCTTGGCATGGTGTATGTAGCCCCCAGACAAGGTCGGGGAGGGGCAATCATGATAGGGTGCTGAGAGGATATGTCAGCCTATAGTGGGAATTAGTGGGAGGAGTTAGGAGAGTATAAAAGATAGGAACAGGAAGTTTGGGGGCCATTTTAGGAAAAAGTTTTTCCCCCATACCTGTTGTCCCACTTACCCTCCCTAATTTTTTCTGGTTAATGAGCCTTTATTTATTTATTTATTTATTTACATGTCACAGCGTTGGCCGAAGCTTGCAGGGTATCCAGGAGGGTTAATGGAAGATTTGGATTGGGGAGAGTCAATCGGGACTCTGGTGGGAGGTTCGAGGGGAAAGTGGTACCTCGAACCTCAGGTATTGGGGGCATTGGGATATGCCCAGAACATGGACTTCGGCAGCCACCTGGATACTCTTGCAAGCTTGGTTGGTTTTCCTGTATATGGAATGTTTAATGTTTATGTTTATGTTTAGTCATTGTATTAATTATGGATATATATGTGGAATGTGTATATATATATATATATATATATATGATTGTAAATGCAATGACTATTTAAATAAAGTGCTGTGGCCGTTGTTTTACCCCACAGTCTGGTTTTAAGTTTAGATTTTTCTAGGCAAATACATATCCTCAATGATAGAAACTACCATGTCATGACTTTTGACATGAAACTGTCTTCAGCAACCTCACCTTGTTAGCTGAGATTGGCTGTTCCACATCCAGTTTTATTCCTCCTACACAGCTGTTCCTGTTTTAGTTAATGATTGTTTTAACCTGCCTATTAAATTGAGGATAATTAGCACCTGTGTGGTATAATTGTTTAATTATACACCTGACTATGTGCCTACAAAATCTCTTATTTCTTATATTGATGGCAAAGGGTAGTCTCACCAAATATTGATTTGATTTCGATTTTTCCTCTGTCCACTCACTTTGCATTTTGTTAATTGATAAACATGTTCTTAACATTGGTATATCACCTTTTCTTTTGTTGCCAGATGACAAAAGTTGAACTTTTGCCACATATACCATATGAGAAAACTATTTCTACTTCTTCTGATACAAAAGTAATGTCCAATTAGAATGTATACATCAGCAGTAAAAAAAAAAACTGATAGCTATAGGTTTTTTATATTTATTTAAAACTTGTAAATATATGTAAACAAAAAAACTGTAGCTATAAGTTTTCTACTGCTACCTGAGGTATATATTCTTGCTGGCTTTAATAACTTCAAGTCCATGTAGTGGACGAAACGCGTAAAGGTTACCTCTGAGCTTCGGGCGGTGAACGCATTTATGGTGGAAGTGTTTTTGCATAAGTAAACGATTTGGATTTTGTTCATTATTAAACCTGGGACCAGCCTCCAGGTTTACGTGAGAGTTCCTTCACACAACCAAATCTTGGTTATATGGATATATAAAATGTTGGGATCACAGAAGACGGAGAGTTCACCAGCAGGAACTCATTATTATTCAAGGCAGATGGAGCATTACATTAGCGGTAAGTGCCCAACTGGGATAGTGTTGTCCTCTATATAATATGTAGCATCATTGCTGGTCTTTAATGCTTACCTGTCATATAACAATGACAAAGTCGCGCTTCATGAATGGTGAACATATGTCTATACATTGTGCTAGCCAAATGGCTAGCAAATGTACATATTTCTTTTGAGAAAGGCATGTGTTTTTACAAACATGGCGGCTGACACGGATGTGCACATATCCATAGATGGCAGGTTCACTTTGAATATTTGGTATGGGCAACTGAATCTTTTTATTTACACTAAATATTGCACCTGCTATTTTCTCTTTCATACAAGTTCATAAATTAATCATATGATAAATGAAGGGCAATATGAGAACAGATCTTCAAACTCTAATACTAAAGGATATCGTTATAAAAAAAAGGAAATCAATACACAAAATGATCCATCTCCTACGATAAGTTTGAATGGATCAATAATACTGTAATAAGTATTAATAATGTTGTTACATACAGTACATATTTCACAGTAAAGAAAGAGAGTATATTTGAAAGAAGAAAAACTACCACAACTAGAGGACATAGTCTAAAATTAGAGGGGCCATGATTTAAAAGTAATATCAGGAAGTGTTACTTTACTGAGAGGGTAGTGGATGTATGGAATAGCCTTCCAGCAGAAGTGGTAGAGGTAAACACAGCCAAGGAGTTTAAGCATGCGTGGGATAGGCACAAGGCTATCCTAGCTATAAGATTGGGCCAGGGACTAAAAAAACTATTTAGAAAATTGGGCAGACTAAATGGGTCAAATGGTTCATATCTGCCGACACATTCTATGTTTCATATGTATGAGTCGCACTGGGACAAAATGCACAGTTTCCAAAATTCCACCATTGCCAAACAGGTTGTGCTGATGGAATTAGTCACAACATTCAAATGCTATATCAACCACAAATCCCCTCAAAAGCTTTGGTGCAGGTTTTCTTGCAAAAGAACCACTATTTGCACCTCTATTACAGTTACTGTAACAGGATCCTGGAGGCAGTCAGCACACAAATATTCTCAAAAGCTGCATACAATCACAATTTATTTATTTTTTAGTATAAAACACATTGAATAATGCAATTGTTTTCCTAAAAACCTTTTGTAAAACAATGTATTATTCATTGTATAATTGAGGTCAGAGGAGAGGGGAACACTTGACCTCAACCAGTTTCCTTTCTTAAGATATTCTTGCGATCCATGTAATCTAGTTTTCTATTCTAGAATGTGTATAGTTTTCTTGTTTTATTGTTCCAGTATCTATTCTACACTGATCTAGGACTTGTTTTTTTTTATTTCAGACTAGAGAGGGATCTCACTGGATTTCCATTTCCAATCTTTGTAGCTAATAAAATATGGATCACTAATTCTGTCCTATCTTTGTCATTACAGGACAATTAAAATGTAACAGACCGGAGCATGGAGAGTCATCAATCCTAACCAAATTAGATTTTTTTTTGTATCTCAGTACTACCTCCCAGAGGTCTCGGATCTTATCACAGGGCCACCAGATGTGTGCGAGATCTGCGTTAGGACCACCCTCAAATAGCCATCATTATAATGCAAAATGACCTTTATTTAGAAGAGTCACGTCAGGTTATTGCCTATATAGGCAACAGCAACCATACTTAATCTCTTAATTCATGCCTTCTGGTTCCAGTGCCCTCAGATTAATAATCCACCAACCCTCTGTGTGTAAAAGTCTAGATCACCCCCACAGAATCCCACCTGAACCTCTAGATCCCCCCACAGAATCTCCCCTGAACCTTTTCCAATCCCCAGGCTTTCAGGTGTATTACTTTACTCTTGTGGGCTGACAGGAAATGCATCAGGCCTATCCACTTCTTTGTTTCTAATATCTGCCATATTTTCTAATACATGATCTTTCAAACCTATGCAATGTATTATCTACATAGTATCCACCACATGGACACTGCAGGGCGTATAAATGCTATTTATGAACATACGACTTCAGCTAATATCCCTCCATCAGTGCAGATGGTTAACAGTCACAGAGATAATGATTCCAGATTTTTTTCATAAACGTGGAAATGATTCAACCCTGGAGTTCAACACCCGGCACTGTTTGAAGTGTATATTATGACAAGGATATGGACAAAACATCATCTGAATATTAAAACTGACTGTAGCAGATTGCTAATAAACTCTCTTGTTCTACAAT
Source organism: Pelodytes ibericus (assembly GCA_036172795.1). NCBI lineage: Eukaryota > Metazoa > Chordata > Amphibia > Anura > Pelodytidae > Pelodytes > Pelodytes ibericus. The sequence continues at coordinate 182,248,455 of CM069858.1, read as the reverse complement.
GTTCCTATCACTCTCTTGCTTTTCTCCTTCCTTGGGGAACTTGCCATGGCATACTTCCTGACCTAGGTGGATCTAAACCTTTTCCCCATTTAAGAGCCCCTTCCCAGCCTAATATTATTAATAGTTTTTTTTTTAGTCTCATCCTTTTTGGCGTCTGTTATTCTTTCTGACACACTTCACACTTTAATTTCCACATTGAAAAATGTTGCATTGCAAATCAAGGTTGGCATCATCATTTTGGAAATGGAATGGTACTTTGATATATGTTGGATTGAGGCAGCTTTATTTGTAAGTCACCTTTCATGTTTCTTGTAAAACCTAACTTTTATTCATACTTCAAATTCAAAACAAGAATTTGGGTGTGAACTCATTATTATTTACAATTTGTGGTTCATGTGTTGACCAGCGGCTCATCCAGTGTGGTGCAATGGGGAAATTGCCCCCCACAATAAATCACATGGCTATGTGACATAGCATAGTCCCTGACCAGGTTCTTTTTGTTAAAAAAAAACTCAGACAGAGTGAAGACCCAAACATATCACTCATTACTGACTTGCAGGGATGTTCCATAGGCATTCAGCCCCTCACATGCACCATAATACATCTTCTCCATTCCTCACAGGATCCCAAGTATCACATCTAGTAGTAGGCTCTCACTCCATCTGTCACACTCTTGTCACTGCTTTTTTGTCTTTTTCCATCTCTACTCTCTCTTTCTCTCTCTCTCTTTCCATCTCCTCTCTCTCTCTCTCTCTCTCTCTCTCTCTCTCTCTCTCTCTCTCTCTCTCTCTCTCTCTCTCTCTCTCTCTCTCTCTCTCTCTCTCTCTCTCTCTCTCTCTCTCAAACCTCTGTAGGGTTTGATCACTAAACTTCGACTTTCATTTTGAGACAAAGTCAAATCGGCACCAGAGTTTGACTTAAAAAAAATCCTGGTTACAATCTTCCCCATTGAAAGTAATGAGGGGCAAAACGAGCAAAGACTCTGGTGCCAACTTTGACTTGGTCTCAAAATGAAAGTCGAAGTTTAGTGATCAAACCCTACAGAGGTTGGAGAGAGAGAGATCCTTTGTCTCAAACATATCTTCAGTCATTTTGGCTCCCATTACTATCAATAGGGAAGATTCCAACCCAGGTTTCTTTCCTAAGTCAAACTCGGGTGCCGAATTTGACCTCCAAAGTTAAAATTTAGTGAATAGACCATCCTGTATCTTTCTATCTCCTTTGTCTTTTCCATCTCCTCTCTCTCTCTTTCCATCTCTTCTCTCGCTCCAACCTCTCTGTCTCTTTCCACCTCCTCTCTCTTTCCCTCCTCTGTCTCTTTCCCTCTATGTCAATATGCCGGTTCTCACATTCACACTAAAGTCTGTCTCTATTCCTCTCTTCTGTCTCTCTTTCCCTCTATGTGTCAATATGTTGGTTCTCACATTCACACTAAAGTCTGTCTCTATTCCTCTCTTCTGTCTCTCTTTCCCTCTATGTGTCAATATGTTGGGTCTCACATTCACACTAAAGTCTGTCTCTATTCCTCTCTTCTCGCTCTCTTTTCCCCTCCTCTGTCTCTTTCCCTTTCCATGTTGTGATGATGTGTTTTCCCACATTTATCCCTGTGTATTTTCTCACCAGTGTCCATGCTTTGAATTCTAGCTAGATTCTTACCGACTAGACACTAAATTTAATATCAAGCAACATGTACACAACAAAATGGTGATTTGAAATATAATCCGATTTTCGCCTTGCCAGTGTTTTAATATTGTTTTATTCACTATAAAGTTTGTTCCTCTCCTTTGTGTAAATAACCACATTTTGGTGCAATTCAGTGCAATTGAAGGCTATATGAATAGGGGGAATCCTGTGCTTTCTTTAGACATTTTCAGAGCATTACAATTAACTGAATGTGCTCAAATTGACAGTATAATTGAGTATAATTGCTGACTTGCACTCTAAATGTGCTATATTGAATAGTCAAGTTGCAGTTTTTTTTTGCAATTTGGCTATTATACAAAATTTTTGGCAATTTCGGGTGCAATTTAGATTTATAGACCCTTTAAAGTGGCATATAGAGGTCCCCAAATTTGTCGAAAAGCCCTAGATATTGAACCAGCACTTCTGAGTTTATAACACTAAAGAACTGAATATAATCTGTAATCTTTCAACACCCACTTCAAGATATATAAATTGAAAAAAAGCTGTGTGCTACAAATTGTGCTACTCCAAGGACAGCCTTTGTCCATCTGGAAAACATTCCCTCCAAATACAATATGCTTTTCAACCAATAACAAATGTCAGCCAGTTGAGATAGGTTAATGTGACCATGTCCTCATAAACCATAGTGACTCTCGCTAATAATTATATTCCATTTACTGTCTGACAATAGTGGTCCTTATTAACCCAGACCAGGCTTAAAAATCTCATTGTATTTATCTATTAATAAAACCATTTCCATGTAAATGAATATCAGGTAAGAAACAATATTGTATGTGACTGTATGTGTGACTATGTGAGTGTGTATGTGACTGTGTACTTGTGTGACTGTGTGTGTGGCTGTTTGTGTGTCTATGTGACAAGGATGTATTTCATATTGTACATAAAGCACCTCAGTAATGGTTCTTTTTAAAGGGACTCTGTCATCATTTGAGCATTGCAAAAGTAATGATCCATCTGTTGTATCACATTTGCCAAACATATAAATTTAAGTATATACACAAATATATATAAAAACAGTGATATATTATGTGTGGATTAATTATAATATTACATCTGAAATCTATAGGGTTGCAAATGTTTCTAATAACTTACATGATAAAAATATGTTTATGAGTTTATGTACATACACTAGGGCACTAGGTTCCAAAAGACCCTAGTGCAGTACAACAGTCTGTGTTTATTTCAGCATTTCTGCAAAAACGGGTGTGTCTCACATAATGTCCACTAGTAATAGTGTTAAATAAGTTGTTTTTTTATTATGAAGATAGAAAAATATTACCATATATTATATCCGTGCATTTAAAACATTTCTAAAAATGTTTTTCATAAAATATTATAGGAGCGTACTTAGATGACATACTTCTGTTTGTATCCTGTATATAAGTAAATAAGTAAATAAGTTTTTTAAACATACTGCATGTCAAAAGTTTTCAATATTCAGTATGACCATAGGGTTGCCATCCACCTGGTATTTTACTTTTATTGTCTTGAGGCCTATATTAAGTTTATGGATGCAATAGCATGGTGTGAAGAGAATATATTTTTAAACAGCAATTGTACATAAAGATTTAAATGGACTCTGTCCCCAAACATCCATCAGTAGTGCAAGGAATGACAAAAATACAAACTTGAAGGTATCTGTCCTTTTAACACTCTAAGAGGGGCATGAACTAAAAAAACGCAAAAATATTTTACGTGCAAAACTATTTTTGCAAATTGCTCCTGTTTGTAATATACTTAACATTTAACACTCAAACAGCAAGAACGAGCAAATTGTGAATATATACAGGCAAGATTGCAAATATTTTTTCTACCTCTTATGATAGCACTTGCTGAAAGCAGGTTTCATTTTACACGCAAATAAGAATTACTTTTAACAAAAAATATTTTCAAAACTCTTTAGCATGCGCAAATATAATCGCAATTTATTAGTGCATATGGAAAAATGCACACTAAATAAAAAAAAAACGGAAGAGGCGCAAATGGCTCCTTACTCATGTTATACCTTCTTTTTTTTCCCACTGAACTTGTTTAGTACATGACCCCATAAGTAACGTATTTTCAGGAAAAAATATTAATGAGTTATAAATTTGCATACCTGCCACCAATAGAAAAGTGTGGCATGATATGCTAATGTAGTACAAAAAGCCCTTACTGGGACTGTGCCATTTGAACTAAGCAGAGCATTCCTGAATGGGGAATCCCATCTCCTCAAACTGTCACGAACTGGACGTGACCCACAACTTGTGCATTACCACATTATTAGAATTACTAATTGTTATTTTTTATGGGAAGCTGAATGTGCTGGTTACCTTGTACTGCCACCTTGGAGTATTACTAGGTTTGACAAGATATTCATTTACTCATACTGCAGGACAAACGTGTGATACCTAGATAAATACAGAATAGGCCAGGATGGAGGATAATAAAGAGAGAAAAAGGGGACTAAGGGGGTGGACTGCAGATGGGGGTTATGTTTTTATGTGTTTTTGGGATACAGGGATGGAGTTTATGGATTTATTTGCTACTCACATGGGCTCTCTGATCATTTTCACAGGTATTTGTTATGATAAAAGGTTGGCATTTAGCCACAATAAGTGTCAACTACGAGTCCATGTCTACATCTGTATGGTCTGTATAGTGGTTTTCATTTTAGTAACTGATGTGGGTAGTAATACTCTTCTTCCTTGTGTTCACAAATGTATGGAATGTATTTTCTTTTCTTTTGTATAAAAAAAAGTGTTGAATAAATAATAAATAAAAGGGAAAAAAAGGATACACGTGTGATGCTGCCTAGATCTACACCTTATGTCCACTATAGTGCATTCCATGGGCTATACTATCTAGCCTCTATCTAGCCTCCATACCCATCTCCAAACAAAACAGATGTTGTTTCCTTAAACTGGTAACATTGCTTACCAGCACATAGGAGTGGAAATCCAACATCCTAACTCTGCTCTGTATGTATAGCTCTTCCTTTACTTCTTGCACTTTACTACCCATGTATATGTATATTTACATGTAATACAACAGATAGTTGCTTTTGCAATGTTCCAATGATGACAGAGTCAAAGATACAAAAATGTTACATAGTTACATAGTAGTTTAGGTTGAAAAAAGACTTGCGTCGATCAAGTTCAACCTTTTTCCTATCCCATGTTACCCACTTTTGACCCAAAAGAAGACAAATAAAAACCCCTTCAGCCATTTCGAATTCTGCTTTCAGTGGAAAATGACTCCAAATGACAATAAGATTTGTTCTTGGATCAACAAGCACTAAATAAATATTAATGTCTATACCAACATGCATAGCCCTCTATGCTCCGGCTCATTAAAAAAGTATCCAGGCCGCTTTTAAAGACATCTAACGTATTTGCTAGAAGCACCTCTTCAGACAGTGAATTCCATATATTATTGTCCTTACTGTAAAAAATCCCTTCCGCTGTTGTAGAGTAAATCTCCTTTATTTTCTTCAAGTCTTAGCGGGTGACCTCATGTCCTTTGTACTGTTCATTTAATGGTTAATCTCCTTGTTAAATAATGTACTCTTTAATATTAAGTATTCATGCTTTACTATATTTTACTTGTTTTTAATAAATGATCAAATCAGACCAGTTGGTGATGATGGACTGAAACTTGCATGAAATGTGTAATGTGATAACAGGCTGTGAGTTGGCACCCTATCACCCACAATGCAGTTGGACATGTCACGCTACTCATTTCCTAGATCAAAGCTGTAGTGGTAGTCGTTCAGGAGTAAATGTTTGCAGCTCCTGTGTTTTAGACACAATCCTCCATCTATGACATATGTTACTTATATTGTCCGTTGCCATGAGCTATTTTTAGTCATTAAGACTAAATGAATTGTATACATACCATTTGTGATATACAGTACATGTTAATTATGTGTCTAATAAATTGTATTTTTTGGCAACAATCCTTGTAACCTTTTACTCTAAGCTAATGGATTCATGCACAGTATGAAGTTACAACTATATCTGCACATTAGGAAATAAAGCTTTTCAATATATTATTGACTGCCATGCTGTCAATCCTTCTAATGTAGTTACATTACTAGGATTCCTCCGTTGACAGCACCTTTTGAAATACTGAAACTCTTCTATTATAACAGGTTTTTATACAACTGAAACACAAACAAAAACATCAACAATATGTTTTTCCAAATCCAGTTGTTAAAGGATGAGAAATTTCAAGCCTCATTTAACTATTAATTATCCTTATTTCGGTAAGATTCCATATTGAATGTAGCTGATTAGCTCACAAAAAGAGTGGCAATTACAATTAACAAACTAACGCACCCCTATTGGTCCACAACACCAGGGAAGACCAAGAGGGATCATTTTATTTTTAAATGGCAGGTTGGGCCATTTGGAAATAACTCCAAACATGTATGCTCCAGATGCTATCCAGCACAAGTCCTGTTCTAGACCCCACAATGGATAACTGAGATGGGTTATCATTAGACATGTGCAAAATTAAAATTTTCGTTTCGTTTTCGTCCATTCGGACGAAAATTTTATTTATTTAGTCTAAAACGAATTTCGTTCATTACTGCATTCGTTTCAGACTAAATGTTCATTATTTTGGTTTTGTTTCGTTTTATTCGTTCGTTTTATAGAATACGTGTAATACTATTGGCTTTCAATAAACCGAACGAGAGCCCCATTCATAAGAAATTCTTATGAATGGGGCTCTCGTTCGGTTCATAGAAAGGCAATAGTACTACATGTTTTCTATAAGCCGAAAGTCTATAAATCGAACGTTCGGCTTATAGACTTTCGGCTTATGAAATACATGTAATCCTATTGCTATTCTATAAACCGAACGTTCGGTTTATAGAATAGCAATAGGATTACATGTATTTCATAAGCCGACAGCCTATAAACCGAACGTTCGGTTTATAAGCTGTCAGCATTTCACTACACGGAGACAGAGTCTCCATTCATTATGAATGGAGACTTTGTCTCCGTGTTGTGAAATGCCGGCAGCCTATAAACCGAACGTTCGGTTTATAGGCTGTCGGCTTATGTAATACATGTAATCCTATTGCTATTCTATAAACCGAACTTTCGGTTTATAGAATAACAATAGACTTACATGCATTCCATAAACCGAAAGTCGTTCATTATGTCGGTTAATGGAATGTAAGTGTACTATGCTATTGTATTCTATAAACCGACTCTATTTCGGCTTATAGAATGCAATAGTACTACGAATGGACGAATGAACGAATGATTTTCGTTTATTAACCATTCGTTCATTCGGCTTTCGTTAGCTTAGCATTTTCGTTATTCGTTTTTCGGACGAATGGACGAAAATGCTTTTTTCGGACGAAAATGCATTCGTCCGAAAAATAATGCACATGTCTAGTTATCATATTGTTCATTTTCTAATATAAAGAAAGTGAAGAAAGCATTGGTGACATCTCAGTTGGTGGATATCTGAAGGGTCCAACATGCCCAATCTAAAGATTATATGTTGTTCTCTAACCTACATAAAAAGTAAACTAATACTAACCACCCTATTCCAGGGAATTTAGTTTTTATATCGACAATTGAAGCACTTCAATCCAACAGGAAAATATGGGCCCCTGGGATATATTTCGTAAATCTGAAATTGGTCCATTTGTGCATCTAGAGCCATTAGTATCAGCCTAAGGCCCCTTACTTTCAGTAAAGCTGAAAAGATGACATTGGTGTTATTTTTTTTTTTTTTCCGCTATGAGGATAGAAATCGCCAAGTTGGTGAAAGCATATAATAATCAATTGGCCCATCTAGTTTGTCTATAACTAAATTGCAGATTCATGTTTTGGATAGTCTTCTACACAGCTCAGGCATTCTTGAATTACTACCAAAATACAGTACCAAAACCACTTGTGCTCTAATTCCTGTGCTCTTTGAATGCTGAATCTGCGTGAGATCTTTGACTGCGAATTTTATTGTACATAGAACACAAAATTATCCCTCTAGCTTGAATATTCTTGGTATTCGTTTGGTGTATATCGGTTTCATCTCGCCACAAGAGGGAACTAAGTCGCTGTGCCATATGGGGTGGACTGCACCTATATCACAGTAGTGCTAGGTAGGCACTAAGTTATCGTGTACCTCGGATTGACAAAGACTGCCCTATGATGTGATAATGTTTAATATAAAATATTCTAGATTATCATTTTTAGCCAAAGGTGCATATAGAAACCTAGAAACATAGCATTCTATAAGATGGTTAATGAGCAAACAGAATGTGCATTTGACTCCAGAGAAGTAAGATGAACTAGAACCTAAAACATTATCAAAATTATCTTTAGAATAAAGGATATTTCTGAAATTGTTTTTCAAAATTTCCTACATTTCTTGGGCATGCATCTGTCATGTCTTCAGGGAGCAAAACTACATACAAGACACTGTGGAGTAAGCAGTTCACAATTGGATTTTTTCCAAAGGCCGAAATATCATTTGTGAGAGTTATGCTTAACGAAGAGGTGCCACCACAATATAAGAAAATTAAATGGATCCTTGGGACTCCCACAATACCAATCTGTGGGGAGACTGTTATGGAGACAGGGCAAATAACCGACACGGTTCCCAAATTATTTTGCTTAAGGCCCCAAAAAGTCTTAGAAACAACTATGGCCTGACTACTCCGAGATCCATTAAAGGGGTCTAACAAAAAAGAGTTGAAATGACAGGTGTCTTCTATCGGAAAATGTAGGACCTCAAAGTTCTGGTGGGTGTGCCAGGAACTCCAAAGTGTAACTTAATAGTTGTTATAGCTTTTGATTCAAGAAATGGTAATTGATTATATCATTTTGGAGAATGGCTTTGGAGTAGCCCCATGACGAATAGACACCACAAACATTTGGGTTGATTAGTTTGTCCTTTCCCCCCCCCTCAGCAGATACTATCTGGATCAGGAGAGATTAATCGGAGACTATAAGCATAGGAACAGACAACTTCTAAGAATACATCACAACAAAGAATCTGATGCAATCTGACATTTATATGAAGCAAAAAATGATCCTACAATACTTAAGGCGGACATATAAAGGTAAATGGGATTACATGTTATCACATTGATTTATGACTTGTCAAAAAGATCCTTCAGTCATCTTTTGCCATGTTTTAACTTTCACTAAAGAAAATATTGTAAAGCCATACTATAACTGATACTGTTGGCCATTTCCTTGTACTCCTTGTACATATAACAAAGAATGCTTATTTACTATTATACTATAACTGTCCCACCTCAACCACTTACTTTTTATTGATGTTTTTACCCTTTGATTTTCTGCCCTTTGTACTGTTAGCTCATGAAACAATTCTGTATTTCTCAATGTAAGGAGTGTGCGTTATGTAAAGTTTATCATGGCAACAGATGGTAATTTCTCTCACCACAGACACTCATGCCTTAAACCTCAGGAGCACATCAAGATGGACCATTTATAGAACCTTGTTTGTCCCAAAGTAGTGAACATTTCCTTTAAGTTTATGCCATCAATACATCAATGAATTGAAGTGCATCACTTCCTTAAGGAGTCATCAGAGATTCATTTTGGAAGTATTTTTGAAATTGCATTATACAGTCATTGTACTTCTAGATCATATATAAATATACAAATACATAATATATAAAAAATTCATGGTGTAGAACACATACACAACGATGAGTTGCATTTACATAAAGAAGCAAGTCAAAGTTGGGCCAATCATTCACCTTATCGTTATGGCCTTATTTATCTTATAGAACTGTAAAAATGAAACAATTGGCAAATGAAAAAAAAAGCATACAACAAAGAAGAATGCAAGTAAGATCTGAACCTACAAAAACCTCTCAAGTTCAATCTTCAGTTACTTAAACAGACAACTTTTACTTTATCCTATCTCTTAACTTATACATGGTTTTTCAGAGCATTTCACTTAGTATTGCCAAGATGACAGGGTTTTTACATATGTAGCAGTTTTGTGTGTCAAACTAACCTTGGTACCCCTAGGAGCCCCACTGTGGCATGGTTTTGTTTGACCTCCAGGCATCTTCTGCTTTCGTCCATTGACTCAGTACTTACAGAGTATTATTGGTGGTGACCTTTCATGCCTGTGAATGAATGAATTTGCAGAGCACGTTGCCATAAGGGTGCACATCAGGAGTAATCTTCCTAGAGCTTTTTTTCTACAACTAATGTAGGCAGTTCAAAGATTGAAGCAATTGTTCTGGTACCCCAAATATTCAGGGTGGTCAGCTGTTTTTCAGTTTAAAGGGAAAAGGAAAGGTAGAAGTCAGCAAAACCCAGCCAGGGAGAGTTCTACACAGTGGTGTAGCTAGAGTGGATCCTTTTCATCTCACAGAGCGGATCCTTTTCATCTCACAGAACGGATCCTTTCAGGGTGGCACTTTTAAGTGAGCTGTAGTGTGTCTCACGTTAAAAGGGAGAGTTCTGCACAGTGATGTAGCTAGTTGTTTGGACACCCGGGACAGTCCCTGAGTTTGCCACCCCTATCTATACTCCGGGAGAAGTTTTTAAAAGTGTGCATCTAGAGGGGTGGCAAATACAATGCACAATAGTAAACGGTGGGTTTTTTGCTCCAGATTAGTGTTGAGTGAACCCGAACTGCACTGTTCGGGTTCGTACCGAACGTTACGGTTTTTGGATCCTGGACCAGAACACGGACATTTCACTGTATGTTCGGGTTGGAGTTCGGGGTTCGGCGATTAGATTGTATGTAATGCTATGGGCTTTCTATAAACTGAAATAGAGTCCCCATTCATAAGACTACATGGCTATTGGCGTTCTATAAACCGAAATAGAGTGCCCATTCATACGAATAGGTCAACTGACCTATTCATAGAAACATAGAAACATAGAATGTGTCGGCAGATAAGAACAATTTTTTTGAGTACTTTTATTAGTTCCCCGTTCCCGGTCTTATAGCTAGGATAGCCTTGTGTCTATCCCACGCATGCTTAAAATCCTTGACTGTGTTTACCGCTACCACTTCTGCTGGCAGGCTATTCCATACATCCACTACCCTCTCAGTAAAGTAATACTTCCTGATATTACTTTTAAATCGTTGCCCCTCTAATTTAAGACTATGTCCTCTAGTTGTGGTAGTTTTTCTTCTTTTAAATATACTCTCTTCCTTTACTGTGTTGATTCCCTTTATGTATTTAAATGTTTCTATCATATCCCCCCTGTTACGTCTTTCCTCCAAGCTATACATGTTAAGATGCTTTAACCTTTCCTGGTAAGTTTTATCCTTCAACCCATGAACCAGTTTAGTAGCCCTTCTCTGAACTCTCTCCAAAGTATCAATATCCTTCTGGAGATACGGTTTCCAGTACTGCGTACAATACTCCAAGTGAGGTCTCACCAGTGCTCTGTAAAATGGCATGAGCACCTCCCTCTTCCTACTGCTAATACCTCTCCCTATGCAACCAAGCATTCTGCTTGCATTTCCTGCTGCTCTATTACATTGCCTACCTACCTTCAAGTCCTCTGAAATTATTACTCCTAAATCCCTTTCCTCAGATGTTGAGGTTAGGACTGTACCAAATAGTCTATATTCTGCTTTTGGGTTTTTACGCCCAAGGTGCATAATCTTGCACTTGTCCACATTAAATGTCAGTTGCCACTGCTCTGACCATTTTTCTAGTTTAGCTAAATCATTTGACATTTGGCTTATACCTCCATGAATATCAACCCTGCTGCAAATCTTTGTATCATCAGCAAAAAGACATACTTTACCAACAAGACCTTCTGCAATATCGCTAATAAAAATATTAAAGAGAATGGGTCCAAGAACAGATCCCTGAGGTACCCCACTAGTAACAAGACCTTGCATCGAATATACACCATTGAATACAACCCTCTGTTGCCTGTCACTCAGCCATTGTCTAATCCATTCAACAATATGTTTCAGTTTATTGATAAGCCTTCTATGTGCGACAGTGTCAAAAGCCTTACTGAAATCTAGGTAAGCAATGTCTACTGCACCACCCTGATCTATTATTTTAGTTACCCAATCAAAAAAATTCATAAGATTAGTTTGGCATGATCTCCCTGAAGTAAACCCATGCTGTCTCTGATCTTGAAATCCAAGCGACTTTAGATGTTCAACAATCCTATTCTTTAACAAGGTTTCCATTATTTTCCCCACTACTGAAGTAAGACTTACTGGTCTATAGTTGCCCGCCTCCTCCCTACTACCTTTCTTGTGAATGGGCACAACATTAGCTAATTTCCAATCTTCTGGAACTACTCCAGTTAACAATGATTGGTTAAATAAATCTGTTAACGGTTTTGCTAGTACACCACTAAGTTCTTTTAATAACTTTGGATGTATCCCATCAGGTCCCATCAACTTATTTGTCTTTACTTTAGACAGCTGAAGTAAAACCTCTTCCTCTGTAAACTTACATGCATCAAAAGACTCATTAGTCTTTTTCCCTAAATGAGGTCCCTTACCGTCATTTTCATTTGTAAAAACTGAACAAAAATATTCATTAAGGCAGTCTGCTAAGCCTTTATCCTCTTCTACATAGCATCCTTCTTTTGTTTTTAATCTAACTAATCCTTGTTTGACTTTCCTTTTCTCATTTATGTATCTAAAAAATGTTTTATCCCCCTTTTTCACTGACTGGGCTCTAGTCTCTTCTGTGTGTGCTATGGAAGTTCTTATAGCTTGCTTAGCCTCTTTCTGCCTACTCTTATAGATCTTTCTATCTTCCTCACTCTGAGTATTTTTATAATTACTAAATGCTAGCTTTTCATTTTTTACTATTCTAGCCACCTCTGCAGAGTACCACAGTGGTTTCTTCAATTTTTTGCTCTTACTGACAAGCCTTATGCAATTTTCTGTTGCCTTCAGTAGTGCAACTTTTAGATAATCCCATTTCTCCTGGACTCCATTTAAATTGCTCCAGTCTGATAATGACTCCTTTACACCTAATCTAATTTTAGAAAAGTCTGTTTTTCTAAAATCTAAAACTTTTGTTTTTGTGTGGTGTGACTGCGTCACTGTTCTTATATTAAACCACACTGTCTGGTGATCACTAGATCCTAAACTTTCACCTACAGTAATATCTGATAACAAATCTCCATTTGTGAACACTAAGTCTAGTATGGCCTGCTTTCGAGTTGGCTCCTCCACTACTTGTTTTAGAGTTAATCCCAGTAGGGAGTTTAGGATATGCGTACTCCTGGCGCAAGTAGCTGTTTTGTATTTCCAGTTCACATCAGGAAGATTAAAGTCACCCATGATGATCCCTTCTCCCTTCATTGTCATTTTAGCTATTTCCTCAACTAGTAGATTATCTAACTCCTTTTTCTATTCGTATGAATGGGGACACTCTTACCCACATTTTACTTCATTTTGCAGCCCTTTCCAGGACTTTTTTAGAGGCATTTGAGTGGCCAAAAGTTTGTGTCCCCATTGACTTCAATGAGGTTCGGGGTCAAGTTCGGGGTCAATTTCGAGCACGGACCGGACATTTTTTCGAAGTTCGGCCAAACCTGCCGAACATCCAGTTGTCTGCTCAACTCTACTCCAGAGTGATCAAGAGCCAGGGACACATAGGGAGAGACCAGATCAGGGTCTTTAGAGATCCTGTGGGTCACTGCTAAAACACTGCGAGACTTCACATGTGATGTTATGGAGACATGCCACATTTTGATAAAAGAAGCCTCATCTGACGGAGCGGAATCTTTACAGGGCAGCACTTTTTAGGTGAGCTGTAGTGTGTCTCACCTTAAAAGCTCCACTCTCAAAAAGTGCATCCCCTCCATTTCCTCTATCCACAGCTAATGCAGTCTGGTCCTATACCTTAGCAGTCTGAAGATGAACTCAACACTAAATACACACTATATATAGTATCCCTCCACTGGCTCATAGCAGCTATTATACACCAGAGTAGTCAGAGAGAGGTCTGATTATCCTATAGAAAAAGAATGCAGTAGTCAGTTTGGGAATAAGGTGAAATTAGCCCTTAAGATGTCAGTTGGGCAACACACCTTTCTATTTTTTTCCTGATTGTGGCATTTATAAACGTTTGGATACTTATTAGTAATTTGTGTTATTATAAAGTGTTTCATCTGTTTTCTCCCATTCCATTTACTTAAACACAGTGCTTGTTGCCTCCTCATGCAATGGGATTCTCTACTGTCCTAGCAGGTTTAGATTTATTATTGTTTCAATATGTCACGGTTATTCTGGGTTTGTGGCTGTTTTCGTCTTCAACCTCTAGTGGCCGCTATTGTAGTGTACCCATTCTACTCCTGTGGTCAGCTGCCTCATTATCCTCAGCCCTTCCCTATTTAAACCTGCAGCTTATGGCAATCAGTGCCTTTGCATTGCTTTGGTTGCAGCCTGTGATAGTGCCTTGTTTCTTGTTCTAGCATTCATATATTGGTTAGTGATTTCCCGGTTCTGACTCCTGCTTGATTTTGACTCCGCTGTTTTCTGCCTGCCTCGACCATTTTGCCTGTCTAGTGACCTTGCCTTCTGAATTCCTACGTTGTACCTTGTTCCTGTTTCGTGTATGACCCGGCCTGCTGACTATCCTTCTCGTCCAGTACTCCCTGTGTATCTCTGCTTCAGTGTGCGGTTGCAGTCAGTGTACAAGTCCTGGGTGGTCATTTACCTGAGGCTCAACCATAGGGTATAATACCATTCAGGTGAATAACACTGCTCTGTTTCCAAACCTGTTGCAGCAGCTACCAGTCCTGTCTCAGTTTGGTCACAGCTACCAGTCCTGTCTCAGTTTGGTCACAGCTACCAGTCCTGTCTCAGTTTGGTCACAGCTACCAGTCCTGTCTCAGTTTGGTCACAGCTACCAGTCCTGTCTCAGTTTGGTCACAGTTACTTGTCCTGTCTCAGTCCCGGTCACAGCTACCAGCCCTTCCTAGTCATGCATCGTGGGGTGCAGACAGACCCCACACCCTGCCCTGCAACGAGGCTCCTCCCTGGTCTGTTATCCCAGGTTGTGACACAATAAACAAAGTATATCTAAGTGTTTTTACTTGTCTTTCAATACTTTTGTTTTACGTGGGCAGCCATGTGATACAGTTATGCTTTATTTTAATATCTTACTGCAAACCAAAAGATTTTCAAAATGCACTTATTTTCAACATATAAAAAATGGATTATGACTTGTTTAGTTCAGGTAACATATGAAAAGCACTTAAAGAATTGGGCTGATATCTAAAATGACTTTCAGTGTTTATGGTATACAATTGGACAAATTCTCTTTACTTTCTGCCACGTCTTCATCAACTCTCTCTGATAGCTAAATAACCAGTGAGGCGTCCCTGCATAGTATCTCCACTGTCCCTGCACAGCAGACAACTACATGTGTCACCTTACACTACTACTACCTGGAAAGGGGGGATTTGTTTATTAATTAAAGCATTAAATGGACACCGTCATCTAAATATTTCTCAGACTGTGAAGATAGACGACTCAAAAGGGTCTGTTGGTTGTGTTAGCAAAATCAGACAAATCTCATGGAATCAAAAAACAACAAAAGTGACTAGTGCGCTAAACCCAACACTTATCACACCATATAGTTACCCTTTTCAGTAAGTAGAGCTTACACATGTGTTATCCAAAGGGAAAAGAAAAAAAAAACAAAAAACATAATATAGTGTAGTATTTCAAAATCAGATGTGAAACAAACAATAAAGTCTGTGAAGTGACCACTCACATTTATCTGAGCAGTACTCTGCTCAGGAATATCAGCACCAGGGAGCCCAGAAGCGGGTGAAGGGTTAAAAATCACCATATACAGCTCCCAGCTCCAGGAATTGTACACACGTACACATGAGGAGAGAAAGCAGGGATGTCAGTACAAAACGTTTAATACATAGCTAAAAACACATGTAAAATCTTACACTTAAAATCACAGGAGTCTTCTCCACAATTAAAAACAGTGCAGATCTTGAAGCAAAGTGTCCAATGTTCACAAATCCCTTGTCTCTAATCTCACGGATTGTTTATCTGCATATCATGCTACAAGGTGATGTCATAAATAGGAGACACCAAAAATATACTTAAACCCATTTGTTTTATGATAATCTATGCATTTTCTTGCAATTGTGCTAACATAATGTATGGATCATTTTTTATTCTCTACATTCACATTGGAAATAATGTTTAGGTGACTCAGTAAATTTAAAACATTTTCTTAATCTTCGTTCTCAGTGCTATCAACTATAGTTATTGTGAAGCCCTTGTCTATTATTTACATCCACAAAATTCTCTCTCCCACTACTGTTACACAAAACATGTAAAGCAAATAAAAAAAAGAAATATAGAATTTCAGTCTGGTAATATAACTTTTCTAACATGAACATGAATTTTGTGTTGCTATTAAAGGTAAAGTATTAAATAAACAAATTTAGGGATAAGATTGGAATTAAATTGCAGGACAGAGATCATCTGGATAACTAATGGTGGGAATGCTTACGATAAATATATATGTTATTTGTTTTGGAAGAACCAATGGTCTATTTTTAAAGCAGGAATTAAAAAAAAAATATTCTCCTTCTAATTTAGAATACTAAAAAAAAAAGTCACCAAGGATAATAAAGCATCTTAGTCCACAGTGCACTGTAATATTTCAGAAAAATATCCACTGGAATTAAATTACAGGAGAGAGATAATCAATGTGATAATTAATGGTGGGAGCTCTTGCAAAAAATTATATGGTATTTTTCAGAAGAACCAATGTTTCCTTATTGTTTTGAATCCAAGTCTGTGTGGGTAAAACTTATCTTAATGCACACTGTAACATTTGTATCTGACTGCTACACGATTTTCTCAGCGAGTCACTGACACTGACACAAGCCTGGGGGAGACTGGTTAGAACTAAATAAAGAGCAATACATCACTGTTACTACAAATGCTGCCTAAATGATGGAACACCTTTTTTAAAGAAGATAGAAAGGTCAATTCCACCAAAGATAAAGGAGGTGTGGGATCATAGAAATAAGCACCGGTAATCTCAAAAGGATTGGATGATTTTAATATCTGATTATATGTACAACAGAGGAAGACATTGAGTGTTGAAATGTGAAATGTGTTGGGTGAAATCAGTTGATGTTTGTGTCCTTATAAGGGAAAAGGATAAAGTGTTAATCCCGGAATACTCTGGCACTCAGTAGATGTTGCTCATTCCATTATTGTTTTAATATATTGTTTTAATTATCATGCTGTGCTTATCAATCGTAATTTTTACCTTTTTTTTTATTTTTATAAATGATGAAACAATTAAACATTAATTTTAAGTAATTTTGATTGGATTCCTGCCTTAAATGTATAATATTGGTACTTCTAAAAAAAAAAAAAAATACTATAGAATTTGTCGTAAGCACAACCATGGATCAGGATTGAGATCATTGTAAAGAATTACCAATAAATGTATTCTACATGGTCATCCCATCCCACCCAAGTATCACTATTTAGGAGGGACAGTCCCTATTATATATATATATATATATATATATATATATATATATATATATATTCATATTGTATTACAGAGCTTCCCAGTTCAGAAGAAATTCCCAATAAAGTGTGTTTAGACTGTAGACAATGTGTATATATCAGGTTCTCCAAATAAAATACTTTGTTATACTTAAATGACTAAAACAAAAGTGTCCCACTTAAGACATGTGAAATGTTGGAAGGTCTCTTGTTCCCTATAGTAATATATAGTATAGGCTTTTAAAGATAGCTGAATTGTTTTGAATTGATTGCATTTTTAAAGTCCGAGATTTGTAATTTATCTGTAAAACAAACTCGGGCTGAGACTGTTGCGAAGTCACTGACACAGAGGCCATTGCCGCAGAGGCTTCCTAGGAATGGCAGGTGGATTACTGTTGGATCTGGTAGGCTTAGAGTTGTGGATAAAAGGCATGTCCCACAGTCTGTGGCTGTCCAGAATTCATTTTCAGCACTTGCAGAGTGCAGTGGTGTTGTGGAGGCAGGCTCAGACGCAGAGTTTGAGGAACCACTCTCCTATGTAGCTAAGGTGTGCAAGGAGAAGGTGAGGCCTGATAGAAAGCAGTTGTTGTTGGGCGATTCTATCATAAGAGGTGCGGAGTTGGACACTATTGGCTTAGTGAGATGTCTTCCTGGAGCTACTGCTCGCAGAGACAGGAGGCGTATTTCTAATATTGTTAAGCAAGCAAATCAGGAAGGAGAATTGGATGTACTGGTTCATCTAGGGACAAATGATTTGGCTTGCAATGAGGTTTCAGAGGTGAAGGAAGCTTTTCGTGTTCTTGCCAATGATATACGGCAGGTTGTGTCCACACTGCCCTGTTCTGAAGTTATGCCTGTGCACAACATTCAGAATGATAGACGGATGCGTATTAGGAACTTCAACTTGTGGCTTGGAGAATGGTGTCGGGAGCAAGGATTTGGCTTTGTTTCTCATGGAAGTTCACTATGGGATAGAAAGGAACTGTACAAAAAAGATGGTTTGCATCTTTCTCAAAAGGGAACGAATGTTCTCAGTGAGCAGTTCAGAGGTTTTGCTAGGAGGTTTTTAAACTAAAAGGGCGGGCAAAATGGCGATAAAACATCAATCCAATTGCCCCCCAAAAAAGGGACAGAAGTTACCTGTAGTCAGCGTGCTAAAAAAGGATAAGCTTAGGGTCATGTCTACAAATGCTCGCAGTTTAGGGAATAAGATCCATGAACTTGTGACAATATTGGCAACTGAGAATGTAGATTTAGTGGCTGTTACTGAGACATGGTATAATGAAAAACATGACTGGGACATTTCAATACCAGGGTACTCTTTATATAGAAAAGACAGAGAAGGTAAAAAAGGGGGAGGGGTGGCCCTGTATGTGAGGGATAGCTTAAAATGTAACGTAATACAAGTTAGTGAGGCGAACATAGAGTCAGTTTGGGTTACATTAGAATTTGGTAATCATATGGTAACTCGGGTAGGTGTGATTTATAGGCCCCCTGGACAAATAGAGGAGTTAGATAATCTACTAGTTGAGGAAATAGCTAAAATGACAATGAAGGGAGAAGTGATCATCATGGGTGACTTTAATCTTCCTGATGTGAACTGGAAATACAAAACAGCTACTTGTGCCAGGAGTACGCATATCCTAAACTCCCTACTGGGATTATCTCTAAAACAAGTAGTGGAGGAGCCAACTCGAAAGCAGGCCATACTAGACTTAGTGTTCACAAATGGAGATCTGTTATCAGATATTACTGTAGGTGAAAGTTTAGGATCTAGTGATCACCAGACAGTGTGGTTTAATATAAGAACAGTGACGCAGTCACACCACACAAAAACAAAAGTTTTAGATTTTAGAAAAACAGACTTTTCTAAGATTAGATTAGATGTGAAGGAGTCATTATCAGACTGGAGCAATTTAAATGGAGTCCAGGAGAAATGGGATTATCTAAAAGTTGCACTACTGAAGGCAACAGAAAATTGCATAAGGCTTGTCAGTAAGAGCAAAAAATTGAAGAAACCACTGTGGTACTCTGCAGAGGTGGCTAAAATAGTAAAAAATAAAAAGCTAGCATTTAGTAATTATAAAAATACTCAGAGTGAGGAAGATAGAAAGATCTATAAGAGTAGGCAGAAAGAGGCAAAGCAAGCTATAAGAGCTTCCAAAGGACACACAGAAGAGACTATAGCCCAGTCAGTGAAAAAGGGGGATAAAACATTTTTTAGATACATACATGAGAAAAGGAAAGTAAAACAAGGATTAGTTAGATTAAAAACAAAAGAAGGATGCTATGTAGAAGAGGATAAAGGCTTAGCAGACTGCTTTAATGAATATTTTTGTTCAGTTTTTACAAATGAAAATGAGGGTAAGGGACCTCATTTAGGGAAAAAGACTAATGAGTCTTTTGATGCATGTAAGTTTACAGAGGAAGAGGTTTTACTTCAGCTGTCTAAAGTAAAGACAAATAAGTCGATGGGACCTGATGGGATACATCCAAAGTTATTAAAAGAACTTAGTGGTGTACTAGCAAAACCGTTAACAGATTTATTTAACCAATCATTGTTAACGGGAGTAGTTCCAGAAGATTGGAAATTAGCTAATGTTGTGCCCATTCACAAGAAAGGTAGTAAGGAGGAGGCGGGCAACTATAGACCAGTAAGTCTTACTTCAGTAGTGGGGAAAATAATGGAAACCTTGTTAAAGAATAGGATTGTTGAACATCTAAAGTCGCTTGGATTTCAAGATCAGAGACAATATGGGTTTACTTCAGGGAGATCATGCCAAACTAATCTTATTGATTTTTTTGATTGGGTAACTAAAATAATAGATCAGGGTGGTGCAGTAGACATTGCTTACCTAGATTTCAGTAAGGCTTTTGACACTGTCGCACATAGAAGGCTTATCAATAAACTGAAATCTTTGAGTTTGGATTTCAATATTGTTGAATGGATTAGACAATGGCTGAGTGACAGGCAACAGAGGGTTGTAGTCAATGGGGTATATTCGATGCAAGGTCTTGTTACTAGTGGGGTACCTCAGGGATCTGTTCTTGGACCCATTCTCTTTAATATTTTTATTAGCGATATTGCAGAAGGTCTTGTTGGTAAAGTATGTCTTTTTGCTGATGATACAAAGATTTGCAGCAGGGTTGATATTCATGGAGGGATAAGCCAAATGGCAAATGATTTAGCTAAACTAGAAAAATGGTCAGAGCAGTGGCAACTGGCATTTAATGTGGACAAGTGCAAGATTATGCACCTTGGGCGTAAAAACCCAAAAGCAGAATATAGACTATTTGGTACAGTCCTAACCTCAACATCTGAGGAAAGGGATTTAGGAGTAATAATTTCAGAGGACTTGAAGGTAGGTAGGCAATGCAATAGAGCAGCAGGAAATGCTAGCAGAATGCTTGGTTGCATAGGGAGAGGTATTAGCAGTAGGAAGAGGGAAGTGCTCATGCCATTGTACAGAGCACTGGTGAGACCTCACTTGGAGTATTGTACGCAGTACTGGAGACCTTATCTCCAGAAGGATATTGATACTTTGGAGAGAGTTCAGAGAAGGGCTACTAAACTGGTTCATGGGTTGAAGGATAAAACTTACCAGGAAAGGTTAAAGCATCTTAACATGTATAGCTTGGAGGAAAGACGTAACAGGGGGGATATGATAGAAACATTTAAATACATAAAGGGAATCAACACAGTAAAGGAAGAGAGTATATTTAAAAGAAGAAAAACTACCACAACTAGAGGACATAGTCTTAAATTAGAGGGGCAACGATTTAAAAGTAATATCAGGAAGTATTACTTTACTGAGAGGGTAGTGGATGTATGGAATAGCCTGCCAGCAGAAGTGGTAGAGGTAAACACAGTCAAGGATTTTAAGCATGCGTGGGATAGACACAAGGCTATCCTAGCTATAAGACCGGGAACGGGGGACTAATAAAAGTACTAAAAAAAAAAAATTGGGCAGACTAGATGGACCGAATGGTTCTTATCTGCCGACACATTCTATGTTTCTATGTTTCTATGTTTCTATGTTTTGTACATTTCCACCTTCAATGACATTACCTCCATCTTTAACTATTAGAGTGCTGGAGGGGGACACAATCCATTATTTTGTAATATGTCATACACCCCCCTGGCAGCATGAGAGTATAACCAATTCTTTAATCAGTGATTCCATCTCTGTTGCTCCAAGCACATCTAGATTTGTGCTGCCAAAAGTCTTATTCTTATGCATCATTCCCAACTATATAGGCCTGTGGAATTAGCTCATCCTATATATCTAGGCAATAATTTACACTGACAGTTATTCAACCAAATGCAGCACATTCCAATTTCTCATTATAAATTCCAGGTTTCAGTGCAAGTTATTGTGAATTCTATCTGGAACAGTGAGTTTTGTATCCAGCTTTGACCACAAGCCAGGAGTTATAACAGATAAACATTGTTTGAGCATGTCCTGAAATATTCTAACATGCTTACAATATAACAAAGATTCAGCATTGCCATAGTGATAACACTGTTTCTTTAATTAAGGAAGCTTTAACAGGGAAATAGGGCCTATTTACAAAAGGCGAGTTGCAGGTGAATTGGGGAGAGATGAAGATTTAATATTACAGAGTTTACTATGCATTGTGTAGGACAAACCTTCTGAGTTCCTCCCTGATAGAAGTTGGATCCACATAATCTATTGTTAGACAGTGAGAGCTTGTAAAGATTTAACTCTGCATTATACATGGCCAGCTCAGCTCTT
The DNA here is from genome assembly GCA_036172795.1 of Pelodytes ibericus. Lineage (NCBI taxonomy): Eukaryota > Metazoa > Chordata > Amphibia > Anura > Pelodytidae > Pelodytes > Pelodytes ibericus. The sequence continues at coordinate 182,226,499 of CM069858.1, read as the reverse complement.
CTAGCAGTTTGCCCTGATAATGTGTAGATGAGTAGGTGAGATGAAATGTTCTTTTCAATAACCATTTCCGATAAAAATCCCAACTCTGCTATTCTTCCATCTCAATCTTGTAATTCAGTTGTTAATTAATTCGTTTACGAATTAACCCCTGGTAACAAAAATATAGTATGCAGATCAATAATGATTTAAATTTAGTGTAGTATAGACATGTGCATTCGTTTTCGGACTAATGCATTTTCCTCCGAAAATACCATTTTTGTCCATTCGTCCGAAAAACGAATAACGAAAATGCTAAACTAACGAAAGCCGAATGAATGAATGGTTTATAAACGAAAATCATTCGTCCATTCATGCTATTGGCATTCTATAAACCGAAATAGAGTCGGTTTATAGAATACCAATAGCATTACATACATTCCATAAACCGACATAATGAACGACTTTCGGTTTATAGAATGCATGTAATGCTATTGCTATTCTATAAACTGAAATAGAGTCCCCATTCATACGAATAGGCCAATTGACCTATTCGTATGAATGGGGACTCTATTTCGGTTTATAGAATAGCAATAGCATTACATGTATTCCATAAACCGAAAGTCTATAAACCAAAAGATATTCGGTTTATAGACTTTCGGTTTATAGAATACATGTAATGCTATTACTATTCTATAAACCGAAAGTCTATAAACCAAACGTCGTTCGGTTTATAGACTTTCGGCTTATGGAATACATGTAATGTAAAAATAGAAATTCTTATGAATGGGGACTCTATTTCGGTATATAGAATACCAATAGCATTACATGTATTCCATAAACCAAAAGACTTTCGGTTTATGGAATGCATGTAATCCTATTGGCTTTCTATATACCGATATAAAGTCGGTTTATAGAAAGCCAATAGCATTACATACAATCTATAAACCGAAAGTCTATAAACCGATATGTCTTTCGGTTTATAGACTTTCGGTTTATGGAATGTGTAGGTCAATTGATTTGTACGAACGAATAAAACAAAACCAAAATAATGAACGAATTTCGTCTGAAACGAATGCAGTAATGAACGAAATTCGTTTTAGATGAAATAAATAACCGTCTAAATGGACGCAAACGAAACGAAAATTTTAGTTTTGCTCATGTCTAGTGTAGTATACAATTTCCATAAGGATCCCTAGAAGAACATTGCCTAATACATAATGACTGGACAGTTTTGGAAAATAAATGGTACTAAAATCAGTCCTTACAGATATTAGACTTGGTTGTCACCAAATATTTTGGCTTGTCCAAACAAATTTCATAAATTTCATTTCGGACAAAATTTGGAACATTCATTTTGTTTAGTCATTGCTCCGAATTTAATTTCAGAATAAGTCGAACACAGTTAGTTTAGGGAATTCAGAATGTGAACGAAAGAGACGAATTTAGTCTGAAAACAAATTTGTCTCAAAAAATAATGCCCACATCTAGTTAGGGTTAGGGGTATTAGTGAGTATTATGTGTAAGTGTTTATTAGTGACTGTATTTGTGTGTATTAGTGTGAGCATGTATTAGTGAGTGTGTTTGTATGTATTAGTGTGAGCATGTATTAGTGAGTGTGTTTGTGTGTATTAGTGTGAGCATGTATTAGTGAGGGTGTTTGTGTGTATTAGTGTGAGCATGTATTAGTGAGTGTGTTTGTGTGTGTTAGTGTGAGCATGTATTAGTGAGTGTGTTTGTGTGTATTAGTGTGAGCATGTATTAGTGAGTGTGTGTTAGTGTGAGCATGTATTAGTTAGTGTGTGTTAGTGTGAGCATGTATTAGTGAGTGTGTTTGTGTGTATTAGTGTGAGCATGTATAAGTGAGTGTGTGTTAGTGTGAGCATGTATTAGTGAGTGTGTTTGTGTGTATTAGTGTGAGCATGGGTTAGTGAGTGTGATGCAGTCGTGTTATGCAAGCATCATCCAAATGAATGAAATGGACGCCTGACATCTTTATCTTTATTGCATGAAAGAAATGGTTTTCATCTGCAAAATAATTTGTCTGAAAACTAATGCCCAAGATATCCTTAACCGAGCTGCTGTGTCCATGCAGAAATGTCAAGAGTAATGGTAATAATAAATGCATCAAGGTGCAAATATCATTAACTGAGCAAACAATATGAAAGATTTAAATGCAAAATTTGGTTCCCTGAAAACTGGGCCACTGACCCTGAGACCTGACTCTCAGGGGGTCAGTGTAAGTCGCCCCATTTTCACCTACAATGTATGAATACAACTATATCTGGAATAGCCAACACTTAGCTCTTCAACTGTTGTACAAAGCATATGATCCTCAGCCAGCATGTGCTACAATGGAAGTTCTAGATCAACAAGGGGTCATAGTTCGCTAGTTATCTATACATTTTTTTCTTAAAGTCCTATCATTTCGCATAGCTATTAACAATGACAAAATGGTCTTAAAAACCATCATGTAAGAAAACTGCTGATAATTATAAAGTAATAATAAAGTGGAAATACAGTATTAATAGATATATACTTCTTTACCAGTAGAGACAATCTATCTCCATCTTAGCCCCCTGTAGTTTCTGAATATAAAAACCCTAGCTGAACAATGAAGATTAATGGGCTAAATGAAGAGTGCATCATTCACTTCTTAGATTTTAATCATAACCCACATCATTATTATTCAAATGCAGCTAACGTTAACACGTGTCACAAGTGTCCTGATTTAGGAGGGTCAGTCCTTTTTTTCCCCCCAGATCCCTCTCTTCCGCTCAGAATTTTAGATTTGTATCACAGGGCTCAAATGTAATACAACTCATTATATAGAGTATACTTTTAATGTGTTGATATATATTAGTTTTTGTAAATAAAATGTATTATGCGTATTCTAAACAACATAAATGGCTCTCGATTGGCCATAAAGTTACCTAAATATTGGCAACACCTTCAGCTACCCCCCTGTAAACAAAAATGTCCCTCTTTGGTCATTTGAAATGTTGGGAGATATGCATTAATGACAGAATGCAGAGAAATGTTTTCTGTTGTTTCGGAGAGCTTCACATTGTAGTCCACCTTCATTTCCTGTGCCCAAGACTATCTAGACTGTCATTTTAAAGTCAGTAACGGTCAGTAAAAATTAAAGGTTTAATTAAATACATCTTACTGAGCCTCTATTGCGGTATAGCTCTATCAGGGAGCTGACATCTTGAGTCACATAAAGGAACATGTGACACAAAATTCTACATGTCCACTTCCTGATAGGGGTATAGAAGCAAATAAGGCACAGTCAGGGCCGCCATTATCTAGAGAGAAAGTTAGGCACCGATCTAGGATGCAGATCTGCAGGGGGTGCTCTTTCAGAGAGTCCCATGCGGCTAGTGTTTATGAGGGAGGAGTCCTGCTGTGAATGCAATCATCTGCCAGGGGGAGTCCTGTGAGTGTCATCTGGGTCCTGGGGCTAAATTCTGGGTGACATCTGGATGCTGGGGTAAGTCCTGGGTGCCATCTAGGTGCTGGGGCTAAATTCTGGGTGCTGAGGTAGGTCCAGTGATTTCAATTTGGGTGCAAATCCTGTGAGTGCAATCAGAGACCTGGGGTGAATTCTGTGTGCAAGAAATTGGGCAAATATACACTGTGCACACTTGGCATCCAGATATAGGATCTACGATGTAAAAATGGAGTCCAGGTTATATTAAAGTATTAACTTTAGTCCAAACCATAAAATCATTTATGCAGAGAGCCAAGTATCATACATTTTGCCTTCAGCTACTTAATCAGAGACACTAAACAAACACCGAGTTTAATACAAATAGAAAGTAACACCCAGTCAGATCTGCAAATCTGTAATCAGGTGAATTGAGAAACACAGCGGAGTATGACCCAATCCACCTGAATTACAAGTTGGGGTAAAAATCGTACACCCTATAATAAATGAAAAAAATCAAACATGGTCATAAAGCAAAACATAGAAAACATAATGATTTTAGCAGAATAATTGCAAGTGGCTTAAACACTTCTAATTTTTCACTAGATACCATCTATTGAAGAATCAATGTTTCTACAGAATTAACGCATTTGTGACAACCCTCTCAATATTCTTTTTCCTTCTTTTGCATTTCTTATGGAAAATGAGACTGAATCGGGAAATTAATATTCCACATAACAACTAATATCCCAATCACGATTTATGCAAGACGGGAACTTAGTTCCCATTTTTAAAATCCAAAATACTTAATGTTAAGAAGGGATGTAATACAACCCCCTCTAGTGCCCAATTTGCAGTGCTCAATTCCCATACAAGAGAATAAATGAACAATATCGTCATAGCTTGAAAGTGTCTATTGATCAGGGATTTTTTATCATTTTTTAGCATTTTTTCTAATGTCCTATTTATTGGATTTTACATTGTTTCCATGTGATTAGATCTGTCATGTTGAAAGTGTTGCAGCTGATCTTAAATTTCATGCTAAAGCTCTGTTGTTTTGAATAAGAGAAAAAACAATTAGAGACATTGACATACCTGCAACAATCACACCTCCTTGAGCCACAAGGACACAATTGATGGCTACACTATTGTTGCATTGGCTAGGCAAGTAGCTGGGGTATAACATGTTATGCAAAGAACAGGATTCTCATGCAATAGATTTGATCCGTGTTTCATGTGTGGGAATATTTTGTAGTTTTTTTGTTAGCCTTTAGTATTGGTAAATTTCTCTGAACTATTTTTCAGATTTTATCAAATTCTGTACTGTAATCTGTAATAAAGGTAAGAACATTTTCCACTTCACAACTACCCACTGCAGAATCATTCTTTGTACACAGATTTTTCTCTGTTTTTATTTTTAAATTTGTTCTGTGTTACCAGAGTTGATCTATCTATGGATTTAGCCTTGAAATATGCACTATCAATAATTTTGGCTGGATATCCTCTCTATAAAAATGTGGCACGCGATTCTACTGCCTGTTTCTCATACTCTGCAATCTGTACAGGTTGCGGAGGTTAAGGTCCGCCCCAACCCTGTAGAGCAGTGTGGTGCATATTGATGGTTCAGAACACACACAGGGACAATGCTGCCTGCGTCTCCCCATCAGTGATCCGCACTACATCAGGTAACACTGACGGGGGGGGGGGGAGAGATCACGAGGAGGGGGGAGAGAGAGAAGAGAATGCAGGGGAGGGAAGGGGAAAAGAGAGAACAGAGGGGGAGAGAGAGTAGAGAACAGGGGGGAGAGAGAGGAGAGATTACAGGGAGAGAGGAGAGAACAGAGTGGGGAAAGAGAAAACGGGTGAGAGAGGAGGGAACATGGGGAGAGGGGGGAAACATGGGGGGAGATGAGAGGGGAGAGGAGAGAACAGGGGGAGAAGAGAGAACAGGGGGAGAAGAGAGAACAGAGGGAGAGAGGAGAGAACACGGGGGAGAGAGGAGAGAACACGGGAGGAGAGAGAAGAGACAGACATGAAAATGAAGCGGAGAGACAGATATGAGAAGGAAGAGGAGAGACAGACAAGGGAATGAAGAGGAGAGAAAGACAGACATGGGAGGTGACAGGAGAGAAAGACAGACATGGGAAGGAAGAGGAGAGAGAGACAGACATGGGAAAGAAGAGGATACAGAGAGAGACATGGGAAGGAAGATGAGAGAGATGGACATGGGAAGGAATAGAGACAGATGGACATGGCAAGAGATAGGAGAGCGACAGACATGGGAAGGGAGAGGAGAGAGACAGGTGGACATGGCAAGGAAGAGGAGAACGACAGAAGGATATGGAGGAGAGGAAAAGACAGACGGACATATTCAGTGCCCCTCCCGAGATCAGACTCTGGATCCGCCCCTGCGTAGGAGTAATATGACACTGTAGCAAGTACTGTGGGAGCAATGTAACAATATGACACTGTGACAATTGCTATGCTGCAATGTAACAGCAATATGACACCGTGGCAAGTACTGTGGGGCATTATGACACTGTTTATTCGTTTATAAAGAATAACTTTATATTTAAAATAGCAATAAATTAGAGGTGTCCCCTATAATCAGGATAATAAAGATTATTTAGACAGGACCTGGCTAACTATATTCTGATGGGAGCTATGATATACCTTGTCAACGTCTGCCTAACTATAAACTAATGGGAGCTTCACAGTATGACTCAAAGGATCATTATCTCTCTGGCTAACCATACGTTGTTCTATACAACTGACTATGAGTTAACTTTATACTTATGGGAGCTATACTGTATCACATCTGTGCCTTGCTAACTATAGAGTGAGCTTGACTGTACCACCACTGAAATAGTAAAACTACGTGGAAAGGGCGGCAAAGTTCATCTTTGCCTAAGATGACAAAAATCCTTGCACCGCCCCTGGGCACAATCATGTACTTTATTTATATTCTTTAATTACAGCATTTCTACGGTATTTAAAATGCCTGCACTTGATACATCCGAACATAAAGAACATTTTTTGCAGCCAGTTGTCCTTTAAGAACTATTTTACATATTGCTTCAAAAAAACACAAATTCATTTTATATACAAGTCACAAAGAAACCATTAATTACATGCATGAAAGCTCTTCTTTAATTAGGGTATTCTGTGCTTCATATAATTTTGTACATTAATTTTATTACTGTTTGCACAGCAGAATTAATGCACAGAATATATATGATAGAATAGATATACCCCATTCTGAACTTATATAATAGATAATTATAAAGGCGGACTGAATAATAATTGAATGTAAACATAATGTGGCCTGTTTTCTTGCTTACTTTAAAGGCTAGAAGCATTAAAAATGCCTATCTGAAAAACTAATTGTTTTGCAATGTATGGGGGGATCCATATGTACATATATATGTATATATATATATATACATACATACTATAAAAGTCTGAGGGCACCACCTATGCAGCAGTCAAGAAATTGGGAGAAATTCAGGAATTTTTGTACTATGTTGTAGAACGATGTGTGTTTATTGTACTGTATTTAGACACAGACCTTCTAAACTGTGGCGATTAAGCGACTTTATTCTACAATAGATCTTTAGACTGCATACTGTGTAAAGTTAGGGTTTGTGGTTGTCCCATATATTTATTTGAGATGGTCTAGACCTGATAATTTAGAAATAAAGGTGGATTTAATCTGGGCTGGGTTCTGACAAAAGGTATATAAATAAGCTTAAAATAATTGATAAAAAAAGGTAATTGTTTATCTTTCCAACTCAGCTATTCGTGCTTGATTTTTGCATGGTTCACTTGTCAGTTTAGTAGAATAGACCCCACTCTTGAAACTTTAAACCCTGACATAATTATGGTCACAGTGGTTGTAGTTGTCAATCTAGGGGGACAGGGCAGCCACTGTGACTACCTCTTAGAAGCCGCTAACTGCAGGACAAACATTACAGACATTTGCTGCATTCTAGACAGGTTTGCATGGACATGGAGGGAGAGAGACACAGGAAAGCAATTTGGGGGTTAACATGACAAAGACAAGCTGCTTGGCACAGATAAGCTGTTTGTAGACAAAGATGGCACAGACACACTCTTTTGGGCTAAGAGAAGAAAAATGCGTTGTTTGGGGCCAAGGTGGTACACAGAATATGTTTGGGTGATAATATGGCACAAATTAGATGATTGGGGCTAAGATGGCATTGATAAGATGTTTGAGGGCTAAGAAGACACAGACAGGCTGTTTGACAAAAAACATGTCACAGCCAAACTATTTGGGGGTCCAAGATGGCACATACTAGATATTTGGAGGGCTAAATTGGGGACAAGGTTGGCACTGACAAACTGGTGGTTTCTAATTTCACCCCAGTCGTGGATTCGGCCATATAGCATTTCACAAATGACCTACATTCTTTAAAGGACAGGATGGACACGGGTGAAGCTACATATGTATATTTAGTGGAAAAGTGGAAAAAAAGACAAAACACATCCTTTCCTAATATCTTACACGGTTTATCATTCTTAAGAAGAATGCCTTCATGAGGAAGGGGTAGTCTATTACAATGAGATAAATACATCTCATCGCTACCGAAAATCCCCATCTGCAGTGGCAGAGGAATATGTTTTGTAACATAGTAACAAGGTAGTTGAAGGCAGGAGGGAGACACACGAATAAATCAAGTTCAACCTTCATCAAATCCCTTTTGGATTGCTATTTATTATGCAATACTTTATTATGTCATTACTCAGAATCTCTAGCTGTTCTAGCTTTGTTTGCTGTGCTCTGACTACTTTCAGACTTCAAGATGTGCTTACAATTGTTTATTAATTCACTAACTCCAGACACAACGCAGTTTAAAAGATGGCATTACTTAGCATGAGTAGGAAAAAGTAACACGCCATTTCTATGACATCACTGCACCTGCTTGATGTTCAGAATATCATGTCATCCCTTTGAGACCAGTAGTACACTCTTCAGACACCAAAATAGTGAAACTAATTCCAGTAGATGCATTATCAAAATATGATATATTAACAGAAACATGTGAGTATTATAGGTAAATTCATAGGATATGCTACATTTGCATAAATGCCTTACATGTGCCATATATGTGTGTGTGTGTGTGGGGGGGGGGGACATGTTTATGTTCCCATTAGAGGGCAGCAGCGAGTACAATCAGGTAGAAACTGAGGATCAGTTACTACCATACTGGATGTATTTATAATTGTTTAAATCTGCTCTTTATATTTATTTTATTGATTATAGTGCATTTTATTATTAAAGAATATAAATACTATACTTTCCTGCCCTAGACATTTATGTGACTTACTTTGAATATTTTTGGCCTATATATCTTATTAACATTTAGCAATGTTCTCTCTAACTTATTTGCCTCCTTTTTTCTTTTCTTTTCTACTGTACAGCTCAGTCATCTATTTTGATTTGTACTGTTTAGTGAGGCATGCTGGGAACCTCCTGTCTTTTTTTGACTAGCAGCAGCTATAAATAACATTTTTACTCTCACTTTGGTCTGCCATTTTCTCTTTTATCTTATTTTTTATTTTTTAGCACAGTGACCTTATCTAAAGCAAAGTAATTTATTCACAGAGCAGGAGTTATTGTTAAATATATATTATATATAGTATAACGAAAAATGTTAATACCGCCTAAGAGCAGACTCACTCAAAAAAGAGATCCCCAATGTTTCGGATAGCAGATTTTCTCAAGGGTGTGTCAGAGCTGTTTTTGTTTTTGTATATACATGGGAGTGCGTTTTAGAGCTGATATGGTGTAGGTTCTACCTGGATGTCTCAGGTTGACCTTCTACAGGTACAATATTGAAGTTAATTAACCTAATGAGTCTATTAATGAAGCACGAAAATGCTACCCAATTTGGGTATAATGGGTGAATTGTGGAAAAAGCCACAGTGTGGGTACTTTATATAGCACATTTTGCAGGCATTTTGACTATTATACCTGAAGTCGGGTCAGTTCGGTTGACGTGACATGTGAGGACCTTGTACTGAGAAAGCATATGATTCCCCTATTCCTGTAACCTCGAATTACACAGAATCGCACTGCAATATGTTGATTTTACTCAAAATTCAAGGATTACAATTCCCCAGGGAATAAGTTGTAAGGTGACAAGGAAATTACCAATTATATGCCAAAATAGCATATTTGAAAAAAATAATTGATGTTAGCCCTGATCATTTTCGAAATATTCTATTTTGGCCTCAATTGCACAATTCCCTCATTAATCAGCTTGTCTTTAATGACCCACGTTCAAACACACATGAATCCAATACACCAATTAGTAACATCACTGGATATTGATTAGCATCAACAGCTCGTAGGATATTTGTATGCTTCCGACATCATGCAATGTACAACAGCATTGCAATTCCTTTCCAAGGGTGCCAACACTGCAAAATTGTGGAAATGAAAGTGTACCTTTTTATATGTAAGTGCATTAGGCATGGCGTAACTAGAAAGCAGTGGGCCATCTGACCGAGCCACACATTACCTCATGATACCACCAGTACAATAGACTTCCACTTACCACAGTGCCAGCTTTGTCCCCACATCACCTGCAACACTATCAGCTTTGCCCCCTCAGCAGTGCAGTAGAATGGTCACAGGGGTGCCCAGGCCCTCTATGGTGACAGGCTTGATTGACGTGGTGACAATGATTGTTGCACCTCTGGAGTTAGGTGTGATAGTGTCAGAAATATGTATAAGTATTGCTTTATCTTTTTCACTGCAAACAATACACTTGATTGGCAAAAATGCCTGTTCAGCCATTCCACACGGACAGAAGACATTTTTTAATGCTTTATCTCTCCACCACAATTGGAGCCCCAGGTTTAAATTGTACCATTAAATTAATTTGCACCACACAAATTACAAACACAAAATGTATATAGTCAACATTTCTCCACAGTTTGACAAGACAAGCCCTAACGGACACATTGCATGTTGCGCCATTTAGTGTTCATCTAGTAAAAGGTACAAACTGTGCCACAATTCTCAGTATCCCTTATCTGTAGATCAATTATCCGAAATTACTCAACATCCATTGGAAAAGGGTCAACTCATATAAGTGATACCTTCTTGGATCCTGATTGTGAAGATCTTTTGTCCTCCATTCCGGGCATCAGAGTGTGGAAGCAAGCGCTCATGGGAATTAAAGTTCTTACAGCGCTGCAAGGGGATGGAGGAGCTATCATTTCATCAGCAGCGTGGAGGAGGTAATTTCAGCAGATCCTCTCCTATAAATGTTCTACATTATCTTTATCCATTGTCAGCAAGTTTCTCACACTGGATTTAGGTAACACAGAACATTTATAAATCTGGTGCTGCTAAAATGATCCGTTAACCAAAGGGATCTGTTGCCTGTCCCAAGCATTTCGGATAAGGGATACTTGACCTGCATGTGCTCAGAACACCTATAGTAGGTGTGTATTACAACACTAGATAGAGCAATCCCTCTCCTGCTGCAATATCCACTCAGGTGTGATATATTGCTGATTTTAGTGGATGCATCAGTTACCTACATAACAATTAAACATTTAACTTACAATTTAGAAATGTGTGCAAAAGAAATTAAAAAAATAATAAAAAAGGGTGATATCGGTATAAATTGTAAAAATGTGTTAAAAACACATGTTATGTTGTATATGACATTGGGACAGGGTGTTTTGTGATTGGATTACATGCAGGTAAAAAGTATCATCCATGACTTGTTTCTCCGGATTCTGCCGAGCTCGTCCAGACAGTATGTTGACTTGTCTGGCACTCATTTTTCATGGCTCCACTGGGCATTTGTATGTCAAGCTCAAATAACATAAGTCAAAGCACAGCCATCTGAAAATGCAATTCACATAACATGCAAGGCCATGGCTGCAAAGGTTTGACAGGTTGCAAAAGAGACCCCATGTGGTAGATTGCAGTATCACACTTAAAGTGACACTAAAGGTTATTTTTGTTGGTGGCATGTAAAAACGAGGGTCTCTCACTGTGCTAGCATTGACAGGCTGTCAGCAACAGACCTCAGTGAGATGTAGCGGGAGGCAGAGTAAACCCATTTGTATCCTTAAAGATTTACTTTCCAGGGTAACATCATGGCTTCTTTTCATAGGATAAATTGCCATGCTACTTAAAAAGTCAATGAGTGTTTCACATGTGCTTCTATATTAGGAGCACAAGTTAAAAAAAAAAAAAGTAAAAGTTTTGTGAACCACTAAAGCCCACTCTAACTCTTAATGACCAGACCATGACAATGGCTTTGCACTTCTACAGTGTTTGTGTTTAGCTGTAATATTTCTTTCTCATGTACTATACCCACACAAATTATATAAACATGTTTTTTCATGATAGGGAGGGCTTTCTTTTGATGCCATTATTTTGATCATACTATAAAAACAAATGATGGAAAATTTTAAAAAAGAACAATTTTTTTTTACTTTTTCTTGAAAAATCTTCCAGTCAACAGAAGCTAATATAACATGATGCTTATTAAAGAGGAGCGAGCCCGCCAAAAACACAGTGTAAGTGGCCACAAACTACAGGTAAACCCCGTTGTAACAATAGGCATTATAACTTGCTAACTTTTATAATGCAGTCCTCTGATGGCACTGGCTCTCGCCTCTGTATTAAAGCGGTATAAAGTTTTGCATAATCTCGGGACACAATGCGATCCTGCTAGTACCACAATGTGAGTCCTTCGATCCCCAGGCCTGCGTTATAGCAGGGCGTAGCTGTACAAACAAAAAAGGCTGTGCTCCTGAGCAGTGGCGTCCCGAGGGGGGGGCGGGGGGGGCGGACCGCACCGGGTGACACCTCCAGCGGGGGTGACACCCGGGCTGCCGGCACCCCCCCGCATCGCGCTGGCGCTGGTTAACTTTTTTTCTGGCAGCCGCATCCCCTGGACGCGGCCGCCGGAAAAAAGTAAAAAAAAAAAAAAAAAATCCACCGCAACCGGAAGTGACGTCACGTCACATCCGGTTACTGTGTTTCCCTCCTCCGTGCAAGAGGGAAGACTGCACGGAGGAGGCGTCCGGGAGCAGAGAGCAGCATTCAGGTAAGTGATGGGGGAAGGGGGGGAGGAGGCTCTGGCTGGCACAATATTACTGGGCTCTGGCTGCACAATATTACTGGGGTCTGGCTGGCACTATATTACTGGGGTCTGACTGGCACTATATTACTGGGCTCTGGCTGCACAATATTACTGGGGTCTGGCTGGCACTATATTACTGGGTTCTGGCTGGCACTATATTACTGGGGTCTGGCTGGCACTATATTACTGGTGTCTGGCTGGCACTATATTACTGGGGTCTGGCTGGCACTATATTACTGGGGTCTGGCTGGCACTATATTACTGGGGCCTGGCTGGCACAATATTACAGGCATCTGGCTGGCACTATATTACTGGGGTCTGGCTGGCACTATATTACTGGGGTCTGGCTGGCACTATATTACTGGGGTCTGGCTGGCACTATATTACTGGGGTCTGGCTGGCACAATATTACTGGGGTCTGGCTGGCACTATATTACTGGGGTCTGGCTGGCACAATATTACTGGGGTCTGGCTGGCACTATATTACTGGGCTCTGGCTGGCACTATATTACTGGGCTCTGGCTGGCACTATATTACTGGGCATCTGGCTGCACAATATTACTGGGCATCTGGCTGCACAATATTACTGGGCATCTGGCTGGCACAATATTACAGGCATCTGGCTGGCACTATATTACTGGGGTCTGGCTGGCACTATATTACTGGGCTCTGGCTGGCACTATATTACTGGGCATCTGGCTGCACAATATTACTGGGCATCTGGCTGGCACAATATTACAGGCATCTGGCTGCACAATATTACTGGGCTCTGGCTGCACAATATTACAGGCATCTGACTGGCACAATATTACTGGGCATCTGGCTGGCACAATATTACAGGCATCTGGCTGGCACTATATTACTGGGCATCTGGCTGGCACTATATTACTGGGCTCTGACTGGCACTATATTACTGGGCATCTGGCTGGCACTATATTACTGGGCATCTGGCTGGCACTATTACTGGGCTCTGTGTGGCACAATATTACTGGTATCTGACTGGCACAATATTACTGGTATCTGACTGGCACACTATTAATGGGCTCTGAATGGCACACTATTCCTGGTATCTATAATTGTAAAATTATAATTGTAAAATTTTCAAAACATTGAAAAAATTGTGGGTGTTTTCTACATTTTTATTATGGGGGGGGGGGGGGTGCCACACTCAGGGTCCGCCCCGGGTGCCAAATGCTCTAGGAACGCCCCTGCTCCTGAGACTTATATAGTTGGCAGAAACTGTATAAGCAAAATAGAACAGAGAGGCACTATGCATCTTTTTAAGGCTTTTTTGGCTGGTTTAATGTAACCAGATTTTTTAAAATAAATATTTTTATCAGTTTGAGATTACATTTTGATTATTGGCCCCATTGCCAAACCTATGTTTCCATGAGAAACACTCTGCTGATTGGCTGCATCCTCATTAATTGACTTTGATCACGTCAGCATCTTTTAGAGACTGCAGACTCAATAGCAAAAATCTACTGAACACAGGGCTCATGTGTGCAAAGTCTGGCAGTAGCTGGGAGCATGCGTTACTTATTTAGTACATGGGACATATAGTTTGCCTCACTGATCCCTGGAATACAAATGGGAACATTGCGGTTATTCACTCATCCTTGTATGGGGGATTCATTAAATGCACCCAAAAAGCCCCTGGGGTTGAGCCTGCTCCAATACTCTGCTAGCCAGATCTTTAATAAACCAAAGCAACCTAGCAACCTAGCAAATCCTAGCAAACAGAATACAACTTGTTGTTTGGTAATCAAGGCATCACTCAGAGAATGCCATGATGTCTATGTTGTAAGACAATGCAGCTCCGGAATAACAATGTTTGTGAAATTAAGAAGGAAGCTGGAGAAGCTTTTTCATTAATGGATTGAGTCATTTAGTACTAACTAAAACCATCAGGAGCACCGTCTGGCAGTTAAAATGGTTGCGAATATAAGAATTAATTCAAGAAAAAAGTGTGTCCAAGCGATGCTTGCACAGGAAGTACAGTATGATTTGCAAGGCATGATGGGAGATGACTGTTAATTTGATGGCGTTTTCTGAAAATATGAAAAGGTATCCTCATATAATTTATTCAATTAAATTAAAGGAAGTGTAATTCATTTATTTAGTCAAAAACATATATATAAAAAAAAATGCTACATACAAGAGCTCATTAAATAGGCCACATAAAGAAACCCATATAGGAGCCCATTAAATATGTCACTTACAGGAGCCCAATAAATATGCCATATATAGGAGCCCATTACATATACTTCATACAGGAGCCCATTACATATACCACATACGTGAGCCCATAAAATGTGCCCTATACTGTAGCCCATTAATTTTGCCATATGGAGGAGCCCATTAAATATGCCACATAAAGGAGCCTGTTAAAAGCATCAAACCATTCTGCCCCCTCCCTCCCCAGATTTGCCAAGCATCTCCTAGACTTGCCAATGCATCCCCAGACTTGCTAAATCTGCCCCTCAGACTTGCCAATGCATCCCCCAGATTTACCATTCTGCCCGGGAAAAGGGGGAGGAGATGGGCAGATCCTCTGGAGGTGCAGGCTGTGGTGGAAGGTGCAAAATTCCTGTCCTGATTATCAAGATAAGTCAAAATAAGGGTACCGAACTTATGGGGAAAAAATCTCAATAATTTTGGCCGCCAAAATGCATGCTTCGCACGTCTGTGCAGCTGAGTCAGGATGGGAATTTTGCACCCCTCCTCTCATCTGCACCACCGGCCTGTCTGTCTGCTTCTGCTAGGTACAGCTCTGAGCAGCAGCAGACCCCCTGTGCCCAAGTCCCTGATCAGTGACTTCTCTGTTAATATCATTTGAATGTTTGTACACATTTTGATCCAGATAACCACTCATGCTACTAGCACTGCATGTTTCGGATTTCTGTTGGAAACACACATTTTCGAGCTTGTCTAGTGTGTGTAGATTAGTGTTTAATAATGTCTTTGCTACTCTCTGACTTTTTAAGTAGAAGGGTTTCCTTTTCACGCTTTAATGAAAGAATAAAGCACATTATTGAGCACTCATTGGTTCATATAGCTCTATAGGGGCAGACATGTTGTGTAGAATCTTTGGTCAGATCTGCATTAACCTTCGTGCAGATGAATGAAGATCTGTCTCAAGATTCTAAACAACATGTCTGCCCCGTGTTGGAGTTATTTGAAGCAAAGAGGGCTCAATAAACTACATTATTTTTATTATTTCATTAAAGCATTTCTATGTAAAATGCCTATAGTCGATGAGCTCTTTCTATTAAACACAGGGTAAAATGTTTGCTACAGTTGTCCTTTAAGGATGAAACAGCTGTCTCTGCATATCCCAGTCTATGTTTAAATCTGTCTAAATACTTCAGGCATTTGCTCCAATGGTTCATGGTGTAAAGTGGATATAGAGGTAAAGGGGTTGATCATTGTTAACCATATTTGCATATATACCCAGAATCCCTTGCAAGTCTGGAGTGCCTGGTGTGTGTAGAGGGCTTTTCCCTTCACCTTTACCTCTGCAAACACTGGGTATGTCCAACCAGATTTAACATTCATGTTAGGGAGACCTGGTGAGTTGGAGCGTACGGATGCTCTTCCTATGAGGGTGTGCATAATAAAGAAGAGATGGTTTAGTATGACTGGGCCAAAAACTTGTTCTATTTGAGAACAAGTAATAACATTCTAAATTTTAACAGAAGTACCATAAAAGCAAGGGATATCCAAATTAATGCAAACAACATAGTACAATGGTATGAAACAAAAACAGGTTTTGTACAAATGTGGATGTTGCTCTGCTGAGGTTAACATCCTTCATAGATGAATAGATACCCCACCTTGTTGGTACAGAAATGATTCACATTTCTTCCATCTCTTTGAAATGAGCAGATGATTCTGACACTAATTCATGAAGAAATAGTCTAACCCGGCAAGCACAACTGCATTATTATCATGTCTGGCTCTGAGGTGAGTTTACTCCACTGCAGACAGATGAGAGTGGGCTGTAAACATTGCCGGATAATTACACTGGCTCCAAGAAGTGTTTACTAGCAAAAGGTCAAAGGACAGGTAAAAATAGAAAGTTTGTTGCCATGCACATTAACCCTTTCTCACAGGGCTGTAACGTTCAGCAAAATATAGCATGGCATTTCAGGAGATTGACAAATTTGAAATTGTTGTGTGCTGATAAAGAGACATAATGGCTCTGAGAGGAACCGTGAAAAAGCTCATACATGGCTGTCAATTTGCATCAGGAGTTTTACCTGAGGTTTCTAGGGCAGAGAGCTGAGTTAGTTGTGTAAGGGGCAGTAGGGGTCGGAGAGCTAGGGAGGCTTGTTAGAAACATAGAAACATAGAAACATAGAATGTGTCGGCAGATAAGAACCATGCAGTCCATCTAGTCTGCCCAATTTTTTTTTTTTTTGAGTACTTTTATTAGTCCCCCGTTCCCGGTCTTATAGCTAGGATAGCCTTGTGTCTATCCCACGCATGCTTAAAATCCTTGACTGTGTTTACCTCTACCACTTCTGCTGGCAAGCTATTCCATACATCCACTACCCTCTCAGTAAAGTAATACTTCCTGATATTACTTTTAAATCGTTGCCCCTCTAATTTAAGACTATGTCCTCTAGTTGTGGTAGTTTTTCTTCTTTTAAATATACTCTCTTCCTTTACTGTGTTGATTCCCTTTATGTATTTAAATGTTTCTATCATATCCCCCCTGTTACGTCTTTCCTCCAAGCTATACATGGTAAGATGCTTTAACCTTTCCTGGTAAGTTTTATCCTTCAACCCATGAACCAGTTTAGTAGCCCTTCTCTGAACTCTCTCCAAAGTATCAATATCCTTCTGGAGATACGGTCTCCAGTACTGCGTACAATACTCCAAGTGTTATCCCAAATGGGAAATTTGGTAAGTGAGGAAAGAGAAAAAGCAGACATTTTAAATACTTTTTTTTCTTCTGTTTATACTAAGGAAGAACAGATGGATGAGCCCCTGCTACCGGAAGTTACGGAACAGTCACCGCAAACATGGTATTGGCTGACACAGGAAAAAGTGTTTAAGCAATTAAACTTTGTTAAGATAGACAAGGCCCCAGGGCCAGATGGTATACACCCAAGGGTCCTTAGAGAGTTAAGCATAATTCTGGCCAGACCAATATTTATGATCTTTAGGGATTCTTTCAATTCAGGTATAGTGCCAACAGACTGGCGGAAGGCGGATGTCATTCCAATATTTAAAAAGGGATCAAAATCTCTGCCTGGTATTTATAGGCCAGTAACCTTGACATCTATAGTGGGGAAATTATTTGAAGGATTGCTAAAAGTGTACACTCAAGAATACATCTTGAATCAGAATATAATCAGTAAAAGTCAACATGGTTTTGTGAAAGACAGGTCTTAATAACATTCTATGAAGAGGTCAGTAAAAATATAGATCTAGGTGTGGCAGTTGATGTGATCTATTTGGATTTTGCTAAATCATTTGATACAGTTCCACACAAAAGGTTACTCTACAAATTGAGAGAAATAGGATTGGGGGCAAATGTATGTATTTGGATTGAAAATTGGCTAAAAGATAGAACACAGAGAGTTGTTGTAAATGGAAAAGCCTCAAATTGGACCAGGGTAGTGAGCGGAGTACCTCAGGGGTCTGTTTTGGGACCTCTTCTTTTTAATATGTTCATTAATGATCTCCCACGTTGTGCTGAGAGCCATGTCTCAGTGTTTGCTGATGACACAAAATTAGGTAAGGTAATAAAGACTAATCTTGATGTTTTTTCTTTACAGGAAGATTTGGACAGAGTGGGGGACTGGGCAAGAAAGTGGCAAAAGAGGTTCAATATAGACAAATGTAAAGTTTTGCATTATGGGAAAAATAATAACAACGCAACATATACTTTAAATGGTATTTCCCTGGGAAAAACTACTAACGAAAAGGATTTAGGAATCATTGTAGATAACAAACTTGGCAACAGTGCCCAATGCCAGTCAGCAGCTGCAAGGGCCAATAAGATATTGGCATGTATAAAACGAGGTATAGATTCACGGGAGGAGGACATCATCTTGCCTCTTTACAAATCAATGGTAAGACCTCACCTTGAATATGCAGTACAATTCTGGGCACCAGTCCTTAAAAAGGATATCAAGGAACTAGAAAAAGTGCAAAGGAGAGCTACAAAATTAATAAGGGGATTGGAGGATCTTAGTTATGAAGAGAGACTTAAAAAATTACATTTATTTACTTTAGAAAAAAGGCGTCTTAGAGGGGATATGATAACATTATATAAATATGTGCAGGGCCAATATAAGGAGCTCTCCAGGGACCTGTTCATTAACAGAAATGTACAAAGAACAAGAGGTCACCCCCTGAGACTGGAAGAGCAAAGATTTCATAGGCAGCAAAGGAAGGGATTCTTTACGGTAAGGACAATAAAATTATGGAACTCACTGTCAAGAGAGGTAGTGCTATCAACCACAGTAGATGCATTTAAAAATGGTCTCGATGTATTTTTAGAAAAACAGAACATACAGAGGTATTAATAATAGAAAAAGCATTAATATTAGAGCTTTTTGATCCAAGGAAAAATCAGATTGCCTTTTTGGAGTCAAGAAGGAATTTTTCCCCCTAGGAGGCAAAATTCGAAATAGCTTCCTTAGGGGTTTTTTTTTTGCCTTCTTTTAGATCCAAACGCTGAAATGATAGGTAGAAGGGTTGAACTTGATGGACTTGTGTCTTTTTTCAACCTAAATTACTATGTTACCTTTTGGTTATTTTGCAATGAGGGATTGGCTGAATGCAGTGAAAACAAGACTTTATTTGTAGTTAAACATCAAAACATCAAACATGCAACACCAGTTACTTATGGTGGCCTTCCCAAGTTTATTTATCTCATTCCATTGAATCCCATAGACTGCAATATATAAATGTGGGTTAACAAACAGTAGTTAGTGATGTTTTGAGTCATTAAATTAAGCCCATTGACTATTAACTAGTTTTCATTGTTTAGTGACATAAGCCTAGATGTTATGGCTCATGTGGGTATGTGATAGTTATTACACTGCAGCTTCTATCAGGATGGTGGCTAAGCCTGATGAGAGTTATAGTTAAATCATTTTCTAATGATTACTCATGCTGGAGTAGGAGGTGGCAAGCCACATCTGTCTGTGATTTTGTGGTATTTTCCCTTCCACCTCACAGACAAACAATCTGCAGTTGGTACAAAAAGTTCAAGTTAGTAAGCTTCCTACGCCACATGCTGATGCATACAGGAAGAATAATGCATTCATGACACTGTGCTTCTCTTCTTATGGATAGTTTGGGATGAGGAGACTTTTTAAAAGAGATAGCACAGTCCTGAAGAGATCTGCAAAAGTGGTGCATTAGCATTTTAATTTAAATATGTGGGCATTGCCAACATTACAATTTTTTTTTAATTTGTCAATTTTTGGCGGGGTTGGTCGTCTGTCCATCTCAGGAGTCCAGTTACATTCAACCTGTTGCTTAAACTGGTAACATGTTTGGGTTCAGTCTGTACATCAACATTCAAACAAGATCTGTTCTGCCTTTGTTTTTGGAGAATTGGTATGCCCCTACCTACCCTTATTTTTGCTGAACATTTTCGTTCGATCATTTGCAACTCAAAGATGGACAAAAAAGGAAAAGGTCTCCTGTTGTCCCCTGGTTCTCTGGTTTGTCCATTGTTTTGCCTACAAGCTTACTGTAAAATTAGCCCGGTGGGCAGGAGACCCCAATTGTTACATGCCGACCAATCCCCATTGTCCAGATTTCAGCTTATATTGGTATACAAATATTGCTTACTGTTCTTGGGTTCCCAGTGAAACTGGGATTTATTCCCAGTTGTCTTTTTACTATGATTTTCTTTTAACCCTTGGCTTTTTTGGAAAGGTACATGCTCTACTCAAGGGATCAACGTATCCAGAGGATAGGTCAACAAGCATGTGTCTCGGTTTGTGATGCAAAAACATGGCATGGTCATACACCATAAGGAGTTAGAATGTGACTTGGCTCAATACTTTGCTTCTGGCAGAGTACACATCAGTGAAATTAGATCTGATCTATGGTGTCTTGAGGTGCAAACTGGACTAGAATAAGGTGGGTGAATTATGGAGGTGCATCCATGTTTAATGTGTCAAACATGTTTGTGGTGTTGGTTAATATATGAGGAATATAGGAATATTTGGGTTCAGAGTTATATCAAACTATTATTTTTGGTTATACATTATCAAGTGGTAAATCCCTTGGGATTTTGTGGTTCTCTGATCCATTGTGCTGGGGGCAAAGCTTTCTCAAGTTTTATTGTTATATGTACCTATTACACCCCATATAAATTAGTGATGGTTACAATGTTGCAACTATGTTGCATTTATTTATTGTTTCAATAAAGCTACAGCCGTTAAAATCCATACCCCCTCACTTGTATTCCTTTACTATGCAAACATCTGTGTTAACATTAATTCAGTGTTGGTTCAGTCGGCTGTACCTAGGTCATGTGCATCTTGTTTAGGTGCTGCTGCGACTGATGACGTGAAGAAAACTTTTCTGTAGCAGAGCATTAACGGAGAGTCTGGGATTTACCCCTGTGATAATACTTTGAGCCCTGCATTATGGAGTCATAAGTGGGACACTGCAGGAATCTTGTGTCATAACCGAGCAAGATTTGCTCAACTCAGCTGAAAGTTTTCCTGCAGGGATAAGATCCTTATCATTACATAGACAGTGAAAAATCCATGAGAAAAAAAAACGTCCTTCAGTGAAGATAAGGAAGGTAATCCCTGCCGTGTTGGTTATGAAAAAAAAATTCAGCAGGGAAAAGTTAACACTTTAACGTTACCTTAATCCACTGTAGTTCAACACAAAACAAAGCCTACACTTTGATACTCCTTGTAGAAAAAAGAAAGTTCTGGTTGCAGCTTGTAGTATAGAAGGCTAACAAGACATATCTGTTTTTTTGCTGATAATAAAATAGATCAGAACTGGGCAGTAAATGTTTGTTACAAGTTATACAAAATAATTTTTGCACAATTTTGTGGCCTTTTTACACTTCTTTTTATTTTGTTCATATATCTTTGCTTAATCTAAAATCTCAGAGGTTGATTCACATTATTTTCTCTAGCTACGTTTAGCTCATTCTGGTTACTGCTTACTTTAGGTGTCTTTGATGCACTAATTCTTTTGAAAGTTATTTAACCACTTAGCACATTAGGACGTTGTATGCCATTCTAACAGACATGCAGACGGCATAGAACATCCTAGGAACAGCAGCCCAGTGTGGCCCCCTCAATGAGCTGTGCTCCAGATCCCACTGCATGGACCTGCAGCAAGACCAGTCTGTCAGAAGGAACTACAGCACCAATCAAACTGTGGTTGTTAAGCAGTTAAGTGTTCGAAGATATGGCTGTTTACAGGGCCTGCCCTTTAATGGGGCTGACTTGGGCAGCTGCCCCAGGCAGCACCCTGGCAGAGGCTCACTTTGCTGCTCCATGCAGCGGTCTTTTTCTTCTTTTATTTCCCTGGAGGAGCTTGATAAAAGGAGGTCTCAGCCAATCAGGTGAGACCGGTCAACTCTCCTGGTTGGCTGAGAGTTCAGAAGTTCAGAAGGAGCTCAAAGCAAAGAGATTCCTGCAGAAGGTAAGTTAAAAACTGACAGTGTGTGTGTGTGTGTGTATGTCAGTGTGAGTAAGTGTGTGTGTCAGTGTGTGTGTGTATGCCAGTGTGAGTGTGTGTGTGTCAGTGTGTGTCAGAGTGAGTGTGTGTGTATGTCAGTGAGAATGTGTGTGTGTGTGTATGTCAGTGTGAGAGTGTGTGTGTATATCAGTGTGAGTGAGAATGTGTGTGTGTCAGTGTGAGTGACAGACTGTCTGTGTATGTGTGTGAGTGTGTGGACACTGCCCATATCTGTCTAGCCACCCAAGAGGTTAACGCCTCTGACACTGCTAGATCTGTCTAGCCACCCAAGTGGTTAACTCCTCTGACACTGCTGGATCTGTCTCGCCACCCAAGGGGTTAACTCCTCTGACACTGCCTAGATTTGTCTGGCCACCCAAGGGGTTAACTCCTCTGATACTGCCTTTATCTGTCTAGCCACCCAAGGAGTCAACTCCTCTGATACTGCCTATATATGTCAAGAAATCCAGGGTTTAACTCCTCTGACTCTGACTATATCTATGTGGAATTTGTTATAGGTCACTGGTCACATGTTATAGGAAATTGCACAGCCTATTGTCATAATAAAGTTTTTCCATGAGTCTCTTTTCACCTTATGGGTGAGCTCTTTGAAAAAAATATTTTATTATATATATAAGAAGTGCTTTAGTGGGCATATAAAAATAACATATTTTTTCTGAGAGCTCACCCACGAGGTGAAAAGAAAGAAATGGTAAAACAAACATTATTATGAAAATAGGCAATGCAATCCCCAAAAACATAATATATGGCCACTGACCTATAACCTGGCTCAAACATTGTACATTAAGTTTAAATGCTGAAACATTTAAATCATGGCCTTCCAGTACTCGCACCATATTATTTTGCAATGTATGGTCAAATCATTCTCTGGTGTGCCTTAGAAGAATGTCCCATTACCACTGGAGAATGAGACAGTGGTCCAATGTTGGGGGTATGCAATATGGGTCATTTGCATTACTTTATATGAGGCATGCTTTGATGTTTTTTGTGGTGTTCAGTATTTTTCAGTGGGGCCCAGTTTCCTAGCCAGAGCCATTTATGTCCATTTTTTATCTGTGAGTGCCAGCGTTTTTCATTTTGCTCTGGTATTTGAATAAGGATGCTGAATGGGGAGCGTTTTTAAGTGAACCCCTACAGTGACAATGTGGAGTTCCATCTGTTTCCTGAAGCAGTATGGGAACCTTTCTATTTTGGCTTAGAAATGTTAAATAATGTATCAGTACAACGCACTGCTACATGGATTTACTGTAAACACATAAAGAGCATACATTTCACTGACAGAGACAGTATTGTATGATAAATTGTATAATAGTCCTTGTCTGGACCATTTTTGAGTACTCAGAATAGTGAATGATGTAACATAATACAATGTAAGTACTGGAAAATGTGAAATAATATATTAAATAATGAAAGCATTCCAAAGTTAGTTTAGGTTTGACTTTGAAGGGTTGTAAGGGAATATTCTAAAATAAAATAAAGGGTTATTTAGCAACAAAAAATATATATTAAAAATACAGTTGTGCTGCCAAACAAAATCCACAGAAAAACAGCAAAAGAAATTAGCAAGATGGGGGACCACGGACAATAAAATGAGAACCCCTAGCTACGTAGAAAAGGTATCCTCGCGCCTTGCTAATGTCTATACATCCATCAATAGCTAATATCTATACATCCATCAATAGCTAATATCTATACATACATCAATAGTTAATATTTATACATACATCAATAGCTAATATCTATACATACATCAATAGTTAATATCTATTAGACATGTGCATTCGTTTTCGGACGAATGCATTTTCGTCCAAAAATAGCATTTTCGTCCATTCGTCCGAAAAACGAATAACGAAAATGCTAAACTAACGAAAGCCGAATGAACGAATGGTTAATAAACTAAAATCATTCGTCCATTCGTCATAAGAATTTCTTATGAATGGGGACTCTAGTTCGGTTTACAGAAAGCCAATAGTATTACATGTATTCTATAAGCCGAAAGTCTATAAACCGAATGTAGTTCGGTTTATAGACTTTCGGCTTATAGAATACATGTAATACTATTGGCTTTCTATAAACCGAACTAGAGTCCCCATTCATAATAATTTCTTTTGAATGGGCACTCTAGTTCGGTTTATAGAAAGCCAATAGTATTACATGTATTCCATAAGCCGAAAGTCTATAAACCGAATAAACTAAAATCATTCGTCCATTCGTCATAAGAATTTCTTATGAATGGGGACTCTAGTTCGGTTTACAGAAAGCCAATAGTATTACATGTATTCTATAAGCCGAAAGTCTATAAACCGAACGTCGTTCGGTTTATAGACTTTCGGTTTATAGAATAGCAAGAGCATTACATGTATTCTATAAACCGAAAGTCTATAAACCGAATGTTGTTCGGTTTATAGACTTTTGGCTTATAGAATACATGTTATACTATTGGCTTTCTAAAGTCCGAACTAAAGTCCCCATTCATAAGAAATGCTTATGAATGGGATCCCCATTCATAAGATTCATCTAGATACAAACACATCAATAGTTTGTATCTAGACATACATATATAGTTAATGTCTATACATACATCAATAGCTAATATCTATCCATACATCAATAGCTAATGTCTATACATACATCAATAGTTAATATCTATATACATCAATAGCTAATATCTATACATACATCAGTAGCTTATATCTATCGATATACATCAATAGCTAATATCTATACATACATCAGTGGCTAGTATCTATACATACATCAGTGGCTAATATATATATATACATCAATAGATAATATCTGGCTAACAGATAACCCTGTGTTCACACAGATAATGCCCATATGAGAATGTAGGTCTTTCATAGTCGAGCATGTACTCAAGTAAACATGCACCACAATGGATCCATTTTCTAATTTTGAGTGAACAGCTATATAGTCAAAATTGCACATGCCCAGTTTTTCCTCCATTTAAATAATAATAGGAGCACTAAACATGACTCATGCAGGTCAGCCACATGTGCAGTGTGCCCCATACATAGAGATACAAGGGTCCTCCTAATGCACATGCTTGCCTCCCTAACATTATGCACATGTGCATCTGTATAGAAGTCCTATGACTAGTTCCCAAGAGGCACTAGATATGCCCCTTTCTTTCGACGTTATCAGAGAATGTATATCTAACCAAAATTCTGATTAAGTCTTGCAAAAAAGATATGGTGCCACATGCTCAGTTGGCATCATTGTACAATTGTGTCCAGATAGAGATACATATGCTGCATACACCTTCATGAAAACTATAGAGGTAGTATGGTGGCTGTGAGAGAGAATTCTAAAGGTTATCTTCCATCTCCAGTTCCATCCCAGTGATATAAGGATCAAGGTTACTTTCAAGGGATGGTCTATGGGGGAAGATAATGTCCTTTGTCTAACAGACAGCAGAATGGAATGTGCTTCTCTCTTCCACCATCTCTTTATTGCTGCCAGACAGATGGAACTTGTATTACTTTCACAAAAAAACAATTTCCATGGAAATGTCATTTAAAAGCATTGGAATATGGTGACCTCATCTCTTTGAACATCTTCACCTAGAAGAAACAGTCTGTGTGCTCCCTGTAATACGCAGGATTGCATTCCTTAACATCTTTTAGAATTAGTGCTTCCTCCTGTTCAATTTAGTTCTCTCTGGGGAGATAAAGCCAGCTTTCTCAAGTCATTGAAAGTCCGTTAGAACTAGTTGTTTTTGGTCCTGAACCACAACAGACATTCCTACTAATCACACGTACTTCTGCATGTTTGGAGGATTGAGTCATTACCACAGAAGAACATTTGTTCCTACAGTAGCTCACTTTTATTCATGTTTAACAAACCAACAGCTAGAGGAATAAACAGGTGCTTCAGCTTTATTCTCTCTCAGACATTAAGAAGGAGACTTGACGTACTGCCCGGCAAAGAGATGCTTTTGGAGAGTACTTAAACATAAATGATCAAGTCATGTTAAAGACAAATAGGGTGTCCATGAATGATTTATGGAGTAGAGAGGTGTACAGGTAAGAAAATTACACTTTGCCCAGCCAGGCCTTTTTGGTATACCTGGCTTGTTCCATTTGAGGCTTGCTACGCTCATCAATGCTTTTCCCATTTCCAATACCCATTTTGTCATCAAAAGGTCAGGACTACCATGATTGTCTCGGGATACTTGGCACTCTTCAACCAGGCACTCAACTGGTATGTCTAAGCATGATATTAAACAGACAGCCAGTCAGTCACAAGAACAGAGAAGAGAGGGTGCTAAATAATAATTGTCATTTTGTTAATATTAAACAAACAGCCAGTCATAAGAACAGTGAAGAGGGTGTGCTAAATAATAATTGTAATTTTGTTAATATTAAACAAACAGCCAGTCATAAGAACAGAGAAGAGGGTGTGCTAAATAATAATTGTCATTTTGTTAATACCGTATTTGCTCGATTATAAGACGACCCCCCAAACTTTTGATATTCCTTTAGGAAAAAACCTAAAAGCCTGAATATAAGACTACCCTATAGGAAAAAAGTTAAACTTGTATATATTGACATGTAAATTGCTTTTTTAATAACTTTTTATATAAAAAAAAAAGCATTTCTTGTTTTTATTTTCTTTTATGTGCCAATGCTGTCTCTTTCCCTTGCCCCCAGCTTTGTCTCTCTCCCCCTCGCCTCTGTCTCTTCCCCCCCTTGTTTCTCTCTGTCCCCCCTCCCTCTGTCTCTTCCCCCCTCCCTCCCCTTGTTGCTCTTCCACCCTCCCTCCCCCTGCCCCCTCCCTCCCCCTGTCTCTGTCTCTTCCCCCCTCCCTCCCCTTGTTGCTCTGTCTCTTCCCCCTCCCTCCCCTTGTCGCTCTGTCCCCCCACCTCCCCCTGTCTCTCTGCCCCCCTCCCTCCCCCTGTCTCTCTGCCCCCTCCCTCCCCCTTACCTGTAACTCGATCCCTGGTGGCTAGTGGCGGCAGCAGGGGAGTCTGCGCTCATCGAGCAGACATCCCCTGCTGTTAGAGAGGGGGATCCAGGTCCCCTGCAGCTCTGCTGGGGACCTGGATCGCTGTTTTATAATCTGACCACAATTTGAGGTCAGATTATAAGATGACCTCGATTATAAGATGTTTTTCTGAAAAAAACCTTGTCTTATAATCGAGCAAATACGGTATTAAACAAACAGCCAGTCATAAGAACAGAGAAGAGGGGGTGCTAAATAATAATGATCATTTTGTTAATATAAATCTGGCCTTATATAACCAATTCCCTGCCACCACATCGGCTAACCATTTTTAAATCAACTTAGTCTTTCCCCATCCATTTCAATTCTCCAATTGGTCCACTTCTGCCACAGTTAATTTCCTCTGTAATAGTGCACTTAACAAATACTCCTTCCATAACAAATTCAACACACATTAATGTATGGCTCAGCCTCATTCCCATCTCTACCACACTTCCATATCATTAGAGGTACTGCTTGTTCCACTCCCTCCTATAATTCTTCCTGCCCCACCAATCTCATCCACCCTTCTTTTCTCACTCCTCCTGATAATGCCAGCCACATAATGTGCACAAACATTTGTATTACAAGACTAGACTTTTGTGATGGGCTATTAAAGTTTCCATATTATGAAGAGTCTCAGGGGTCTGCTGAATTTAGCACAACATAATGATTATCTAGCAGTCTGTGTATAAGGACATTGACAATTACAAACTGTACTTCTTTTCCAAACTGGAGAAATGTGAAACTTACTGGGCCTCTGACAAAGGTTTTGTGATGAGGTGACAGTGAGCATAGGAAGTGTGTTGTGGGATTTGCAGCATTTCTCAGTGAAGAATTCAGTAACAGGTGAAGTGTCTGCACAGGTTAAAACATATAATTTAAATCAGTGGAAAAATCCTCTGGTGAGAATTGCCTCATTCCTATAACCGAAAAGGAGGGGGAATAGGGACTTCTCTGGTTCTGGCTGTGTTGTTTAGAACCTGAGCCAGTATAACCTCACAATGGGATGAGAAAAACAAGAAATCTATCGCCACAGGAATTGATAATTAACTGTTTTTCCTCCACTGGGGGGTGAACATTAATTTGATTTAGTTTCCATGATTATCTGCCAAGTGTCTCGGCTGAGCACATCTGCCTGTGCCACCAAAACAATGGTACCTGATCTCTCCACGCATACATATGCATGCAACATATTAGACATTTCCAACAATGACTGCATTAATTCACTGTATGTAGTAGATGGGACTTAGTTCATCCTTATACCATAAAACCCCGAACCCAATAAAGACACACCAGACGTAGATGGAGTTAAATAGGCCACAGCATTTATTTTACAATCCAAATAACTGTACGACCACATTCTCCTTTATTTAACTTTATTATTTATTTAAAATATATATGACTTAATCATCAATGTATATAAATTAATATATATATATATGAACATCTATACATATATATATACGAAACCTTAACCATATAACAATAATGTAGTGCAAATACAGTTAACTAGTCCTTGCCAATCAAATAACATACATCCATAACTATACTAGCTCTAACTTGAGCCCCCCCTAGGGTTAAGCCCCTCCCCCCTCGGCCACATATTCTTTTACCACATGTTTCAAACCTGATGCCAACCACCAGCCGGCTGTTAGCTTGGTGGGCACGACCATTATCATCCTTCTCAATGCTAGAGGTTAGGGGAGGGGCCCCCCAATCGATCCGTCTGTCTTATTCCTTCCACTTTTTAACTGGACTGGCAAGGACAAACCCCGCCATAAGCACTGCTGGTTAACCCCTTAAATCAGCAGTGACCCCCACCCAACGCCATGGCCTGCTCCAACGCCTCCTGTAACGCCAAGTTAAACAAGTCTAACCCCACCTCTGTCAGGTGAACCCCATCACTCCTGAAAAAGACGGCAGCCTCTCTTTCAAAACCCCTGTGACGCACCGTAATTCCCCCGATGCCCAAAACGAACTTCGATACCCTCTTGTTAAGCTTGATTCTGGACCTCTCCAGCGCCCTCTGATTTTGTGCACACCTCCAAAAATTCCTGGGAACCACTTCAGACCAGATCAGGCAAATCTCTGGAAAAAGCACCTTCAACCTGGCTAAGTCCTGTTTAATTGTGTCCCCCAAACTTAAAACTGGCACTGTGCCCAAATCGTTGCCTCCTAAATGAATTAACAGCAAATCCGGGGGGCCCAACAGCCGTGACAGCTGAATGACCTCCGGAAGAAATCTCACCCACCTCATACCTCTATAGCCGAACCATCTCACCTCGGCTTGAAGAGGAGAAAACCCCAAATGCTCACCACCCCGGCGCAATGCTGCCCACCGCTGCGCCCAGTATATGTAAGAGTGGCCGATCAGCCACACCTTAACCGGGGAATGACCTAGAAGGATACAGACAGGTGTGAGAAATTAAGCCTGCCGGCCGCACATAGGAACAAAAACAACGAGACTCCCAACGCCCAATACGCTGCACTGCCCTATCTGACAATCCCACTCTGGCGGCTTCAGTAGCTGCCCCTATCCAAAAGGAATGACCCCCAAAATCCACACTTGGTATGCCCATCACCTCTACCGCCTTCTTGAAATTTCTGATAAATTGAAAGCGAGACAGAGGGGTCCCATCTAGATGGATAAGGAGGGATCCCGGGGCAGCAGGACGCACCCTTAAGTTGTTATCCATGCATGTCACCGGTCAGACCACCGAACCCACCACCTCGTGCAACGTGACCCAAGAACCCTTACCTAGCATATCAAAATCCTTTGTAACATCAGGGACCCTGCGGAGCTTGAAGCCAAATGCTAAACCTGCCAACTTACCTGATACCGCCCCTGGGGAGAGACCGGAAGCCTCCCAATGCCACAACAGCCACAATAAGCCATGAAGCCGCTCCTCTGAGTCTCTAAACCCCCCCCCCCCCCGGGCATGTTCAAAGTTTTCCCACTCCGTCCAGGCCTTACCATACCGATCCCAAGTGGCCCTGCACACGGACCCTCGAACCCATTCAGCTATTCGGCCAGCCCAAGGTCCCACAGATCCGGGGGGCAGGGTAAACCCATCTCTTCTGCCCCTGGAGCCGCTGCCCTGAATTCCGGCCACTGTGAACGAGAGAGGGCATCTGCCGTCACATTTTGCACGCCGGGGATGTGTACCGCCCTGCAAGTAATATTGAGGCACAGGCACCGCAACACCAGACGCCGCAAGAGCCGAATAACCGGGGGGGGGGAAGATGCCGTTAGGTTGTTAATAGCCTGGACTACCCCCAAATTGTCACAATGAAAAACCACCCTGCGGTCCCGCAGCGTGGCTCCCCATAGTTCCAAGGACACCAGAATAGGGAACAATTCTAAGAATGCCAGGTTCTTGGTCAACCCTGATACACGCCACTCTGATGGCCAGACCCCCGAGCTCCATTGCGACCCTAGGATAGCACCAAAGCCCACCGATCCTGAAGCATCGGTGAAGAGATGGAGATCCTGATTGGACACCTCTGGGGCTTGCCACAACGACCTGCCGTTGAATTGTTCAATGAAATGGTCCCACACCCCCAAATCCTCTCTCAATTGCCTGGTAAGCCGTATGAAGTGGTTCGCACGCACTATGCCCGCAGTGGCACCTGCCAAACGCCTGTTAAAAACTCGGCCCATCGGAATGATGCGGCACGCGAAATTCAATTTCCCCAATAAGGATTGGAGGGGGCGGAGCTGAATCTTCCGCATCCCCCGCGCCCTATTCACTGCCAATCGGAGCCCGTACAACTTATCCCTAGGAAGCCTACACTCTCCCGCCACTGAATCAATTTCAATGCCGAGAAAGCTAAGACACGTCCCAGGGCCCTCCGTTTTGTCGGGAGCCAACGGTACCCCAAATTGCCTAGACGCCTGTTGCACCGACTGTAGCAAGTGAGCGCAGACGTGTGACCGCGCCGGGCCTACGCACAAGAAATCATCTAGGTAGTGCAGCACGGAGTCACACCCAGATTCCTCCCGCACTACCCATTCCAGGAAGGTGCTAAAGCACTCGAAGTAAAAAGTAAACAGGAGATCGAACAACCCATTGGGAGGTTCAGATCCACATAGTACTTTCCTTCGAAAAAGCACCCCAGGAGATGATGGCATTCCGGGTGTACTGGAAGCAAACGGAATGCCGTCTCCACGTCCGTTTTTGCCATCAGTGCCCCCCATCCCGCCGCCCCCCCCCCCCCCCGAGAAAGGAGGACATGCCCCCTTGAGCTGAAGCGGGGCGAGTCATAATCGCCAACCAGAGCCCGATATCCATCTGATCCCATGTCAGCGTTGGACGGACGGCTAAACGTTGGCGGAACTGCTCATCGTAGCGCCACCAGTTTAACCCCCCATAAACGCGACAGGCAGTCCAGACCTGGTCCTGGTAGCAGAATAGGGATGAGCACCGCTCCGGGTACTTTTCCCCTATCACGCTAGCCAGGATAGAAAAGGCACGTATCCAATTACTGAAAGTTTTGGGTATCTTTCGGTAACGATATTTTTCTTTTTCTTTTTCGGACTCTTTAAGATCTTTTTCTGGAGGAGGAACGTCCTCCAGTGGGATAAGGGAGAATATCTCAAGGTATTCCCTTTTCCAGATCTTTTCCTTTACCTCCTGCTTCAGGTGCAGGCCGAGAGGGCCTGACCAGCACATATAAGAAGCGCCGTGCGCTACCGGGGCTACCAAAGACCCCATTTGGGAGAGGTCCTCCGTTACCCCCAAATCAGTCCCTGAAACCCCGGCTAGAGCAGCAACAGATGAGGATGATACCGGTAAAGGAGGAACCGTTACCTCAACTACGGGAGGAGAGGGGTCGGCCGTTGGCAAGCCCGCTGCCTCCCAAACCCCCCTTAATTGAGCATCAACTGTCTTAGCAACTGTGTGTGACGCCGAACCCCCCGGCGCCGCAAACTGCACTAATAAAGCCTGCAACCCCCGTAATAACCCGTCCCACGCAGGCGACATACTAAGACCTGGCATTAAAGTACCCGAACCCGCCACCCTTTCGTCCCCAAACTCACCGGGATGATGAGATAACCCCGCAGCCGAGGCATCGGCGGGCGACAGACCCACGCCAGATGGTGACGATCCGGTCAGAGAGATTGCCTGAACTATGGGAGACATCAGAGGTTGGAGCACGGCCGGGATGGCACGTGCTGAGGCTTGCTGTGAAGAGGAAACAGGTTGGTGAACGGCCCTCCCTCCCCTAGCCTGATCCGCTGTTCTTGTAGCCGGCAACTCGGCAGCCTGAGTTGCAGTAGTGGAGCGGGGGTTAAAATAAGAGGTGCTGGGAACCTCCTCTTCATCCGACAGGAGCGACATGGCGCCATCGGATGGGGAATCAGGCCAAACGGGAGGGGGAGGTGCCCTCCGTGGTACTGCCCGCCTGCCACTTGCTGCTCTGCTTGCCCGGGTCCTGCTCTCACCGCTGGGGGAGCGTGATGGGACCACTAACCACGTGGCAGGGCCGAGGGGGGCTGCCGGCCTAGCAGCGCCCCCGGAGATGTGAGCACCACTGGAGCGCAGGGCCCTCCCCGGGGTGGAGGTACTTGGGAGCGGGGAGGAGAAGGGGAGCAACCTGGTGCTTGATCGGGCGGGCCTCACCTTCCGTGCAGGCCTCACCCCTCTGTTAGCCTGCCGTGGAGGCTGTGGGGAAGGACATGCAGGCCTCGCGGCCAGCGAGCGCGCTCTGCGTGACGGGGGAGGGGGTACAGCAGCAGCCGATCCACTTACCGGCCTCGCGGGAGACGAGCGCCGCCTCCGTGTCCTCTCCCCTGGACTCCTACTCCGGTAGGAGAGCGGACCTCCGTCGGGGCTGAGACGGGCGGGGGAGCGCGAGACACACCTGCCCGACCCGCGACTGCCATCTGTGGCGGGGGCTCCCGCCGGCGCCACCCGCAACCGAGCCATCTGTGCTTGGAGGTGGGCCCCACCGTCCAGGAGGGCCTCTGCCCTCAGAGCTGCGAGGACATCCTCGATGTTCATCCTGCAGCCGTTCAGTATAGACACGAGCGAGAGAAAATTATCTTTTGCTGTGTCCGGACCTAAAATGGCTGCCGGATGACAGAGGGGGAAGTCCTTTTATACCCCCTCTGCTGCCATCACGCCCCCACCATACATACACCTGTCACTCACACATCTTCACAACCCCTCACACATACATGGCCCCCTCCCACCTAGCTGCGCTTGTTCCCGGGGGACTTGACTATGCTATGTCTTTTTTTTTTTTACAGTCCATGGTTCACCCGTTTTATAGTAAACCGCACTGATTTCTACCACATATGTACAACTTAAAAATGCAGGAAATATTAATCTTTTCTGCAAATTTATTTTTGGCAAATCTGTCTTTCTTGCTGAGCCATCTCATAGATTTCCTCTCCTTCCTCCATGTATGAAGTAGTGTGCACCAGCCCATGCCACTAAATGTGTAACCAGTCCCTCAATCCGTAGTACCATAAATCCAATAATGACATACACAAAGCTTTTGGAAAAAACAGGCCACACATAACAAAAACAAACATAAAAATATACTGCATCACAAATAGAGTGGCCTCAATCATAAAAAGTTGCAATTTCAACATTGCAGTTTAACACATAACCATCATATTAACTTTATAATTATCACGAGGAGGGCGTAAGCGACAGCGTAGCGTGGGAGCTATGCTTTGCGGGGTTTGCTGATTGCTGGGAGTGGAGCCTAGCGGTAACCGCTACTGGGAGTCTGGACAACCGAAGAAAGAGACAAAGGGGCACAATCTAAAAATAATGATGCATACGGACGATACAATATTGACCCTCTTGGATCCAAAACAATCAATGCCAAAACTCATGGAAGAGACAGAACAGTTTTCAAAATGTTCTGGTTACAAGCTAAATCCACAGAAATCAACTGCAATGGCCAATAATTTAACTCTGGCGGACAAAGATCTCTACACAAAGTAATATGGCTATGTCTGGCCAAACAGTTTGTTACATACTTAGGAATACAAATCTGTATAGATATAAAAAAAAATGGTTGAGATAAATTTCCTGCCCCTGCTCAAAAGTACAAATAAACAATTAATATACTGGAAAGCATTAGGATTCTCCTGGTGGGGTCAAATTAATGCATTAAAAGCATTTATACTCCCAAAGTGGAAGTATTTCTTTAATATGATTCTTCTTAGAATTCTTGAAGGTTGGTTGAAATTGGTACAAGGAACTTTTAACCGATTTGTATGGCAAGGGAAAAGACCCCGGATAAGCTTCAGAGGCACGTAGAATAGAATGTGAGGCATTGGATAGGGGCAGGCTGGTATCTTTATTCTGGCAGACACAGGCGAAACACAAACAGATAACCAAGGGGGGTGTAACAAAATTTAATTCTAAAGGATCTAATGTCCACCTGGTATGCGCTAAAAAAAAAGATTAAAAATAGCAAATCAAGTATTGCGCATCCATCCAATGGGGGTGGTGGTAGACAACATCCCAAGTTTAAATTTAAAAAAACTGGAAAAAAATGGTTCTACTTAAAATCCTCTTCGATGAAACGGGAATAAGAGGGTTTGAGGACTTGGTAAAATGGGAAGGTCTGCCAAACTCAGAAATATATTCAAATCTGAGAATAAAGGGTTTCCTCCAAAAAATCTCTGCCAGAATAGCTCAGGTGATATTGACAAACTTGTTAAAATATTGGAACAGGAGCGGGGCAAAAAAATGACTGCATGTTTTGTAGGACTCCTGAGAGACTTAGAAAAACAATTGGTTTTCCAGCTATAGAGAAATGGCAAAAGGATCTAAATGTGTCCATAACTTTGAAACAATGTTTTGACTCCATCAATTATGTACATAGGAATTTGGTGGAAACACATTACAAACTACTAAATCTGTGCTATTTGGTTCCAAGTATCTTGAATAGGATGTGCCCAGACAGAGCAGACTTCTGTTGGACATGCGGCCAAATGGGCGCATATTATTTACATATATGGAGGTCATGTGGACCAGTCCAGCTTTTCTGGACCGCTCTCTCCAAACAAGTCAATAAGTTATGTTTTCTAAGAGGTTCCTACATCACTGGAATTGTTTCTATTGCATATAGGGCTTCAATCCTTGAACAAACTGACTAAACCATTTCTAATACATTGTCTCACTGCGGTGAAACATAGTATTGCAACAAACTGGTTGTCGGGCAATGTTCCTACATGGGCTGAGGTCGGAACAGCAAACTATATACCAACTTAAGATGGAACAAGGGATAAGCTATCAATTTGATACTGGTAGGAGAGGAACTTACAACTACAAAGAGTGGATAGATAGCCTGACGCAGAATTAGAGTACTACCTGGGAAATAATATCAGCCTCCTCCCTGTAAGTTACCATGATGGTGTGTGCTATTTGTGTGTGTGTATAATTGTAGATGGGAACTGGGAGTAACAAAGGGTTAAGGTTATGTACCATTGGGTACTAAAGACGGAATCTACAATGTTAAATATGTAACACTGTTTGTCTTGTCTTTGTTTTTAAGCTTTTGTGAATGTTTGCTAATGTTATATTATCATATTTCTATAAACTAAATTAAAAAAATCACACCTAGCTTGTACAGTATATATATATATATATATATATATATATATATATATATATATATATCAGTCCTAGCACTCCTGTACTTACTAATCACCAGCATACCATAAGACCTAAGGTGCTCACCTTCCCTCCTCCCCCAAACCTTACCATACCTTCTATTCCAGATAAATGCTCACCACCAGCTGGCCGTATAAGCTCAGTGGGAACGTCTATTTCGACACGCAAAGTATTGCCCTTTCAAAGGTAAAGGGTAGTTTGAGACCCAGTTCTGCAAGTAGCACTGAATGACAATCATGGCATGTGTAGACTTACATACAATAAGACAGGCTACACCTAGAAGATGTCGTAAATGGTGATTTGTCTATCCTATCTATGTATAGGAAGAAAGTGCACTTTACATAAATGAGTTCATGTATGCAGAAGACTTAGGTGAGGTTATATACATCTAATACTTATCTTGCATTTTTAGACTAAGGTTAGGCTATTGATAAAAATCAGTACTAAAAGTGGAGCAGTCATTTGCTGATAGCTTCACTATTATAACTTTGTACCAGAATTGCTCTGTAACCATCTATGTTCTGCATAAATATGACAGAAGACAAAATATAGGGGGTGCACATTGTTTTTTTTTGTTTAAACTTTGTTTATTGCTTTTTCATTGAAATATACATGTAAACTTTTTTTGGGGGGAGGGCAGTGGGACAGGGAAGATAGGGAGGGGACTAGAGAGGAGTGAAAAAGGAAAAAAAAAAAAGGGTGGGGGGGGGGAAGGGGGAATCGCAATCGGGTACGAAACAGAGTAAGTAGGGTAGTGGGGGATAACACAATTGGGTAATAACAATTTGCAGCGGTGTCATATGATTAAACATGACAAATACAGGTTGTTAGGGGGTGCACATTGTTTATGTTCATCTCTGTTACATCCTACAGTAAAACCATTGAAAGAGGTATAACATGCTAGAGATATACCATAAAAGGTAACTATATATTGGACCTTAACATCATGTTAATGTGGGCAAACTACATCAAAAACTGATTTGTGACCATAGCAAAAAAATTAGGATCTTGTGGCACCTCAGTAGAATCCTACTAGAAGTGAAGGTGTGCAAATCAAAAAATAATATGTATAGTTATGTATTGTGTATACATATTACTTTATGATTTGTCTATTTATACATATTACTTTATGATTTGTCTGTTTTGACATATTACTTTATGATTTGTCTATTTAGACATATTACTTTATAGAAACATAGAAACATAGAATGTGTCGGCAGATAAGAACCATTCGGCCCATCTAGTCTGCCCAATTTTTTTGAATACTTTTATTATTCCCCCGTTCACGGTCTTATATCTAGGATAGCCTTGTGTCTATCCCACGCATGCTTAAACTCCTTCACTGTGTTTACCTCTACCACTTCTGCTGGAAGGCTATTCCATACATCCACTACCCTCTCAGTAAAGTAATACATCCTGATATTACTTTTAAATCGTTGCCCCTCTAATTTAAGACTATGTCCTCTAGTTGTGGTAGTTTATGATTTGTCTATTTGGACATATTACCTTATGATTTGTCTATTTAGACACGTTACTTTATGATTTGTCTATTTTGATATTTTACTTTATGATTTGTCTATTTAGACATATTACTTTATGATTTGTCTATTTAGACATATTACTTTATGATTTGTCTATTTAGACATATTACTTTATGAATTGTCTATTTAGACATATTACCTTATGATTTGTCTATTTAGACATATTACTTTATGAATTGTCTATTTAGACATATTACTTTATGATTTGTCTATTTAGACACGTTACTTTATGATTTGTCTATTTAGACATATTACTTTATGATTTGTCTATTTAGACATATTACTTTATGATTTGTCTATTTAGACATGTTACTTTAGGATTTGTCTATTTAGACATTTTACCTTATGATTTGTCTATTTAGACATGTTACTTTATGATTTGTCTATTTTGATATTTTACTTTATGATTTGTCTATTTAGACATATTACTTTATGATTTGTCTATTTAGACATATTACTTTATGATTTGTCTATTTAGACATTTTACCTTATGATTTGTCTATTTAGACATATTACTTTATGATTTGTCTATTTAGACATATTACTTTATGATTTGTCTATTTAGACATATTACTTTATGATTTGTCTATTTAGACATTTTACCTTATGATTTGTCTATTTAGACATATTACTTTATGATTTGTCTATTTAGACATATTACTTTATGATTTGTCTATTTTGACATATTACTTTATGATTTGTCTATTTAGACATATTACTTTATGATTTGTCTATTTAGACATATTACTTTATGATTTGTCTATTTAGACATTTTACCTTATGATTTGTCTATTTAGACATATTACTTTAGGATTTGTCTATTTAGACATATTGCTTTATGATTTGTCTATTTAGACATATTACTTTAGGATTTGTCTATTTTGACATATTACTTTATGATTTGTCTATTTAGACATATTACTTTATGAATTGTCTATTTAGACATATTACTTTAGGATTTGTCTATTTAGACATATTACTTTATGATTTGTCTATTTAGACATTTTACCTTATGATTTGTCTATTTAGACATGTTACCTTATGATTTGTCTATTTAGACATATTACTTTATGATTTGTCTATTTAGACATATTACTTTATGATTTGTCTATTTAGACATATTACTTTATGATTTGTCTATTTTGACATATTACTTTATGATTTGTCTATTTAGACATATTACTTTATGATTTGTCTATTTAGACATGTTACTTTAGGATTTGTCTATTTAGACATATTACTTTATGATTTGTCTATTTAGACATTTTACCTTATGATTTGTCTATTTAGACATGTTACTTTATGATTTGTCTATTTAGACATATTACTTTATGATTTGTCTATTTGGACATATTACCTTATGATTTGTCTATTTAGACATTTTACCTTATGATTTGTCTATTTAGACATGTTACCTTATGATTTGTCTATTTAGACATATTACTTTATGATTTGTCTATTTAGACATATTACTTTATGATTTGTCTATTTTGACATATTACTTTATGATTTGTCTATTTAGACATATTACTTTATGATTTGTCTATTTTGACATATTACTTTATGATTTGTCTATTTAGACATATTACCTTATGATTTGTCTATTTAGACATATTACTTTATGATTTGTCTATTTAGACATGTTACTTTAGGATTTGTCTATTTTGACATATTACCTTATGATTTGTCTATTTAGACATTTTACTTTAGGATTTGTCTATTTAGACATATTACTTTATGATTTGTGCACCTTCACTTGTATTACAAATCTACTTTTGTTTCTTGGTGGTGTATTGAGAGGATACACCCTATGAATAGTTCGAGCACTACAGTTATTATTAGAGCACCTAAACCCACAATTTTTCTGCACATCTTCCTGCACCTCAGGCCAAAATAAATTGCTCCTATAACACTATCTCAAATGGAATTTTCATTATGAGAAAGATAGTTATGGTCCAGCTACAGTATATTGTTCAATTATAAAAGAATGTGGGACAATATTTTTTTTTAAAGGGAACAGTGATTTCTTTGAGATGATATGGCTTACATTCCGGAGCTTTATACTACCTGCGGACTGCTCTAATAGCTATTCTTTATTAATGCACTGTATTTTGGTACATTTACATAACATGAATCTTCCTATTTTGCCTTCATGAAAGGTCTCTGTAATGTGCAAGATTCCCTAGATCCAGTTGTAGTTGGCATGTAGTGATATCTCTGCCAGAACTAAGAAGGCCAGGCTAGGGAGGTCACTCAGAGCACACAGTGTTTTGCCAAGAAGAAGTGTCAGGGAAAGAAGGAGCCATACGGATGATCTGGGATTAGTGACTTGGGACAGTTGTGCGTCACCTTGCTTCTGATTCATACACTGAATCCAGAATTCTTCCTCTCCCTTGCACTCCCGCAGGGCTGGTGATCCAACCACCACCAGTAAGCAATTCACCCCCCACCCCCTTTCCTATTTAACCCCTTTATTATTTCAACCTACAAATGGTGGGTTTTCTTATCTAGTGATATGCAAGCTGCAGATCTTCATGGGAGTTATACAGCCAAAGGGTCACGTGTTAGAAGACCCCATATTTACTATGTTTATTATTGAAGCTTATAATGTCTTACTCTGTTCTGATCTATTTAACAGAATGTATAATTTAATTAAGTTAATGTAAAATGGATATTAGTCTGCATTGCTCAGAAAAGGAAACTTGGTTAATATACTTAAGACGATTTGCGAGTTTCTGGGCTACAGCTGAACAGAATAGTGCAAACAGAAAAAAAATGCTAGACATAGGTTATGTCACTAGGACTCTGTTTACTAATAAGCTATCTGTTATCCTGGTCTCTGGTGTCAGCATTGCCTAATTTATTATCCCAGAGGAAAAAGAAAGTCTTGTTTCACAGACTTTCACAGAAGGGAATGTGTTTGTCACTCTGGATGGCACAGTATGGACAGAGGTATTTTGACCAGCTGCAACCCATCAAAGTATAACACCTTCCTATGTTGATGACATCATTTCCTGCTGCTGTCAAAGGATCCCTGACACTTGTCCTTAACCCTTAGTGACAGAGGCTGTTTATTCACTTCTGCGGTTTTTGTGCTTAACTGTAATTTGCATTTTTTTTTTTTATTTAATGTACCCACACATATCATAAACTGTTTTTATCGCCATAAGTAGGGCTTTCTTAAGGTACCATTATTTTCATCTTATATTATAAATTAACATGAATTACATAGGATGAAATAACTTTGAACTGAAAAATCTTTTACACAATTACAAACAGTAAAAAAGGTCCCATCTAAGTAGTTTATAAATTTTATACTGAATTTAGTAATATGCCACGTTTACATAGTTTTCTGTAGGTTTTTGCAAGTTATAGGGAAATAACTTAAAGTAACAATTTTCCCTAGAGTATAGTTTTGACCCCAACCTCAATGAACAGCTTAACCCTAATCTGTAACCCTAATTAGTGTAACCCTAACCTTACTTTAGTGCTTACTGTAACCCTAAGCATAGAGCTCAACCCTACTTGTTTAAAAAAAAATAGTTGTAATACTGCAGACTGCCACTGGGGAGACATCACGGCAACACCATCTCTGGTTGTCTCCGGTGGTCTTAAAGACATGGGACATGCATATACATCCTGTGTCCTTAAAGGGTTAAAGGACAACTAAAGTTTGTTAGCTCCTGCTTCCTTACTGGAACCAAGGGTTAACAAATATTGTTCCCTTTCTTTAAGTGAACCTGATATGTATCTTTACACATAAGGTTTAGTCCAAGCTCTGCTGCTCAGCTGAGGCAGAGCTTAGCCGGTTGCTGGGGCACACTGACAATATCAGTGTGCGCCCACATACGGCTGAACCATTCAGCTCAGGGGCATGCCTGTTTGATTGAGGACTGTGGAGGCTCACTGTCTCCTCTGCTGGGGGCATTCAAAAATGAAGATCGCTCTCTGCACTAGCGGTTACATTCACAGCCCTGAGGATTCCTGCGTCAGAGGATTAACTGGCATGTACATTAAAAAGTACCTCCCAGGTTATCCTCATATTAGTGCCACTAATTTTTTGACTTGTGCTTCCATATTATGACCCATTATCAGAAAAATAATACAACATTTGCCAAATGATTGTTTGAGGAGCAAGCAAAATGTCCAGTAAATGAAACCAGTTTCACAGAAAATCATTAAATTGTCTGTCACAAAGTCTAATAACCGTCTGCCACGAACAGTGTTGGTGCTTATCCCTAGTTTGGTCAAGTCATTAAGAGAAAAGTTTGATGGCCCTACTATGAGATAATATAGCATGATATGTTATCCTCTGACAGCAGCCGCCAGACACATATATGAGTGTGTGTATGTGTGTGTGTATCCAGCCAATATGGTAGAATGATTAATAAAAGACAGGCAGAATATAGATATTTCATCGACTGTGGTAATTTCCGTTCACTCACAGATGGCCATTTCAACGACTTGCACAAAATATCAAGTGACTTTCCTTCACTTTCCTCCTCAGTTTGTTTATTAATTTTTTCAGTGTTTAGCATCCTTTTCTTTTTCCTCTGCTCCTTCCACACACACAAAAAAAACCTGGCAAAAAGTGGTCTGGAAGGCTTCCAGTGGAAATTCCACAGGAACCACAACGCACACATTCTACACGTGTTTATTTAACATGGGACGTTTTCCTCCAACAACATTTTTCCAGAGAGAGGAATAAAAAAAAGGGGGAATAGCCAAAACATCACAAAATGCATCTTCCAGATGCAAGATGGGCTTGTTCACTGACATTCTAGAAGACAAGTGGCAAAGTAATATGTGCAGAGTCAGAGGGCTTTCTGTGTTGACACCACAATCCGGAAATACCTCAACTCATTGATAAAAAGTAGAGGGGCAGAGCACTTTCCGCCTCACATCTGGTTGTTAAGAGATCTGGGGGCTCCAAATCTTGAAGTAACCCTAGGGGGCAAGGTCAAACATGTAATAAAAAAACAGCCTATAGTGTTTAAAAATGTGGTTGCTATTTATAAACATTCAGCAAAGTTCTATAAGTGATCTAAACAGCAGGAACATTCCATTGGTTTCCATGGTGACTCCTCCACTTTTAGAACTTTTTTTTTTAATTAGCCCCCAGTTACTCTAAACTTTAAATGGGACTAAGGGAGTTCATTGCATGTCTTGACTCTCATTTCCAAACCCATTTTGTTTTAAACTTCACTATCCATAGAAACCTTAGAAACAAGTGGAAACTATTATGTCCATTAAATTGACTCCAGCCATAATTAATCTTGCCTACCACTGAAATCTGTTGCGTGAGAAGAATTGGGTATTTTGTAGCAGCAAAGGAGACTACTGGATTTATACATAATGAACCTTTATTTTTTTAACTCCACCTGGCTGTCTTTATGGTTTCTGTTTTTGCTGTGCATATTATGCTCACCTGTCACCTGGATAAAATTCATGTGAGTGGTGCAACAGCAGAGGGATATTGTTGAGAGATTGGTTTGAGAGCGGTAAGAGCATTGTGAGTTTGGTGAGTGTTCTGTGATTGAAGAGAGCTGATATATACTACACACAATGCAGCACATACATTTACATACAATACAGTACAAAAATTGATTTTACATATTACACGCAGACTCTTTTTTTTGCAGAATTTGGAAATGGCAGTGAGGGGAGATGATGTAGCAGAGACAGGAGAGGAAGTAAACAGAGGGGAGAGGAGTAACAAGGCCATGTAAGCAGAGTTGTCCTGCTGACGAGAGAAGAGTGGAGGACCTAGGCACACAGGTGGGAAAAAATAAGGGAATCATACACAGTGGCAGAGCAGGGAGCTGTCCAGACCTTACTCAGAGGAGGAATATGAGTCTGCCATCAGCAGTAGTGAGGAGGAAGCCAAGGAGTAGAATGGAAACAGGTAGCAGTAGGAGAACATGCAGCAGGTACAGACAGAAGCCAGACACAGCAACCTGCTATTTGGCAAACACATTGGGAAAGTCACAGCACTCAAATGGAGACCTATCTGTCATCAGAAGATAATGTTAACTCTAACACGAGCAGACCAGAGAGAGAGATCAAAAAAGGTGGGGGACTGTAATAAAAACACAAAGAACATGATGACCAGGAAGAGCAGGCCCAAATGAGCTACTGGGAGTGGCCTACCTCTCTACATCGCATACAATGGATGGCAGTAGATCATTAAAGACTTTCTGTCACCTACACCCATGAAGGGCATCAAAGGAGGAGTAGATGTCCAGGATCCCAGCACCCATCCTGCCCATGGTGAGCACTTCACCAACTTGTGAAATTGACACTAGACATAGTTTATAGTGACTCTCTTGACTGATACTGAATGAGAGTTACTTAGATGACCAAAACGAATAGGCCTAGAAACAGATAAACATACAAAACCCCACCTACATTTGTAGATGGTATAGAAAATTGTCACTATTTTACTAAATCATCTTCTAATATATGAACCCCCTCATGTGAGCCAGAAATGCACACTGGAATATCCCCCACAATGCAGCCAAATTTGACTAGGACAACTGTGAACAATATTACATTGTTATATGTACAAATGATTGTGTTTTATCTGTCCTGATACATTGTC
This sequence comes from Pelodytes ibericus, assembly GCA_036172795.1. NCBI lineage: Eukaryota > Metazoa > Chordata > Amphibia > Anura > Pelodytidae > Pelodytes > Pelodytes ibericus. The sequence continues at coordinate 182,182,460 of CM069858.1, read as the reverse complement.
ACTTGCTAAGCTATGGCAGGAAGATTCACAACAAGCAAGACCTTCGGGAATACAACTCCATTACCACTGACTCCACCTGCTGCACTGGTTACTCAGGCACCATGTGGCCCATGCCACAAATAGAGCCATGTCTTCATCAAGGCTGTCCTGTGAGAGCTTATCCTGGCCAACAATTGTTCACTACCATAATGGGATAAATGGCCCCCTGGCCCAACAAGCCATTCAGGTCAAAACACCAGTCCCACTTTCCAGGACCCTTGTCTCCCTCCACCACAGCACCACCAAGTGATATTCCTCTACTGGACTGTCTGTTATACCTACACTCTACCAGTCTATGCCATCAGAGGTTGTTACATCATGTTGATATGCTGACCAGGATACTGTGAGTGACAGGGGCAACAACTTCTTACTGAATTAGTGTACAGAGTCATGCCACAATTTGTGGAACTGTACCAACACATGACGGCGATAACCAAGTCTCTATCCTCCCAACCATATTACTCAGAGCGTATCCTGCCTGTTTTTTGTGTCCAAAAAACAAAAACTGTCTGAGCTTCTCACCCTAATAAAGTTGTCAACAAATATATAAACATAATATAACTGAGAAGCTTTGGTTATGTGAATTGGCCAAAGCATAATTAAGCTCCCCCGCCATGTCAAGGCACACTCTTAATTGGGTGAGAACAGTTTTTGTATTCATTGTACAGCCAATCACACTGTATTTGCAAAATGCTCACACCTGTTTGGTAGGCTTCATTTTATACATTTCTATTATTTGAGCCTGTGACTAACTTAGCACACCAACATTTTTTCTTTTACTTGCTTGCATGCTGTAGGATCCTCATTATCTGGTTGGGGATAATTGGGAGGAGGTTTAATTGCACCGCCTCCAACACATTAAAAAGGTTTAGGTAGCAGTATAAACTGCTTTGTGTGCCCACTAGATAGGAGGTGAGAGCAGATTCTCACCTCATTAAGAGCGTGCCTTGACATGGCGGGTGAGCTTAATTATGCTTTAACAGATTCATATAACCAAAACCTCTCATTTATATCATGTTTATATATTTGTTGCCAACTTTATTACGGTGAGAAGTGCTGACAGTTTTTGTTGTTTGTATACATTGTACATCCAATTACACTATATTTGCAGCATGCTCACACCTGTTTGGTAGGCTTCATTTTGTACATCCTACAGGATATGGCCAATCACTTCCCTTCCCTAGACGTGATCCCTGCTGCTGTAGACACCAGGACCTGGCATGCGGCCACATTAACCTGGCGGTGCAACACCTGGGAGCGAGTGGTTACCATGTTCCAGCTCGGTGAATCCGCTCCTGCCACTGGACTCATTTATTCTAACAGCAGGCCCTATGATGCTTATCCAATAAAGAAATGCAAGGGTAGACAAAGAATACAAACACAAAAAGTGCACCAAACAGGAACACAAGGAGACTGGATGCAGGAGCAGGTAGCCTGGCTAAAGCCTCACAGTCCTAAAGTCGTGTGTACATTATGTTATTTAGAGCCTGTTAACCTTAAAACAAAAAACAGTCTTGTTTATTTGGCATTAATATAAAGCAGTCTAAACTCAGTCTAAATCAAGTCAAGTAGTGAAGTCAGGTGGGCTGCACCCTGAGGTCAAATGGGCCGTATTTGCCCCCCAGAATGCATATTGGATCTTATGGGAGTTTTTGGTCTTGAATCTTCTGCATATGATAAATAAATCGAAAATATATATTGATAAATGCTATATAGCCCAGAACGTCTCTGCAAATACACAAGTCTGGAGTCATTGGGATAAAGCAGTGGATACAGCTTTTATGGATTTGTTTTAACATAACCAATATAATACAATGCCTATTATTATCTTAAAAATATCCTACTGGTGTTTAAATATATTAAACTTCAAAGTCTCCCAAATTACTAGACTGGCAGTGTCATGACCGCTTGGCAGAATTTGGCTCTCCTGCATTGAGTCAGGGACTCTTTATTCTAAGAGCTGTCCAGGGTGCCAACTGAATCTCCAAAACAAGACATAACAGAAAGCAGAGGAGGACAGGCAAGAAAACAAGTGATATGCACTTAGTTTAGTCAATGACAAAATGGATGACTGAATCTGTACACAGAATAATTAAAAACAAAACAAAGAAGAATTCATAATAAATAAAAAACATTGATGCATAAAATCCTACTAGTATAGGCTATCAATCATGTTTCTGTTCTTTCCTAGACCAAACAGGCATATTTCCTTAATAAAAACATATTTTTGTGTGTTGTATAAAAGAACAGGGACTAATAATATTTTGATGGCTTTTCCATATGTTGCACAGAAGCCCTTTAAATCTTTAACAAATTCTTCTGTATGCAAATGACTTCATCCTTTCACAACACCTTGGACTTAGTAATCGGAATAAACAAAAAGATATAGGTCCTGTGAATTGCTGGGAATCTGCTTAGCATGTCTAATACCTGTACCATTTCATGGAATGATTATCTTAAACCCCTGCAGTTCTGTTATGTGTTGAAATCTGTCCAGTGGTATGTTCCTCGTGCCACACATGTATAATTAGTTACAGATGTTGAATAAATTGCACCCCTGGGCTATTTATTTTTGGTCATTTTGAAAAAGTTTTCTTATTCTTTACTGGGATTTGTCATCATTTATGGAGTGAGTTGCACAGTAGAAATAATATCACCATCATAGTTATATTCTGAAGCACATCTTTGATCTTGAAACATGTACACACCACTCAAGGATATGCTCAATAAAATATATATTGGGAAAATATGAAAAGATTCAGCCAGTTGCTATTAGTGACCACATTCAAATTATGCCAACAAACAAAAGTATAACATTATAAATAAAAAATATCAGTGTTGATTGTAAATTACTGGTAGTTAAAGTATGGAATGCATTACCAATAGATTTCTGCTATTAAATACCATAGTTGACAAGGGTCCCAGATTGTCCAGGACAGTCATGTTTTTTTGGGTTACTTTCCTGTCAAATTTGGGTCTGTCCCTTTATTAATACTTCATATGTAAAATGCGTCCAAACTATGTAAGTAAAACAGACATAAACAATCTTAACGGTAAATAATTGTTCCCCAGACACCCAGTGCAGCTGTCCACTTGGAATCTTCTCCATGTTTTTAAGTTAGAGAAAGAAATACCTATAAAAAAAAAGAGATGATTAATAGCAATAGAAATATTTTGTGGAAGAACACAGTAGACCCTCAAATAATCCAGGAAAGCACAGCGGTAAGACAGTACTGTTCTGTACTGATACATTTAATTCCAGTAACCAGTCACTGAAACACAAAATAATTTATATTATTAAAAACAAACATCAAGTTAAAAAATTATTTATTTATTTATTTATTTTTGAGAGTTTTTATTTTATTGAAAGCATTATTACAAAGATTGGTGCGGACAACAAGGTACCCGATAAAGAGGATAACCAGAAGAAGCAGTAAACAACTCAAAGACCATTAATCAGCTAAACAAGCCTGATTGTGAGTGGCTTTGAAGGTCCTAGGTATGGAGAAAACCCTGTGGCTAACATTAAAATAATAATGGAAGATCAGAGGTGCAGTTGAAATGCCCAGCACAAGTTTCCCCCACCAAGGCTCCTGGAACACTGATAAGCAAAGTGTCTGTACGAGGACACCAGTGTTCATGGTAAGGTTTGTGAAGGTCCATGTAACATCATTAAATTTTCCATTCCAAAGTAATGGATCACTGTGGAATCACAGACCTTCTATAACAGAACAATTTCAGCAATAGAATCCAGTCTTCTGACAACTAGAATGCCCGCTGGGTATACGAGCACAGATGATACATTTCTCATATCATTTTGCTACCAATCTCCATAAGGCACTCTAAGTCACTGGTTTGCTGTACCAGGTTAATCTGCAGATATCACTAAGTATTTTCTATTAACCCCTTAGTGACATGCCTTTTTGGCCGTGTCTTACCCATGGGGGAATGGCCTGTTTTAACATTTCTGCTGTGTTTGTGTTCAGCTGTCATTTTTTTCTTTCTCATTTACTGTATCCACACAAATTATTTATTGTTTTTATTGGCAATAGAAGGACTCTCCTTATTTACCTTTATTTTATCATATTATAAAATTTACTTTTAACAAAATCAGAAAATGTAATCAGAAAATTGAAAATAACAACACTTTTTCTAGCTTTGTGTCACAGCATTGATGTCGCGCTGCAGGACACCCTACCCCTGTCCCCATACTTACCTCAGCCGAGAGACACGTTCTTCCGCCGCTCATTGCCCTCGGCTGTCAGTCACTTTCTTTGCCTCTTGCCCTCATGCAAATTAAAGGGTTAGCATATATATACTTGGTTGCTCCTCCCCAGTAAGTTTATTGGCCAGGTCATTCAAGAGACACTATTTAAACCCTCATTTGAGACAGATACCTTGCCTGTGATAGAGCCCCTGAGCCTTTTCCTAACGTAGCTGATATATTCTATTTGATTTCCGTTGCCGAATCCTGCTTGCCCTGACCACTCCTGTTTGCTGCCCATCCTGACCTATTTCTACCTTTGACTTTGTTGTTTGATGCTGGCCTAGACCTTTTGATTGCCTGACTATTCTATTTCCCTGTTCCTGTTGTACCTTTGCCATTGTTGGTTTTACCTCGGTTCCTGGGATCCTGTCTCATCTGGGATTTAGCTTTGGTATATTAGTAATCGACAGACTGCAAAAGACCTGGGGCAATAAAACCTGCTGCTGAACCATAAGGTAGAATAATTATGTTCTTTTGATATATACCCATAGTAATACCCTGTACCTACTCTGTATAGAAGTACCACTTCCTCATAAGCGTCACACTTTGACCCAAAAAATATTTTACACAAATACAAACATAAAAAAGACCATGTCTAAATAGTTTCTAAATTTTGTCCTGAGTTTAGAAATATTCCATGTTTAGATGTGTTTCAGTTTCATTTGAAAGATATAGGGCAATAGCCAAAAGTAGCATTTTTTTGTTTCCCAATCATTTTCTCCTACAGTGAACTTTTCACCTGATCCTAATCCTAAATCTACGTGCAATGTTGCTGACTGCCTCTAGGCAGTCTAGTAACACCAACAGATGAAAATGATAACTGGTCACTTACGGAGCTCCTGCCGACAAGAGGGCGGTTACATATTGGAGTGGTATGCTGCTCTCCAATATGGCATACATGTTTTCTTCGTGGGGAGATTGCAGGTGCATTTTGAAGAGAATTTAGATGTTGCTTAATGCCTCTACAATGAGGCATTAGAGCAACACCACCTGAGCAGTGTTAGTGAACACTGATCGCTAACACCGTTCATTCCACCTCGAGACATGCCAGGTACTTCCTATGTAGGCAACAGAGTTTCTGCCTGGATTACGGGGTTAATTTATTTTAACAACTGCACTGATTCACAGGTGGTTTATACATAATTCCACCTGTTTCTACTCTGGTCTGTTTAATCTTCCAGTTCAGTGCCACTAACTCTGTAAACGATGTTTCTGATCTAGAGCAACAGAAGGTGAGACAAAGCATAATTATCTGGAGGAGGGGGTCACACTCAAGGTTTCATAAGCCCAGCATACCATATGTAATATGTAGTTTTAAGCATGTGTTTATAAAACCTGACAAATATACCTATAATGTACACATTACTGAACCGTGCCAATTTTCAACAGCTGGAAGTATATGCCTGTAGGAGTTAGATCATATGCTTTGCACCTGTGTACTGAACTGCACTTATATTAGACAATATGCATTACACTATCTCTCTATCTCTCTCTCTCTCTCCATACATATATATATATATATATATATACACACACTAATCAGATAGTGAGGGACAAAATAAATACTGTTGACCAGAGACCAGATTTAGCTTCTGTATTCATGTACAACATATTACAATTAACAAATACCAACTTTTCAGCATGCACAAATGTGGTATCCCACTTAGTTTGGACACTGAAGGAATAAAAAACAAGATTGTGTGGATGTGCAAACTGATTAATCAACATGCATTGTGACTGCACAGTTAGTTTACCAGTGGCTGCCATGCTGTGTATTAGCTATAAAACGTGTGTGTCTCACTGGGGTGTTGTGCAATAGCTGCAAATGAGATCTTCCATGAAGTAATCACTAGGGATGCCAGGGCCCCTGAAAACACAATTTGGCCATGCCTAAACCCGATCCCCCACTATAAAAGAGCCCTACCCACCTGTGGAACAGCTACAGAAATAATTAATTGTAGAACGACATCTTCCTGCCTCATCCTGCAGGTGAATCGTTTCTGGTCACCAGAAATGTCTTCCTACAGGTAGGTTGGAGAATGTTTCCAACTTCGATAAATGCCTGATTGTTACAGCTCACTTGTCAAATCACAAGAGTTCACATTGTATTGAATAGACTGCATAGAACATTTTGTAACAAACCTAGAAAGTTCAATCTTCTGGATTAGTTAGAGGAAAATACTTACCTTACCTTGCAGTAACACTGCAGTTACACTGCAGAGATGTGGTAGAACCATTTATAACATACTGAGCACTTACAGGCAGTAGTTTCGGAATGGGACTGTGCTAGGAATGATATGTCCATCTCTTAGACATTCATATGGCAGTCATTTTCTACCATTTTATATTTATCCTACATGAAGCACATCTTGTTTTGTTCACAGTGATAATGATTTTATCAATTGAATACATCTGGTATATATGTATCCGTTGCTGCATTTAATTATTAGTTGTGTTAATATTTTTTGTTTGCAGTTTATGTGGCCTTGGAATATAGGAAGTTATTACTGTGACATTGATTTAAACATTTTCACCATGTGGAGATCAAAGTTAATATTATATTTGAATATCATCCATCACAAGGGATAGGCACCAACATTATAATGGTGGACATTTACTAATGAAGGACAATCTATGATGCTCTGGGTACCTCCACAGAATGGACACTTTGCCTATCCCTGTCCATCACATGGAGACATATCTCAGAATGGATTAATGTGATGTACCAGTAATACTGATTTATACATGGTGTGCACTAACTGTTGCCTTACACTATTCCTGTTTTGCCTTTATATGTTGTAGGGCTTCTTCAAACCTCCGAGCAGAAGACATTTTGCACATGCAGACCACTGCACTGTGCAGATGTCTAAGATGCTGAGTGGCAACAGGACACTAATTTGCGGCTGACCGTGCATTGACTGGTATGGTACATGTCAGCACTAAAGTGCCCTAGTGCTGTAATGATAGAAATAAAAGGAACATGGTGAAATAAGTTGAGCACAAGGAATAATCCTCACAAACATAAATTTAGTGAAGTGTTGAATAAGAGTATGGTGCCAAATTAGCTTTGGGAAGAAGATCAGTCTACAACTACACAGGGCATACAGTGTGAAATTCTGAGTTAACATTAACCTACTGGGGTCTGGATTTAAGCTACTCTAGATTTTCAAGACTGATGGTTGATTCACAGTTAACAGAAACATATCTAAATGCTTTCTCTGGATACTTGAACATTGTAATTTTGCATTGTAACGTTACTTAGACACAGTAGGTCATCTTCTATGCTCAATTCGTTTTCTGTTCTTTTAAAGCAGATATAACAGCTATCATAAGTTTGGAGATGGTAGCCCTGTGCTTCAATTTGTCATTCCAACATGCAGTGCATAATATAAAGTATGTGGATGTTTGTATTAAATACACGTATTTGGTAGAGTGTGTAATTTTGTGCTTTTATTGGTAGAAGGTATGTTTCATGATGCATTTCTGGCTGCACAGTTTGTGTTTAGAAATGAAAAGTGGTCACTCCCTGTTCCTTTTGGGAGGCCTATAATTTCTAAAAGTATATGTTGTATGGCTGTCATCCTTTTTCTTTTATTGCACTGTCCGCATGAAGGGGATTGCAACTTTGTATGTCATGTCACACAATGAAATAAACTGGCTATTGCCAATAAAATGTAAGGATGGGAATGTTTTCAATAAGACAGATCTGTTCACTAAGATTCAAATTTGGAGGTCGTCTTTCATTTTCAAAATTCAGTACCTGAGTTTGATTTAGAAAAAAAAAACAATTTTTTTGAGTCTAAGTCAAACTCGGGTGCTGAATACGGGGCTGTTTGATGCCACGGATAAAACATAGACAGACAACACCAAGATAAAAATCTAAACGGCACTTCTCACATGGTGGAAACACTTGAAAAAGCCCTACTTTGGGGTGAAACGCGTTGTGGACAAGAGGAGACTGCTACTGGGACTCTATATATGTACTGTTCAAGTGGATCTTTGAATGTAAGATTCTTTATATGTTTTTATTGGTATTAAAATCGTTGAAGCTAAATAGTCTCCTCCTTACCCTCTCTTATACTACTGCTGGGAGTACCTTCTGGGTCTGCCACCCTGAATAAGCTGCATAGGATTCCTCTGTGAACCTGTTGGATCTTTAACCCCTTGGTGGGCTCCCTGGATGCTGTATAGACTAAGCAGATCTCTGCTCAGGAAGATGTGAGTGTGTTCTCACTTATTATTTGTTATCAGCACTTTTATGTGATATACTACACTATATTATTTCTGTTCTGTTTTGTTTTATTTTTTTCCCTTCGGATTGAATATTGAGCTGATTTACTTTAAGGCTGATTTACTTTAAGGGTAACAATTTATTATTTATTTTTCCTGAGTTGTGTGTTTTGAAGTGTTGGGTCACAGCGCACGTTTTCACTTGTGTGTTGTTTTAATACATTACATTATATTACATTAACATTTATTTATACAGAGCAAACAATTTACGTAGCGCTAGGTACAGAGCATAGAAGGGAACTACATACTAAGTTAGACAAACTAGAACAGACTGGTACATGAGGTAGAGAACCCTGTTTGCAAGCTTACAATCTAGAGGGAATGGGGTACATGAAACACATAAGGGATTGGAGAGGTCAGAGGGATCAAAGATGTAGTGTGGATGGGAGGCACTAGGTGGGATAGGCCAAAGATGAATTGTGTGTGTTCCAGCTAGGTGGGATCAGCTAGAGGTAAAGTGACAGACAGTTGAAAGTTAAATCTTCAGGTTTATTCACCATTCGGCATCACCCACGCCTCAGTGCAGACAAAATATGCCTCACGCGTTTCACACTGTAGACTAGCGCTTACACTTTTTTTCCCTACAGTTGTCCTTTAATTCCTGCTTTAAGTAGGGAATATATGTGCCTAACCATTTACATTTTAATAGGAGTGATGTGAACCTTTTCCCCATGCACAATATTATCATCAGTATCTCGATCGATTCAGGAAGTATAGTCATAGTATGTTTATTATATGTTATTATAAGTTTTATTAATTCACAAATAATTAGTAATTAAATATTCGCATGAACAGATTCTCTCCATCCGTTTCTGCAACTCAATACTCTCCTCTTGGACATTATATTTACTTCTTGGGGCATGCTAAAATGCTAAAAATGGTTCATGCAATAATAAATGGAAACTATTCAGTACAAAAGGTTATAGAGCTGTTGAGTCAATGCTAAAAATTCATACTAATGTCAACACAGTTTTTCACACCCCTACAAATACCTTTGAGACTGCATGCTTGGATCCATATACCTGTGCAGAAGTTTTCTCCAGCATTTTCCTGGTGCCAACCAAAACTCACATGCACAGTGTCAACACGGAGAAAACCCAAGCCTTCTACAGTCCTTCTGCCTCCAGTTTTAAAAGGAAATGAGTGACTACATGTTATCTATAAGAAGGTAGTGTTCTGTTACAGTTACTGGCAAGGATTGCTGTGTTTTACAGTGCTATTCACTTTTGTATATGTTATCCATGCTTTTGATGACTTTGGCTTGTTGCATATGGATGAGACCTGTACCCATACAGACATTTCAATTCCATTTTCCTTTATTTCTTAAGGGATTTTTTTTTACTATTACTTAGTCCTTTCCTCTTTTATTACTTTCTTCATTTCCACTCAGTTAGGGTCTGCACAATATCAGCAGAAATTGTATTCACTGCTAATGTAACCTTCTATCTGAATACATTGCACTTAATGTATTAGATTACCTAGAGGTGCAGTCAGTCCCAGTGCAGTGGCTGAAGCTATGCACCCTCTGCCATCCCTTGTGTTTATTGATGTTTAAAAGAGCCAGAGGCCAGGATGCCCACACTTTCCTGCATGCCACACTGCCGTAATGAATGGATGAGTGTGACATGACTGCATATATTTGGCACCTTTTTTAAATCACAATAGCAACCTGACCAAAGGTTGCTTTCTTTACTCTTTCACTGCTGCTTCAATGCCTCTATGTAGAGGCATTGAGCAACACAAAAAAAGTGCATGGGTGCCCATGATCACTACATGGAGTAATCATAGCAGCCATTTAAAAAATGGCAGCGCCAGCTGCACATCACCATTTGCCTGGTCTGATCAATATTTGTAATTATTGATCTGACCCTTGAAGATCTGCCTCCCTCTCCTCACTTGAATTTTTGTGAGGGAGAGAGACAGATCTGTAAAATTAAAGTTTTTAATTGTAATAAATTAAATAAAATGTAATAACATTTTAATAACCAAGGGTTTTTATAAAATCTATATCCCCGGTGTTTAACCCCTTTCCCTGCCATTGATCACTGCATATGCGGTCATCATGCACAGAAGCACATTTTTTACTGTCTGTGCATTTTTTAGAGTTTTTTTCTAATTGTAATTGATTACAGTATAAAAAAAGCTCTTTTAGGAGTTAGTGATCTGGCTGCAGAAGCATTTTTTTGCTATCAGCTACGGATTATTTATACCCGCTAGGGAATTACGTGTAACGTAAACATTTTATTGAAGCTGTCTGAGTGCATGTATAGCTACCAGTAACAGCCGATCAGTGACAAAGGCGGTTTGGTGATTGCTCCAATGAGCATCACCATTCGCCTGGTCAGATCAATATTGGTAAATATTGATCTGACCTGCCTGGATCTGCCTCCCTCTCCTCACTTTCATTTTTGTGAGGGAGAGAGACAGATCAGTATTAGTTAGTGCTAAAATGTAATAAAATTGTGAGACCCAATGGCTTTTATAAAAGTCATACCTTGTGTATTAACCCCTTCCCTGCCCCTGATCACTGCATAAGCAATTTTTCTAGTCTGTGCATTTTTAAGGGCTCATTTTTTTGTACTATAATTTATTACACTACTACAAAGCCTCTTATAAGAGCTATTAACCCCTTAATTGCTCTACGTGTCAAAATTTCAAGTTGGAAAATTGAAAAGCACACCTCTTAAAAGTGCTCCATCCCAGAACCTAAAAGATATACTTATATAAAGTGGAATACTAATTTAAAATCACACATTCCCCAATCTTCTTCATTACACCAAGTAGGAACCATGCAGAATTTAGGGAGATACTGTTCCTGTTGAGTATTGGGGTTCTAGGGACTACACTGGGTGCCGCACTAGAATTTGTCCATTTCCACCTGAGGCTCAGCCATAGAGTCGAGGCAATCATAGAGTCGCAAGTCGAGGCAATCAGTAACATGCAAAAAAAATGCACGATTTTGGTCACTGTGTGACCAAGATGGTGCTGCCCTTCTAAGCTTGCCTCTTCACAGAGGCAATCTGTGACTGCCAGGCACATTGACAAGTGGTGGGGATGCTCTGATTAGCACCCCCACTGCCTGGTCAGATCAATATTAACCCTATATTGATCTGACCAGTTAGGATCTGCCTCCCTCTCCTCACATTTTTTTAGTGAGGGAGAGAGACAGATCAAAGTAATAAAAGTAAGTTTAAGTACAAAAAAAGAATAAATACACAACACACTAATTATAAAACAATAAAAAAAGTTTATAAAAGCAATTCCCTGCGTTTAACCCCTTCCCTGCCACTGATCCTGCGTAAGCAGTGATCATGCACATCAGTGCATTTATTTTTGCTGTTTGTGCATTTTTTAGGGGTTCATTTTTTTGTACTGTAATCTATTACAGTACTACCAAGGCTCTTCTATGAGTTATTAACCCCTTCTTTGCCGTCAGTCACTGCTTACGCAATGATATTGACGCCAAAGCAATTTTAATCTGTCTGCATATTTGTTATTTTTTTTATTTTTTACACATACTCGCTAGAGGATTACGTGTAAAGTAAAAATATTGTAGTTTTTTTTTTTTAAAGTTGTCTGAGCGCATAGTGATCATTATCAGCGAATTTGTGGCAAAGGCGATTTGGTGATTGCTCAGATGAGAATCACAATTCGCCCTGGTCAGATCAAAATTGGTTGGCTCAATATTCATAAATATTGATCTGCCTCCCTCTCCTCACTGACATTTTTGTGACAGAAAGAGACATATCAGTATTAGTGATATAAAATAACATTTTATAAAATTGTCAGGTTTTAGGAAAGCCATTCACTGTGTATTAACCCCTTCCCAGCCATTCATCACTGTATAAGCAGTAATCTTGCACAGCAACAGTATGTTTTGCTGTCTGCACTTTTTTATGGATTCATTTCTTTGTACTGTAATGTATTACAGTACTAGATAGGCTCTTCTAAGAGCTATTAACCCCTTCTTTGCTCGACATCACTGCTTACGCACTGTTTCTGAGGCCGCGGAATGAGGGTTCGATTTTGACCCTGGTCAGCTTTCTGATACATCATCTAGTGATGTATCGGTGGCTGCTGAGCCCTTGCCACAAGGAGTGATGGGGGTCTACCATTAAAAAAATATATGGTTTGGTGGGGGTAAATGTGGCCTTTTAGCCCCCAAACAACCCAACAAACCTATGTATGAGTGGTATCTCTGGACTCAGGAGATGTTGCTGAACACATATTGAGGTGTTGTTTGGCACTGACACATAACAGGATCTGTGAATTCATGCTTGAAGTACAATGTATGTGGAAACAAAACATTAAAAAATTACTTACCTAAAATTTTACAAAGGCTGGTGGTAGAATTAGTGCATTGAAAGTGTTAAAATACTACCATTTGAAAAACCCTAGGGTGCCTAGTTTTCAAAACGATATGGCTTTGTGAGGTAAAATACACTTTTTGGCTTCAAAAATGTCCCAAATGGGACATGGGCGCAGGTTTTCTGCATGTCAGAATTCCAAGTTGGAAAACCAAAAAGTGCACCTCTCAAATGTGGCCTTTTAACCCCCAAATAACCTAAACAACCTATACATGGGTGGTATCCGTGTACTCAGGAGATGTTGCTGAACACATATTGAGGTGTTGTTTGGCACTGACATATAACTGGATCTGTGAATTCACGCCCAAAGTCCAATGTATGTGAAAAAAAATTACTACCCAAAATATTGACATAGGCTGGTGGTATAATAAGTGCAGGTAAAGTGTTAAAATACTACCATTTGAAATACCCTAGGGTGTCTAGTTTTCAAAACTATATGGCTTTGTGTGGTAGAATACACTTTCTGGCTTCAAAAATGTCCCAAATGGGACATGGGCGCAGGTTTTCCTAATGTCAGAATTCCAAGTTGGAAAACCAAAATGCGCACCCCCTAAATGTGGCCTTTTAGCCCCCCAAAAAACCAACAAACCTATGCATGGGTGGTATCCCTGTACTCAGGAGATGTTGCTGAACACATATTGAGGTGTTATTTGGAAATACCGCTTCACATTTTAAGGTAATGTTTACCTAAATTGCAATCTATGTGAAAAATAAAACATTTTTGCTGCAAACTTTGGCAAAGATTGGTGGTAAAATGGCTACATGAAATGTGTCAAAATACCACAAGTTAAATGCCTTGAGTGGTCTAGTTTTCAAAAATATGTACATGTTGGGGATCATTCATGGATTTAGTACAGGTATCAGTGTTACAATGTCACTATCGCTAATTTTGAAAAAAAGGATTTTAAAATAGCTTTGCACTACTTATAGTTCTGGCCCTGTAACATGAATCAAAAAGCACAAAAACATAAAACATGGGCTATATTAGAAACTATTTACCAGTGTTTTTTTGTTGTCTCTTGTACATGAGTATACGATTTTTCAAATAAAAGTCATTAAAAAAAATTCATTTTTTTGCCATATTTTATTATTATTTTTACATCAAATTATATGCTATTATCAAAATAATGGTATCAAAAGAAAGCCCTTCTTATGACGATAAAAACAATATATAGTTTGTGTGGGTACACTAAAGGAGACAGAAATAAATTACAGAAATGTTAAAACAGCCCATGTCACCAAGCGTCTGACAAGCCAAAAAAGTCATGTCACTAAGGGGTTAAGGAATGTCACATAAAACTTACAATTTACTTACTAGTGCCCCACATCAAGCATTTTTTACTATCTTCTTACATCAATGGTGATGTAGGTTCTCCATACGCACCTTGACCTGTATACTGAGTAGCACTACAGAAAAAAGTATTTTTCTGTTGAGTGATTCTGAAAGCTACATAGAAACTCGTTTTACTGATAATTTGGTAAATTATGAGGTGAAATGTGACCTTCATATCATTAGCATTCACCTTTCTATGTTCTACTTGCCTTATCCAACAACCAAATGAGTCACAGTTATGTATCTGCCCAATTAAGAGCTACAGAAAGGACTTAATAGTTTAGCACCCTTTTGCTTTAATGGCAGGTAACGATACCAGTAACTGTGTGCAGAGCTGTCTAATAAGTTTATTCTATGATAGTGCAGGAAGCCGATACACTGAGACGGGGTGAAGCGTGTGCCAGGATTTTAATGAGGTCATTTATACATACCTCACTGCACAACTCATACATGAAGTCTGGCAGGACATGCTTTAAGACTTCAGGAATAATAAGGAGGTGACAGACATGCAGGGAATGCCTGGTCTAGGCAGAGAGGGGGGAATTGCTCCCAGTGATGGTGTGTTTTAAATTATTCCCCCTCAAAGTAAGAAGTCATTTGTCAAACACAAAACTCCATGATACAAGACAGCAGAGCAATGTGATAGTAGAAATGCCAATTCTTCATAAAATCAGAAGACCCAAGCTTATTATATAAACCCTATTAAAATGCTGCTATTTACGTGTAGGGCTCATTTTATTTTTTATTTTTTTAAATTTCACTGCTATCTCTCTCAATTTATTGACAATGCTTCAGACCTGTATAACGGTTTTGCCTATTAGTTATATAAAGTAAGGCAATAAAAAGAGTCCAGTTAAATAGATAGTCAATAAAGAAAGTGTCATGCAAATTGAGATTTATCTTATTTATTTTACATTGCTGGTGTAGCTTCATGTTTCATATTTTTCCACACTCTTCAGATATGTCCTTTACTCCATTTGACTCTCTTAGAGCCTCCAAACGATTGAGCATTCATTCAAAATACTTTTTTTTTTTTATGGCAGCTTACTCAGCAGACACTCTGACTTTCCAACCAAATTATAATATCCTTCTATACCAACTTGTTACGTCAGTATAAGACCGTACCAAACGTGTTTCGCTGTGGTACTTAATATTCTGCTTTGCATGTCTTACAAAGAGAGCTATTCATTAAAACCAGACAGACAAGAGAACAGCAAGTGAACTGCAAAAAAAACAGTCAATAATAGTTGAAAAAAATGATCCCACTTAACTATCTTTTAATTCAGCTGCTAATGTCTGATTTTCACAGTTCACTTGAAGTTACAATAGTTAATTTTCGGAAATGATATTGCTGTTTTTAATAGAGGATCTTTTTTTTTAAGGATTTCACATTATTTGTCCAAAACATTTTTAATTTCAGGGAGTTGTATAGGTGGTGATAAGGGATAAGGTATATTCTTACTTCCCTTTCTCATAACAATGAATCAGGTCATCAATCATTAATTTGATTAATTCTATTCTATGCTTTCTTTTTTGTAGTTATTTGTCTTATTCCTTGGTTTTGGTTGTAATAAAGAAACTCGTTTTATTTACATCTTGCAGTGCTTTCCCCCATTATATCCCTTATTCAAAAATCTTTGCTTGAAAAATCCCTTTTTTTTTTAAACAGTTTTTCCTTATCCTCAAAAACTGACCTTTGGGGATGTGATAAATCCATGTTTGGTAATGGAAGCTTGTGTCCTATAAATATTTGTTACGGTCCACTTCCTTGAAGAAAATGATTACTCTCTCTGTTAATTCATATCTCCAGAACCCAAAAAATATTGAATCTTTGCTATTCTCATTTGTGAATATTAAGCTAAACCCATTGTTATTTAAATCACCAAGAACTCATCCAAGGAGGCGAGATCACCTTCCCACAATATCTGAAGATCTTCAATGTATCTTTGAAATAGGATTAAATTACCTGCAGTGCTATGAAAAACCCACAAGACCTTCTTCCCAACATCCCAAGACCACATTGGCGATTTTGGGGGTGAAGCGGTTCCTCATTGCAATACCCCTAACCTGCTTCCTATTGATATAGAGATAATTTCACTTGAGAATAAATCGGATATTATGTAAATAAATTCCCTATGTTTCAGGCTCTAGAAATCCCAATTTTTAAACATTGCCTTGATTCAATCTATGCCATCCTGATATAATAAGAAACAAAAATGGGTTCTCAGACGTTATTCAAAAATTTACAAATTATTGCTCTTCAACATTAAAGTGTCCCTCCTCAAATGTAAACAAAATATGTAGAACTTCACAAATTAACACCCTTGTGTCACTGAAATGTAAAAATACTTATATAAGCAAATTTGGAAAGAGATGATTCCTCCACTTTTCACAAATAGTTCCAAGGTATCCTAGATGCTTTCTGGTCTTAATAACTCTAGGATCATTGCACTTGGAAGAAAAAGGAAATAACACAATCGTGTATACCACAGGGTTAAATTAACCTTTCCACATCTCCAGTGGATTTGCACTTACATGTGTTAGAGAAGAAACACATTGTTCAATAAATACACTTTAAAGGGACTTTCTGGTGCCCAAAATCCATCTTCTAAATGTTAATGCATATTATTGTGCTTTTAAAAAACGTTAAAATGCATGTTTTACACTTTTCATTTCTTAAATATAAAATACTTACTGCCAGATGAAATTGTGAAATTACAGCAGATTGCAAGAAACCAGGACTGCCAACATAGCTGAGTAAAAGTCAATTTTCTTTTTGCTGCAGGAACCAATGAGAATAATTAATGGAATTTCCTGTCTCTCTAATGATGTCATCAGACAATGTGTTGCACTGTTAAGATATTCTGTGTACCAGAGCAAGTTTATTACAGTCCACAAAATGTATTCTATTCCAGCAGCACTGGAAGTGACTAAATGACTGCATCAAATCACACTGGAAAAAGCCTGTGCACTTTAAAAGCAGTAATCTTCTTCTTGCACCAAAGTGAGTTTGGGCACTAGGCTGTCCCTTTAAGTCACCCAGGCTAATGTATGCTAGTGCTAGAATTCACCAATAATTTTCCTCCGACTTGAAACACTCATCATATGCATAAAGAGGAAAAACTGAATGAACCATTGTATATACACTGTATATACACATTTACTGTTCATATCAACAGTGGACAAAGGTTCATTGCCAAGAAGTTGTGGACATGAAATGGTACTATAATACACGTTGAATGATGGTGAGAGGGTACAGATCTTGATGATGAACAATAACCGGTGCTGTGATGCCAACCTATAACTAGCATGACATCACCGGTATTGTTATCCAACAATAGCTGTTTTGCCGGCGTATGAAATTATATATGTTAATGTATGTACCAGGGGCGTATCGTGCCCCTGAGTGACAGGCGTGCTGCCAGCCCGGAGCACGCCTGTCACTCGGAGGCACAACGTCTCTCGTGCATTTCCAGGGGTTTGTGTGCTGAGAACAGCCAGCACACAAACCCACGGAAATACACGTGTTACATCTGAACGGCGAAGCTGCTACGAATTCGGCAACAGAGTCAATCACTCTTTACGAAAATTCGTATACTTTGCTTGTTGAATTGGTAACAGAGTGAGTGACTCTTTTGGCGAATTCATTGCTGGCGTCGCCTTTTAGATGTATTTCTGGGGTTTGTGTGCTCTCTGTTCGGAGCACACAAACCCCAGAAATACGGAGCGCGGGTGCTCCGTGCTAGATGTGCGGTGCACACCTAGCACATATGGAGCATCTGCCACTGGTTTGTTCATTTGTATACGCGGCCATTTCCTAATTTTTATTGAAGTTACTACATGGTGATATGTGTGTATTTTTTATTAGATGACATATTGAATGACGTGGTAATTGTACCATTTTAAATGTAATTGCACATTTTAATTAAAAAAAATTAAATCATTAATTTAAAAATAAAATGTGTTAGTATGGCATATTAAAACAATAACCACAGCAAACACATACTGGGGTTTTCATTTTTTAAATTATATTATGTTATGTATATTGTTATTATTATATATATACATGTTATATATTTTTTGTAATTTATTTGAATTTTTTTTTAGTATAAATACTTTTCTATTCTATTCTATCCTTTCTATCGACTTGAGGGGACCCCAAAAATAAACAAAATATAGGAATGCCCCCATGGTCTGGAGCTGCCCGACGGCCCCAGACCCCAAAAATAGATAAATAAGGACCCTCCCTGTGGTCTGCTACTGCATGATGGCACCAGACCCTGGGCAAAAATAAAATAAATAAATAAATAAATAAATAATTCCTACCTACCACCCCACCTCTACCTTGCATTCACATTTAATAAAAATCACCCTTTGGCAGGGGGGTAAGCAGGGAAAATCAGCCAATCAGATGTCTTTAATCCCAGCTTCTCCATTGGCTGGGTTTGAAAACTCGCCAATAGGGAAGTTGGGATTGAAGGCATCTGTTGGCTGACGAAGTCAGCTAATTAAATGCCATATTTTCTTCAAATACTCTTAGAGCAGGGATTTCATAATGCATCTGTCTCTCACCAGGGACGGTTGCTTAGATTATTGACTTGCACAGGGTTGGTTTTATTTTGGTGGCAGAAAAATATTTTTAATAGAGGTGGATTATTTTTTAGGTAGCCCCTTTCCTGGGCCAGAAGATGAGGATCAAGGGCATAGTGATCTTCACTGCTCCTTTCTGGACCCAAAGGGTGAATTCTTTTCAACAGGTGAATTGTCCCCCCCCCCCCCCCCCTACATGGGCAAGGTAGAGGTATAGGGTGGGTAGGGTTTAATTTTATCCTATTTTTATTATTTTCAGGTTCTAGTTCCATTGGGCAGCCTCATTTTTTTTTTTTTGTGGTCTGGGACCATCGGGCTGCCCCAGACCCCAGGGGCTCCTGATTCGCATATTTTTTAAGTCTGGGGCCAGCAAACAACCCCAGGCCCTAGGGAGAAAACATATGTAATTTGATAGGTATCTTGGGTCTTTGCAGTAGCCTCCAGTTATCCAGGGTAGGGGGTTAATTTTTTGGTATGGGGGCCAGGACAAGTAGCACTCAGATTTATTTTAGAGGGCCTGGGTGATTCCCAGCCCCCGGTTCTGTTGATAGGGACAGGGCTACTAACCCTGGCCCTCAGTATATTTAGGGGACGTGCCCAACTCCCAAACCCATTTTCTGATTTACCCCAAATCTTTCCAAACTTCGGGTCACTTATTTTGGGCCCGAAGTTCCGCATATACTTGTAGACCTTTTATTGTTGTTCCTGTTTGTACCTTAAACCTAGTTATGGTGACTGGAGTTATACACTTGTCAGAGCTGCCTGAGCTAAGGAAGCAGAGCTTGTCGGAGGTGAACATTAGGGGACCAGAGGACTTGTCACAGAGGACTTCGGCTACTTCTGCTATATATAGGCAAAGTCTTCCCATAGAAGTCTATGGGGAGGATCGAGGCTAACATTTCAGTCAACCAAAAAATGATTTTTGGGCCATTTCCTGCAATTCATACAGTTTCACTTGGTACAACATAAGGAGCACCTATAGGTGGCTGGGGTGCTACACCCAGAAGATTTATCTAGTTTTAAATATTAACATAAAAACAAAGGAATGGTGAGCACAACTTTAAACCAACATATTTAATAGTGTGGCACACTATTACAGAGACTACACAAGGCATGGTTTCATATGCCTAAATAAATCAAAAAGAGTGTTAAACAAAGAAATAATCTTATTTCAAACATATAACATAAGCAGCTCCTTTCAATTTCCATAGACTAATGCATACCTCCAAAAAGTCCCAGGCTCAGCGGGACAGTGCCTATTTGGGACTTTCCTCCCAAACAGTGTGTATCCAGGGGCACTGAAGAAGCTGTAAGGACGAAAGCTCTGTGCATCCATGTGCACTGCTCTTACCTGCACCCACCATACCTCACTCCTGTCTGTCCCACTTTAGGACAGCCAATTTTAGGAGGTAGTTTAATGGTGGCCTTGGTTTATATTAGCCTTGTCCTGTCTGCATACAATGAGTTAATACTAGATTCGACATGTTTTTATGCAGCAGAAGGTGGAATTTATTAACGAGCATCACAGACACATTGTTTGAGAAGTGCGCTGAATGTTTTTAACATAACATCAGTAATTTCAACAGCTGAACTTTATCAAAATATCCAACTATAATCAGTAGTGTCAGCGCCAGACAAGTATAGACACAATGTACAGTATACAGCCAGGCACAGTATAGACACAATGTACAGTATACAGCCAGGCACAGTATAGACACAATGTACAGTATACAGCCAGGCACAGAATAGACACAATGTACAGTATACAGCCAGGCACAGTATAGACACAATGTACAGTATACAGCCAGGCACAGTATAGACACAATGTACAGTATACAGCCAGGCACAGAATAGACACAATGTACATTATACATCCAGGCACAGTATAGACACAATGTACAGTATACAGCCAGGCACAGTATAGACACAATGTACAGTATACAGCCAGGCACAGTATAGACACAATGTACAGTATACAGCCAGGCACAGAATAGACACAATGTACAGTATACAGCCAGGCACAGTATAGACACAATGTACAGTATACAGCCAGGCACAGAATAGACACAATGTACATTATACATCCAGGCACAGTATAGACACAATGTACAGTATACAGCCAGGCACAGAATAGACACAATGTACATTATACATCCAGGCACAGTATAGACACAATGTACAGTATACAGCCAGGCACAGTATAGACACAATGTACAGTATACAGCCAGGCACAGTATAGACACAATGTACAGTATACAGCCAGGCACAGTATAGACACAATGTACAGTATACAGCCAGGCACAGTCTAGACACAATGTACAGTATACAGCCAGGCACAGTATAGACACAATGTACAGTATACAGCCAGGCACATTATAGACACAATGTACAGTATACAGCCAGGAACAGTATAGACACAATGTACAGTATACAGCCAGGCACAGTATAGACACAATGTACAGTATACAGCCAGGCACAGTATAGACACAATGTACAGTATACAGCCAGGCACAGTCTAGACACAATGTACAGTATACAGCCAGGCACAGTATAGACACAATGTACAGTATACAGCCAGGCACAGTATAAACACAATGTACAGTATACAGCCAGGCACAGTATAGACACAATGTACAGTATACAGCCAGGCACAGTCTAGACACAATGTACAGTATACAGCCAGGCACAGTAAAGACACAATGTACAGTATACAGCCAGGCACAGTAAAGACACAATGTACAGTATACAGCCAGTCACAGTATAGACACAATGCATTTCCTTTACAGCCATGTCTTTTTCTTAAAAGCTGACAGCCCTGCCAGGCCAATGATTAGTTGCAATTATTAAATTGCCATTTAGTGTTTATCTTTATGTCCACATGTGATTAGCTGGTAACTCGTAAAATCTGGAAAGGGTGGAAACATTGGTCTCTAACAATTAGCAACATCTGAATGACATGCATGCTGATGTGAAGAACAGTCAACGGGGAGGAAAGGTAATACTGAGCAATTACAGGACACACTAAACTTCAGCTGTCATGAGAGCTCGGCACTAAGCCTGAAAGCTTTCCTAATCAATATCCATCCAGCATCAATGATAAGCAAAGCAATCAGAACCTTCAGCAAGCGTGCAAAACATGTTTCCTCCAGGGCCATTAACAGACAAAAATGCTAGTACTGTACAGCACTGTACACTAAACAGATTTCATTGGTTAAATATATTATTCCCCAAAGTTGATTCTAGCCTATCAGCAGCTACCTAATATTAAAATAGATACCTCTGACCTGATGTATAACTGTGTGTTATAGTCATTCCTGGCTCCAAAAATGCATGAATATCTTTATTTCAAACAGGGTCTGCAAGTCCTCATCAGGATAGACATAGACTATTCTGGTTTTAATATGCAGTGTAATTCAAGGTCTCTTGTAAGTAATCAACTATTTTTTTAAAGGGACTTTGTCATGTAGAACATAAAGTGACATGTTTAGATACATCTAGCATCTATCAGTTTGTTACCTTGTGGCTAGAAAATGAATAGTTTAGGAGTTATATTAAAATACAGTTTCCTGCTTCTGGTTCTCCTGTGGCATGGGCAGCAAGGAAGTGGATGGTGCACCTGTGCATTCACCCAGCATGCAGTGTAATTGGCACCCTAGGCAAAGAATTCCAAGAGCCATTCCATGGCATGCCAGGTGAGTGCATAGACTGCTAGGCATACCTTCCATTTCCCTGTGGCTCATACTGCAAAACGACCTGAGCCGCAAGGCATTAAGGATGTTTTATTTTACTCTAACTATTAATTTTCTTGTTTCCAGGCTTGCAAATGTCTAAATAATTTTAGGAGTGTTTTACAATGACACATATCGAAATAAACAGTCACACTTAAACACTCAAACAAGCACACTTACACACAGTAACACTTACACACAGAATCACACTTTCACACAGACACACACACACAGACTCACACACAGTCACACTTTCACACAGACACACACACAGTCACACTTTCACATAGACTCACACACACACAGACTTACACTTTCACACACGCCCACAGACATGCAGAGACACTTACACACAGAGTTTTATTTTTTTAACGGGCTGCTTACTCCATAAGGGACTGCTCCCGGTGCGTCTGTCTGTCCTCCCTCTGACCCTTGCACATAACGTCACGCGCAGGGTGGAGGAGGGCTTATGAGCGCCATTGTTGGGGAACTTAGTTCCCGGCGCTGGTTACATTTTGACATGCGAATGGAGGTGCGATCACTACTGTAGATCTTACACAGCGGGCCGCACCTCCATGTCCAGTGGGCCGCATGTTGGACACCCTTCGTCTGTGTGTTTTCAGCTATATATCATGTCGCTGTGTTTCATTCTCAATTTAATCATGCAAAGTGCACCATGGAATTCCAATGAGAACACTGAAAATGAGTCTGAAGATTTTCTTATGTAGTGAATAATTCAGTCTTCAATTTATTTGGACGAGGTGACGTAGTGTGCACTTAAATGAATAGTTTGTTTGCCCAAAGTATGTGTTCATTTTATGTGCTTCCCATGTTTCTGGATAATTACAAACATTTTACCCAGTTCATTTTAGAGCCTGCAGTGTTAGTATTGGCACTGCTTATTATTTTATTACATTTTTAACCATATTTGTTCCAAAGATTACGTTATTTCATTATATAATATTGTGTTTCCAGCAATTTATCTACACTAAAATGGCTGCTAATTTCTCTTTATGAAGTGTTTGTTTTTTTCAATCACCACATGCCTTGGAGGAAATTTGTACATGAAAGAGCATATGAAAGGAATAGTATGCTTGATGAATGGACTGCTAACAGCACGCGAGTTAGTACAGATAACATGCAGTAAATTAGCACACAGGATACTGAATATGCCTTTCAAGCTAGACCCCTTTATTGCAGGTGATACAATGTTAAAATATGCCATTAATGGGCGTCCACAGGATTTTTTTTCCGGGGGGGGGGGCAAGATTTCAAAGCAGGAATGGACTCACGGCATGTGGAAATCAGCATTTTATTGAAGAAAATTGGTGAGACAAATCCATGGAATTAATAACAGTCAAAGTGATATCGTGAGGAAGCAGAACTCAACTTCTAACAGCTCAATGCATTTCACTCTATTAGCACACAGTATACTCCCCAGTACCACCTACCTCCTCCCCATTGTTTACCTTTGTTGGCTCAGGAGAGGGGTTTACTGGTGGGAGGCAAATGTTACAAAAGATACCCATTAATAGATCAATTATATGACCATGGTAGTAGTAGCAGCTAACAGACCAGCATATACCTAAGCATCATGGGAAGTGTACAATAGCCGAGGTGGTAAAGATTTGCCACTATTACCCCAGGCTACAATTCCTATGGAAATCAGCAAGTAATGGTCTGCGTGTATATTATGGGAGCTGTGGTCTACAACAAAACATTTAGTTGCCAGTGTAACAATCTCAGTCTTTAACTACAAATCCAGTAAAGTTTAGCTAGTAATATGGCTGATTGAATAGTATTGTAAATACAGTCAACAAAAGTTAGTGTTTGCACTGTAGACCCCAGTGTCCCCTCCATCTCGCACAGCGCCATCCACAGTTAGCAACTAGAAATGTTACTTGCTCAACATCATGGGAGTTGCAGGAAACAAAAGTTAATGTTGTGTTGTGTAGAGCAGCTCTGTGATGCACAGCAAACATTGGGAAGTATTACAAAAAGGGCATTTAGAGGCAATAAAAAGGTTCCAAAAAAGGACTTGGTAGTTTTGCAGCAGTGGTAGTAACCTTTGGCACTACAGGTGCAGTTATTACATTTCGTATGATGTTCAGCCAACCAAAAGGATGGCTGAGAATCATGAGGTGTGCATTCCACAGCAGCTGTAGTACCAATCCATAATCATTATAATACCTAACCTCTGGTTGTTGAGTAATCATCCTCCCATGATGCTTAACACAGTGGCTGAGAGTTATGGGAAATGTAGTCTCAGCAGCTGGAGTATTAACTCCATTTTAACTCAATTTTCCACTGTAAATAGTTTGAGTATTGTGATGCATTATCCACCAAGAGTATACACAAGGGTCCTGCTCCCTAGGTCATTTGTGCCATCTAAACCTTGAAATATGACACATACAGTCTAGCACATATAGTGATAATCACACATTACCAACATGCCCTATTGGCACTGAAGGAGTTAAAAAAATAATGATCTTAACAGTTAACAGCTCCTCCACAGGCAGAGGAAACATGATTAAAGAGA
This sequence comes from Pelodytes ibericus, assembly GCA_036172795.1. Classification (NCBI taxonomy): domain Eukaryota; kingdom Metazoa; phylum Chordata; class Amphibia; order Anura; family Pelodytidae; genus Pelodytes; species Pelodytes ibericus. The sequence goes on along the minus strand of CM069858.1, from coordinate 182,157,307 downwards.
AAGCAGGCAATGCCAAGATAAAGGAATTCAGAGTGCCTGGGAGAGAGACCAGTAAAATGAAAGAAGGGATCTATGGGAAGCTGGACAATAGGTTATGTTAATGGCCAATGGGGTGAATTAAATCAATGGCTGTTTTAAGAAGCTAAGTGATCTTGGCCAATACCATAATGAAGAGGGTTTAGTGGTGAGTGAGGGAACGAATAAAATGAATAATGATTTAATCCAGTATACCGTCATCCACCATGGCAAGTAACAATATAAAAAAAGGATTATTAAACTATAGGGCTCAAGTAGCATATTCATTGGACCCTGTAGTGTGTCCACGCAGGACAGCTACCCCCATTGCTCAATGGTAAAAAAAAACTGCCCTGAGAGTGCAGACCGAACCATTCTGACAGGGGGAGTATAGAATTAAATACATTTTTGACAAGTGTTTATATCTAGTTAACGTACCCTAAGCATCCTACTGTGTCTCCCTTCCTTGCTGTAGGTCCAATTTCCAGGGAAGGGCAAGTGCCATTTCTTGCCTCCCTGTGGATGCCCATGATGTCATCATGGAGGTAGTTTAACAAGTCAAATTACTTTGCTCTACAATTGCAGGTGCTGAGTGGAAACCAGCCAATTGGAAGCTCTGTTTGAATGATGTAGAGAGGCAAGTTCAGTATGATCTCAATGTGCCGTGAGCCTTAGACAGCAAGACTCAGTATAACAAATCTGTGCAGAAAGAGAGGAAGACTACATTTTCGCAATCTGGTTGTTAGGGTTTCCACCTTTTCTTCCAAAAAATACCGCCCATGCTACTTCCTTCATTGGCAGTGCATTGGGCTCAAGCCATTTTTTTACTGGCCTGGGAGTTGGGTAACAAAAGGTGACCGCATCATCAATTTATTCAAGTGAAAAGTGAATACTTAGCTCTGTAACCTATAAAATCCATTCTTAATTTTCTCCAGTGAGGCCCCAAAGGGCCCTTGACTGAAACAGTGCTGTGGACAATCAAGAAGGAGGTGAGAGGGGAATGAAAACACAGGAGTGACAAAGAAGAGTGATAGGTTGGAAGGGACTTTTACAATACATTGGGCAGACACTTGTTAGTGCTTATAAAAAGAGAATGACCCTGATAGTTCAACTATGAACGGGAGAGGAAATGACACGATACAGAACTATGAATTCTGTGTTTAGGCTAGCTAGGGAAGAGGCGTTAGAAGGTGAGATAGGGAAGATGAGTTAGAAGGTGGAGGGAGTGAAATGATCAACATAAGAGAGATTATGGCATTGGTTTAGATATATATAAAGAAATCAGTAAACATTACTGTATTAAACTTACATTCACTCATTGCTGACAAAATACTCATGCTTATTTTTACAAAATCAGTGCTATATCCAGCCCACCAGATTTGCAGTTGCTTTCTAACATAGCCCAACTATTGGCAATATTACAGATCCATAGGGCACAGGTAACTCCCCATCCCATTGATTTGCTAGTTAATGAATGCTTGTGTTCTGGCCAAGTATGCAAAGCCTGGAAAGACAGATCACTCAGCCAGTTCTATGTAGCATACATGCACACAACATCACCAAAGTGACAACATGTAGGATGGCTGGAGGATGACATCCCCTACCACAAGTATGTAATTGTGCATGCACAGCTTGACACACAGAGTTCCACTCATATTAAATAGCTTAGTCTTTTATCAATTTGCATTCCCTGTCCATGGTGCTGACAGGAATGACAAGCCATTCAAGTGTGCCAATTACCTGTCTGACACAAGAAAAATATTAATTGACTGTTTACAGACATAAACCTTATTCTTTATTATAGGTGTATTAGCTTGGATTATACATTAATTACATTAAACATTGTTTTTACGATTAGCTTATTTATAGAGAACTAACATGTGAAATGGAATTGACACCCATTATTGGAAAGTAGCCAACCTGTACATCTTCCTTATGCCCACTGAGGTTACCAGTGATCTCCTTACATTTGTATGCTTATTATCATAAATGCAGCTCTTAGACCATTACGTTTTATGTGTATATGTTCAAGATATTGTGAGAAATCTATGAGAACCTGGGATAGACATAGAAAACAAATTAAATAATAAAATAATTTGCTAAGAAGTCAGACGGTGAATTTGTGCTCAATTTTTCACATTTTGAAACATAATTTGATATATTGTCAATATTTTTATTTATTTTTCCTCTGCATCTGTAATTAGACTTCTCTCATTTCATCAATCCCAATTACCATTTTACTAACTTTATCTAAACTGCAGCAATGGTCAAAGTAAATGTGGGCAAAAATTGACCCAGCGCTACAGTCATTACACCAGCAGCGACCTAGTCAGTGTGTTCCATATTCACACAACACGATAAAAGCATACATAAAAGAATGAACACGTGCACTAGGTGTAAAACTGTATACAAAAAAATAAAATAACACCTTTTGGTGAATAATAGTGTGGTAATAACTATAAAAACATTTCCCCATCTTGGTATTTCACTCACACACTCCCAGTGGGTCAGAGGCACATTGGATCCCAACAGATCACAGTGTGCCAGATGTCTCTCTCGCTACAGGTACAGGTTAGGGTGGAAAAGATACAAATGGTTCCAACAATTAGAATTTAATGGATAGAAATATCCATATCACTCTTTTATGTATACAAAATAATTGATGACATCATACTGGCATTTCAAGAGCGAGACCTATTGTGGTCTATTCAGTGAGGTCCATTAACCTAAAACAACATTTTTATATTGCACATTATTCAATATCATTTGATTCAATGAAAACGGTACTAAAGCATAACGGCACAGATAACAGAAAACTGCAGTATTATGCTGGTACTGTTAATGGTAACATAGCTCTCTGCCCCTAAAAAATGTTTTTGCTGGTATGGCGCTGGCGCCTCAATCACTAAAGTGACCAGGGACCATACTGGTCACAGTATTTTTCAGGGGGAAATCATTCCTTATCATCCTGACATCAATACGTGGTTTTTTTTACAGGTATAACCTCATCCCATCTACACTTGGGCTTCTTAAATCCATTTTGGATCTTTTTTTTGCCTGTAGAGTTTTAACACACCCCACTGTATTGTCTTTGTCCATATACCCCTTTATTTAACATTACTTAAGGCCTGGTGAGCAATTACAAAGGCAATGGGGAAACCAAGAGGAGACTGGGTTGTATAGTTAGAAATATTAACAGATCACATATTAGACCTCATATCACTATATAAATCACATGTTTAGATCAGAGGCAATTTTACTTTTGAAATAATGTATACATTGTTTATTCTGCATCTTAGAATCAAGGGTGTCTTACATTCGGCAGCTAAATTCGTCTGCCAAATGTAAGACATGATTTTCATCTCAGAAGCTGAGATTCCACTATAATGCAATTGAGCATAACAATGCACATTTACTCCAAGGGCCAAATAGCCTCCATCTTGTGTTAATGTGCCTCTTTTTGTGCTATTGATGAGAAATGAACAGCAAGCTAGCATAATGTTCCTAAATAAACCATCACAAGAGGAAAGAACAAATTATTTGTAATATAATGCATGAAAAATGAAGAAATGTTCTTTGAGAGAGTGATATAGCACAAAGCTTAGGCCCTTGAACAGCAAATACCAGCACATAACTGATTCACTATCAATTCTGCTAAGGTTGTGATCTTACTCTTTGTAGCCATAAAGCTGCACAAATGTGACCTGATTTCTAATGACCTCAACATTTAATAAATCCCACCATAACAAGAGTAATAAATATTTCAGATGTTTCCATAATTGACATGTTTCATTTAACACCTTATACATTATTGATCTAGGCAAGAATATCAACAAATATTAACACAAACATGAGAGAATGTGCCTCTGCGTTTACCCCACATACAACTTACTAGTGAGGAATGGATGTGCACATGTGACCAATAGTGTGGCTTGGTGGGTGTGGTTTATTTTGCACTGTGGTCCTGTTTTCAAATTCGGTCTTTCAATGGAATCATAAGAGAACTGAAGACTTCTTCTCCCACTATATACTTTATTACTGAAGTAGCTGATTGTAAATTGCCTCACGCATAGGTTTATTAGAGTTTGATCAACATGATTAACACAATGCTCTAGTATATGTTTTACAAAACCGAATGTCAAGGGTTACGTCCCTTTTATTGTAGCTATGAGAGTGAGTGGTTGGTAGAAGCAGACAGATTTAAACATATATATTTAAGTTTAAGTTGCTATACCAGGACCGACTGATAACCTTGTGGATGGGGCACCATCAGCTCACCTGGCTTTGAATGAGACTAGGTTTTCTCTGACATATGTCAAGGTCTGGGTTTCACTTAAGGCCTAGGCAGTATAACAAAATAAAATAAACTGTATGCAGATAATCCTGAAACCATTTATTGCGTAACTACAATGTAATGATGCTTCATGTGAAACAATGGGCTGAAGTCTAAACCAATCTCACATATATGTAATGCGGTTAAATATGTTGGGATGGGGACCCACAAAAAGATACTTGCCAGGTTCCCATTAACCTCTTATTGCAAAAAAAACTTCTATTCCATCATAACAGACATGGACCAAATGACCACGAAGGAATCATAGAATGTCCTTTGAACAGCAGCTCATGGCTGCCCCCTTTGAGGAGCTGTGTTCCAGATCCCACTGCAGACCCTTGCAGTACGATACTACCTGTCAGATGAGGCCAAATTTTGAACCCCTTTGTGTGCTTAGATCCGTTGGGTCCTTGATCATTAAAGGCCTGGTTTGAGCAATACCACAGGAAATACCTGCACTACCAAAATCGATGTATGGGTATCTTTGCGGCCAGAAGGCTTAAAAGTATAAAGATAGCACCACAAGGAACAAGGAGATGGAGGGAACAGCACAATAAACTGGAGACACTTTGTAAGTATGAGGTAACACCATTACCTCGAAACTTCTTGTTTCCAAAAATAGCACATTACACACGAATTTGTAACAAAAGTGTACGCTTCGTAAGAGGTGTCAGTCCATTAGGTCACTCACCAGATTCTGCAATAGATACATCTGGTAGATGTCGCCTACAAACAATTTGATGATTTAATGTGCCACATTTTACAAAATGTTTTGACAAAGTAAAAACTGTGCCCAACTATGGGCATACACACACATTCTAACGTGTTCTTTCCGAAATGTGTCTCAACAGGTTAAATAAAATACATTTTTTTAATTAGTAAGAGAAGGGCTCAGTAGACGCTAGGACTGATGGAACAATTTAAATAGCCTCAACGTACAAAAATGTGTATTTATTGTTGAAAATCTTAAACATAACACACAGATTTCAATAGCTACGTATTTTTCTTTCCTCATGTAACCTATCCAGTTTCATTAACAATTCTTTTCAAATCTGTAGTCACAACTTCCTCTGTGAACAAATTCCACAGTCTGATTACAGCATTTAAACAAATGATAGTGCGTGTCATGTAGGTGGAATTTCAATCTGCATCATGGCTGGCAGGTGTCAACAATGCATCAACTAGAAATTGGTTACATTTCCACTTCCAGTCTATGTTTAATATATAATGTGCCACAATCCGTTCCCTCTTTTAACGTATAGTAGCTACAATTGTGGGGGGTGAAAATGCTAAATGCTATTGTTACAACTCATGTTTCAGTCTTAATACATCTCACATTTTCCATTTCAAAATAGTGACTAAGAACCATTGGATCTACCTCAGACAAATACATGTCTTGGGAACATTGACGTCTCCAATGTTCTGATCAAGCATCAGTGAATACTTCAGTTTCACACAAACCCTACCTCAGTACACCCAAACCTTAGTCTATGATATCCAAACCCCACCATATTCTACTTGAAGTCTACTTTATCCCATTTGTAATCCCCTCACTCAAATTCACTAACGTTCACCTCAGTAAGACCTTTTTCTTTTTAAGAAAGGGGTGGAGCTAATAGTAAACAACAAGTCAATCTAGGTGAATAGAAATAGTGGGTTGCTAGAGCTACAGTCACATGTTTATCATAAGGGCCACCTAGGGCCCTGGATTTGTTGCACCGCTCTAGGTGCTGTATGTCTGCTGACTGCATCTGGGAATCATCTGAGATAGTAGTACTGAAATTGGCACAGACAGCTGTTTTACTGCACATAATCACTAGATGGATAGGGTTTATGGCCTGGACCCTAACAACATGAAGGCTAAAAATACTGTACTAGAGGCTGTAATGGGTAAAATGTATGATGGCTGACTGACAGTCCTTGGAAATGTACCACATAACAGCCAAGGTTTAGAAGAATGTGGAACTGGAGAAGAAGGGTTATGAATTGGAAGGAGCTGTAAGAGTGTAGAGATTAGGCTTGGGTGGGTTTGGAGAGAGGAATAATATTCCATAAAGGTCAGCTGGCAAATAAAAGAATAGTAAAATAGTGTTTGAACAGCAAGTCTATAACATCTATTATCATGGCACCTGATGTGAAAAATCTAGCCACTGAAAGGGGGAAAAGGATCCCGGACCTCATTTTCGGAGTTTACTGGGGCAGTTAAGTTTACATACTCACAATACCTGAAATGTAATTACATTACACTTAAATCATCCATCTGCACAGCCAGCTCTGGATTTACATCCCAAATGAAAACACCAGCCACAAATAATGCATATTACTCTCAGTCTCAAGTCAAAAATACTTTAATGGTATAAGCTAATGTTATAAGTTAATATCAAAGACTTTGTGTTCAGAAAAGGGCAGGATAGGAGGAGGGGTGGATTTGAGCAGAATGAAATGGCAGTGGCTGTTGCTTGATTTGTCCCTTCCAAAATTGGTGTTTTAGTCTAATGTACTTTATTGTGAATCCATCCCCTTCCATATCACAAAGATTGCTTAGTAGAGGCCATAGTCTAGAGGGAATGACCATCACCATGGCTATTTTGGGATGGAGATATGAGTCATGGATGGGTTTGGGAAGAAGAACAAGATCCTATAAAATTGCAAATAAGAATGTAATAAAGTAATATTCAAGCAACGAGTTATTGTGCCCTGCAGTATCAAGTATCATGGCGACTGAGGTGGAAAAACTAACTCTTCACTGCATAACTCAGGACTCAAGCTGTAACGTCAGGGTCTCTTACTAGTCTGAAGTGGAGTCCAGATGGAGAAGACAATAGGCTTGTATGTACAAATAAAGACACCAACCACAACTTGGTTGTTGAGTTGGTGCACAAAGGCAGTAATGTCCAAAGCGAGGTCTGGAGGGCAAGGCAGGAATCAAGGTCAGGCAATCCGGGGTCATGGGCTGGCAGCTGAGGGTCGAAGTCAGGAACAGGCCTTCCTTTGACTCTCTAGTCAAAGGGAGGCAAAAGTTTGTCAACAGGAATCAAGTAAATCAGCAAGGCACAAACAGTAGCAAGTAAACTTAACTAACTGACAGCTCCAAATACCAGAAGCAATGATCCTCAAGTAAGGCGTTGTTTATATAGGCTGTAGGTGATGAGCTTATAATTACAAGGGAGGTGTCAGAAGGGAAGCTTGGGATATTGCTATGGAGACTGGCTATGGCCATGCCTATTCGTATGGAATCATTGGCTGATAATTAGGAGGTGTTTTTAGGAGGTGAGGAATTGCACCTGCCATATTGGATCCGTCATTTGCGACATAAAGAATCGCAGCCATCTTGGATTCGTTGCCACAATGTTTTGTAGTTGCGCCCGCCATCTTGGATCTTACATGTGGCGGGACCATCGTTGAGGTGCAGCAGGATGGCACCGACTGACGGGACATCGTGGGACACAGTGATAAGTGTGACACAAGCTGAGCCATCCCCTGGCTATTTTGGGATAGAGATATTAGACAGGGGTGGGTTTGCGGAGAGGAATAAGACTCTATGAATGTAAGTTGGCAAATAGGAGGGAATGTAGTAGCCACCCAGAGTTTCTGTAAAGTAATAATCGGTCTCCAGTACTGCGTACAATACTCCAAGTGAGGTCTCACCAGTGCTCTGTACAATGGCATGAGCACTTCCCTCTTCCTACTGCTAATACAGTGCTAATTAGACATGTGCATTCGTTTTCGGACGAATGCCTTTTCGGACGAAAATAGCATTTTCGGACGAAAATAGCATTTTCGTCCATTCGTCCGAAAAACAAATAACGAAAATTTTAACTAACAAAAACCGAATGAACGAATGGTTAATAAACGAAAATCATTCGTCCATTCGTCCATTCGTGCTATTGGCATTCTAAACCGAAATAGAGTTGGTTTATACAATACCAATAGAATTGTACTACATTCCATAAACCGACATGAATGACTTTCGGTTTATGGAATGCATGTAATGCTATTGGCTTCCTATAAACCGAAATTGAGTTCCTATTCATACGAATAGGTCAATTGAGGTCAGACTATAAGACTGGGATCCAGGTCTCCAGCAGAGCTGCAGGGGACCTGGATCCCCCTCTCTAACAGCAGGGGATGTCTGCGCGATGAGCGCAGATCTCCCCTGCTGCCGCCCGGCATGACCGCCGGGACTTCTATGATGAAGCTGGGTACTTCCGGCTTCCTCATAAAACTCCTGGCGGTCGTTCCGGGCGGCAGCAGGGGAGGTCTCGCTCATCCGTCTATTATGTATAGTGCATACATCCCCCGGCTGCCCCCACTAGCCACCAGGGAGCAAGAAACAGGTGAGGGGGGGACAGAATAACAAGGGGGGGGGGGCAGAGAGAAACAAGGGGAGGGAAGGGGGGAAGAGACAGAAACAAGGTGGAGGGGGGAAGAGAGAAACAGGGGGAGGGAAGGGGGGAAGAGACAGACACAAGGGGAGCGAGGGGGGAGCCAAAGGGAGGGTGAGAGAGAGACAACACTAAGGGGGGGAGAGCGACAAATCTGGGGGCAAGGGAAAGAGAGAGGCAGCATTGTCACATAAAAGGAAATAAAAACAAGAATTTTTTTATATCATAATTTTTTATTAAAAAAGCAATTTACATGTGAATATATACTAGACATGTGCATTCGTTTTCGGACGAATGCATTTTCGTCCGAAAATTGCATTTTCGTCCATTCGCCCGAAAAACGAAGAACGAAAATGCTAAGCTAACGAAAGCCGAATGAACGAATGGTTAATAAACGAAAATCATTCGTTCATTCGTCCATTCGTAGTACTATTGCATTCTATAAGCCGAAATAGAGTCGGTTTATAGAATACAATAGCATTTAACTATACGGAGACAGAGTCTCCATTCATAAAATTATGAATGGAGACAAACGTATAGTTAAAAGCCGACAGCCTATAAACCGAACGTTCGGTTTATAGGCTGTGGGCATTTAACTATACGGAGACAGAGTCTCCATTCATAAAATTATGAATGGAGACTTTGTCTCCGTATAGTTAAAAGCCGGCATTTAACTATACGGAGACAGAATCTCCATTCATAAAATTATGAATGGAGACTTTGTCTCCGTGTAGTAAAATGCCCACAGCCTATAAACCGAACGTTCGGTTTATAGGCTGTCGGCTTATGGCATACATGTATTCCTATTGCTATTGCTGTTCGGTTTATAGGCTTTCGGCATTTACTACATGGAGACAAAGTCTCCATTCATAATTTTATGAATGGAGACTCTGTCTCTGTATAGTTAAATGCCGACAGCCTATAAACCGAACGACTTTCGGTTTATAGACTTTCGGCTTATGTAATACATGTAATCCTATGGCTATTCTATAAACCGAACGTTCGGTTTATAGGCTGTCGGCATTTTACTACACGGAGACAGAGTCTCCATTCATAAAATTATGAATGGAGACTTTGTCTCCGTGTAGTAAAATGCCCACAGCCTATAAACCAAACGTTCGGTTTATAGGCTGTCGGCATTTTACTACACGGAGACAAAGTCTCCATTCATAATTTTATGAATGGAGACTCTGTCTCTTATTAGTTAAATGCCGACAGCCTATAAACCGAACGACTTTCGGTTTATAGACTTTCGGCTTATGTAATACATGTAAACCTATGGCTATTCTATAAACCGAAAGTCGTTCGGTTTATAGAATAGCAATAGGATTACATGTATTCCATAAGCCGAAAGTCTATAAACCGAAAGTCGTTCGGTTTATAGACTTTCGGCTTATAGAATACAAGTAATACTATTGCCTTTCTATGAACCGAACGAGAGCCCCATTCATAAGAATTTCTTATGAATGGGGCTCTCGTTCGGTTTATAGAAAGCCAATAGTATTCCATTGTATTCTATAAAACGAACGAATAAAACGTAACGAAACGAATTTCGTCTGAAAACGAATGCATTAATGAACGAAATTTGTTTTAGACGAAATAAATAAAATTTTCGTCCGAATGGACGAAAAACTAAACGAAAATTTTAGTTTTGCACATGTCTAGTGCTAATACACTAATACAATATACCCCAATCACATTAAAACATGCTCTGAATTCAGCTAAGATAGCTGCATTTCAGGCATTTAAATTCTCTTTCTTCTGAGAAGGAGAATTCAAATTATAATATTAAAAACAAAAAAAAAATAGAAAAAAAATAGAAAAATAACCCCCCCTCGTGGGGCCAGCAGACTGCTACTGGCTCCATAAAAAATAATACATCAGCGCTAGGTGGTAGGGTTTGTAGCAGGGATTCCATCTGATGGATGCTTAGGAAATGGGCCCCACATATTTTGTTTTTTTGTATTTCATTTTTGCCAGCTCGATTTATTTTAATTAACCAATTGGTGGATTCATTTTATTTTTTGGTGGCTCCTTTCCCTAGGCCAACGAGGATGACCTAGATGTGTGTCAGCAGGGTGGTCAGTGGTCTTCACTGCACACACACCCTTTGCACCCAAATAAGGTTTTGCAAGGTGACTCGTCCCCCCTATGTGGGTAACGTAGATGTGGGTGGGCAATTATTTTAATTTGATTATTTTTATCAGGTCTAAGGGTTGCCCAGATGATATGGGGTCTATGGGTGTTATGTTGATTTTTGGGGGCAGTGGGGGTCTGGAGGTATTTTGGTAGCCTCCAGACCCCGAGGAAATCATTATTTTTATTATCAGGACTACCTGCCCTGACTTAAACATGTATAATCCTCCCTAGTCAACTCTCTAGAAGTCTATAGGGAGAAGAGTGGCTCCCACTTCAGTTAGGTGCAATTCAGACATGTTTTAGGTTTTGGCAGACATAATTGTGGAATCTGCTATGATGTTCAAACTGTAGACCTGTTTGGAGGCACATTGGGGCATACTGGGTAGCCCATAATTTGGGTCCCCATGTGCCCTGAATCAGTCTGGTTCTCAGAGGCACTCTTTCGGCCCCGAATATTGGCACATATTGAGTAGACCCTAAAGTGATATTTGAAAAAACTGTTGCATCACTCTTATTCTTCATTCATAATATATTCATAATATATATTCTATAGAATCAGTATTTATTCATCTTCCAGTTTCTTCTATATTTCAATGTCTTCGTCCATCATCCTGATATAAACCCCAGGAGCTGTCACCCTCTGGCTATGACCCTGTACCATTCCTGGATTTCTCAGTTAGTGAGTGATTTCTGCATTTGGATTCCTAATGGATCCAACTTTCTGACAGGTATACTGAGCATATACTAATTTCCACAAATTACAAAGTCAGATGCAACATGTATATCCAAGTCTGGTACTTGACAACATATTTCTAAGTAGTAACACTTTGCCCCGTGTCTATATGTTATGCACTGCTTATGGGTTTTGTTATGATATTTTGCCCTGTAGTGCAGTGAGTAGAGATGCTCCATGCTTTTATGTGAGCTCTCCTCATAGTGTGGTTAACTTGCTCTCTCAGATCTGGTTTCCTCTGTGTCCTGTGGCTGCCTGCCACTCCCGGACTGCAGCCTGTACTTGTATAAAAGACCCCTGCACAGCCTAGCAGTGAGAACATAGCTCTGCAGGACTGCTGGAAACACACAGACACTACTTTGGTAAGACTGGGGACGTGAGTGGGGATCAACAGACTATTGGCAGCTTATATACACATATTAACTAGTGAGATCACTATGAAACAAGAAAAGCAAAAATTCAAGAGTGAGACATAACTTTTTTGTATTTATGTTATAAATTTACTTTGATCACTGATTTATGTAAGTATATAATCTGGTAAAATAACTTTTATCATCCGAATTATAGAAATGTTTGCTCTGCATGCATAAAATGTATTTAATAACTTAATTTAAACCTTGTAACGAAAAATATTTTACATACTCATTTAACTTGTACTCATGTAACATATAAGATAGAGTGTGATATGTGATAATATATGTATATAGATATATGCAGACACAATCACATACAGTGCATTGTCTTCTAAAAAGTAAGCTATAGTACAGATAACTACATTTTATTTTCACTTGTTTGAAAAAGATAAACTTTTTGCTTATTAAGAGAAAGGTCAGAAATCTCAAACCAACATGTGAATCTGTGCATTACTGTGGGGAGACACTGCTAAATCTGTGAAGCAGAATTTGAGTGCCATCATGCCACCAAGAGCTTAGAATCTATTCTCACATGGTCTTGATGCCTGTCATCGATTTATTTGTGTTTTTTCACAGCAATATATTTATATTATATAATATTTATTATTATATAATAAATGTAGTACAGCGCGGTAGAGTGGTCCGAACAAAATTCTGTTATTTAGTTCTCTCTAATTTCTATTTTTCTTTTATTTATTTGTTTGTGTTTTCTCTAATGGAGTGTGTCTAGCAGGACTCACAGCTAGGTTGCATTATGCTGGATATAAAGTTGGTGAAATAACCCCATCCTTCACAGGCGACTGATACATGCAAAGCTGTGATGTTAACTAATTATTTCATTTGAAGGATTAGTGAATATATACACTGAATGTATAAATGAGATCATCGCAGTGCTTACATCTCTAGCACCTTCCTCTCACTGGCAGTCAAGTTATAGTCACATTTGTTCAGAACTTTCTAATATCCACCTGTTCAGACTGGCGTATTCCCTAATACAGCTGGAAGTATTTTTATTTCTGTCTATAACTATTTGTATCTTGAAATGCATGCTCTAATCTGAAGCTGCTCCACTCTTGCTCTCTTTGTTTCTAAATCAAGAGCTTTGGCTATGTGTATTTACTTAGAGAGCAGAGAATTTTGATGAAATGACAGAATTGAAAAAACTAGCCACACTGGAGAAATGGAACAATCTTACTGTTTTGGTTTAAGTTTTCCAATTTTGTTGTCACTTCACCACAATTCACTGTTTAATGAATAGACTGCATTAGAAAGGCAATCAAAAACAGAAATTACAAACCATCATTCCTGAGATGTATGATCAAGTTCACCAGTCAGGTGGATGTAGTTAGTAATATATATAGAATAAAGAAGTCTATGGCAATTAAATAATATTCATTCATTACTCTACAGCAGGAGTTTCCAAACTATGGCCCGCGGGCACTTTTGATCCGCATATCCTTCTCAGCAGAATCTTTTTTATTTATGTATGTAGGGGAGTGAATGGAAGCAGTCTGTGCCAACCCCATTAGCACAGACTGCTTGCTCAACCCCACGCGCCGATGGTTTGAGTGTTGGGGTAAGTCCCTTGAGTGCAAATGGGTGCTGAGGCAAGTCCTGAGTACATATCTGGGTGCTGGGGCAAAGTCCTTAGTGCACATCTAGGTGGTGGGGCAAAGTCCTGAGTGCACATCTCAGTGCTGGGGCAAAGTCCTGAGTACATAACTGGGTGTTGGGGCGAAGTCCTGAGAGTGTAAATCTGGGTGCTGGGGTAAAGTCCTGTTAGTGTAATCTGGGTGCTGTGTTATATGATGGGTGCAATCTAGATGCTCAGATCAATCCTGGGTGCAATATGGTTGCAGAGGAAGGACATTTTCAAAAAAAGTTGAATTATAATAATGTTTTTCTTTTCGCCCGTAAAAAAAATTGTCAAATGTGCAATGTGGTCCTCATACTGAAAAGTTTGGAGACCCCTACTCTACAGATTAAGGCAAGGTAACAGGCATAAAGAACTTCTTCCTCCCTATGCAAAACTTAGTTTGCATAGACATGACAAAGTACATGTGACAAGTAAGATTTGTCGCTATATTTGACTAAAGGGGAACAATTCCAGTGTGTTTACAACTTTCTGTACTATTGTTTAATATTCATAATATAATAACTACAGGAAAGGACTCCCATTCTCTCTGGAGAGTTCTCCACAATCTACAGGTAATTGTGTAAATGATCAAAGGATACACATAGTTGTCTTGGACTATATCGATGATTTGTGATATATGAATAATAATTAATTATAATAATAATAATAATAAGCATGAAGGCGCAGCTTTGTTTACATTTGTAGGCCTATTCAACACAAAAGGAGGAGAGTATATTTAAAAGAAGAAAAACAACCACAACTAGAGGACATTAGAGGGGCAACAATTTAAAAGTAATATCAGGAAGTATTACTTTACTAAGAGGGTAGTGGATGTATGAAATAGCCTTCCAGCAGAAGTGGTAGAGGTAAACACAGTCAAGGATTTTAAGAATGCTTGGGATAGACACAAGGCTATCCTAGCTATAAGATAGGGAACTGGAAGACTAGATGGGCCGAATGGTTCTTATCTGCCGAAACATTCTATGTTTCTATGACATTTTAAGTTATGTGAAGCAAAATGCTAATACACTAATGCCATATAAGTGGTCTATAAGTAATCTTTGTTGTATATAGATTAGGTTCATCTGAGAATAACTTGCTCGTATCTGTAATTGCCAGCTTCAAAAACTGAACCTAGGAGCTCATTTACTTGTTATTCCAATAACACATATTTTATCAGCTCAGTAACAAAGCAGTAAACACTAACTTATTGATCAAGAGGAATATGTGATGTTGAAAGGGAGAACTAAACTATTTTTCAACTAAAATTGAATTTCACAGAGATGAATAGAATCTCAAATTGTAACATCTGTCTTTAGAACATAATTTACTGCCTGTTTGCTGGACAGAGCCTCAAATACAGGACTGTTCCATGCAAAGCGGGATAGTTGGGAGGTATTCCTGTGTATTCTTCAACGTATAGCAAGCAGGTCACTGACTGTGTCTCAATTTGAGGCTCAACAAATAGTTAGGATGCTAACGAGGATCCCTGTATCACGTTAACCTCTCTGTCTGAGCAAGAGCTGGAAGCTGCAGTTGATCGGTGACAGGTGTTTGGGATGAAAACTTCCTAAGGTACATGCCCTCCAACCTGGGGGTGGAGGGGTATTAAAAAAAAACAATTCTTCTGTTAAAGAAGAAAATACTTTTTACAAGCTTCATGGCAGCTTTTTATGGATATCCAGTTCACAGGCGCGAAACTCGTAGGCTTTGCTGTCCCACCGGGTGACTATCACTCATATTTTCCAGCTGTGGCGTTCTGTTTGCATTAAACGCTTTTGCAAAGTCGTGCTTTATATTTTTCTGCATGAAAGTGACACTCTACCCCTCTTTCTCTCCAACGTTATGGCAGCTCTTGTCTACAGAAGTGGTCTTAGAATAGAATGAGCAACTATTCACTAAACTGAACTGACGAGTTCACTGCAAGTAAACTGCAAAAATCAGGCATTAATTAAAAATGAAAAACTAAGTCAAGTCTCCTGCACTTCATGTGTCAGCTCGGTTTTAGTAAATAGCCCCTGGGAGAAGTAACATTTCCCATGTTGCACTGAAACATTTATCAATCTTCTTCACTGTCTATTGTGATTTTACAGGGATTCCCCTGGCAACCTAAATATTACTTATACTGTAAATGTAGAGATTAGAGAGAGAAAATGTTGAAAATAAATCTATGCATTTTATTATCAAAATTACATGCCAATGCATAAAATAAAAGAAATATGTTTTTAATTGTGTCTGTGGAGTCTCTTGCGTATGACATCAGCTGTGACTTAATATGCAAATGTACTACTTTTCAGTGAGAAGTATGTCCTTTGCTTATTAATTCACAAGGTGATGTCATAAGCAGGTGAAGCCACAGACCCACTTAAAACACATTTTTCTCTTATTTTATGTATTTGCATGCAATTCTGTTAACACAATGTATAGATCATTATTCATCATGTTTTATTCTCTACTCTCACCGTATAAGTAATATTTAGGTTCACAGAGTCCCTTTAAAAAGGCTTCTGATAAGACGTTTTTGTAGATTTATATAATTTATATCTCTATGAGTAAGTGGAGTTCTCCATAATTCGTTTTTTTCTTTGATTTATATTAAGAGGCTGTCATATTTGCTGTTACAATTTCAGGAATTACTGAAAAGCAGACATCTGAAAAATGATCCAGTGGGTCTTATTGTAGCTCAGCCAACTCTATATCCCAGCAGAGAAGGCACCAACTCTAAATGCCTGTGAGCTAATTCCCTATAACTACAAACATGGATGTGACAGAGGTTTTGGAATGTTGTCAAAGCTTTTTGCAGTGTGTGTATAGAGACTGTCGTAAGAAAAAGAAATGGTTCTTTCTTTATTCCGCCTGTAAATCCCACATGCTCACTATGTTTAGTCTATAATAATGTGACTCTATTGCAGAGGTTTAAAGGCATACTAGGCATCTGACGAGCGAAGCTGGGGTCATCTAAATCTGGCAGATACCTCATGTGCATATAAGATGACTTACTTATTTTCACTAGGAGAGAAGAAAGAGATTGCTTTTCAGTGTGTAACATCATGAGCAAGTGAACAAGTGAATTGTGATATATGATATTCAGACAGTACTCTCAAGTCTCTGCTATTAGTGCCAGGGAGGAATGCCTTGTTCAACCCTTTGGCACACACACACATGGATAAATAAAAGAATTCCCCTCCTTGTCATAAGGAAACTATGGATATAAATAGTTTGAAAGTCCAAGTCAATGTATGTCAGCCCATAAATTGAGGTATTTGCCTGGACTGTTGTGTTCAGTCTGATTCACCAGACAGCCTTTTCCTAATGATGTACAATACACAAGTGCACACGACCTTCCAAAATAGCGTCTTACTATATGTACCAATACCATACTGGCATATGGTCCCATGACATCTTTAGACAATTGCATGGCTTATTATATGATGATGTCACAAACCTTCGTGCAGTCAGCTGGTTAGGCTGGCAGATGATTAGAAGCCCGGTTAATAAGCAGCACATTAACCACATATGCCTCCTTTAATGTATTTTGCTCCAACCTCAGTTGCAGCTCTGAGGATTCACATTTCAAGACATTTCCATCCCTGCTAGAGGCAGCATTCAATGTACAGAATTTCTCAATCACTTCTTCTTTTTCTATCCGATGTGGTTAGTTGTTTACCCTGTTGCCACCAGGATAAATAAATATTCCTGAGGTTGCATGCTGCATTTCCTGCATTCCAATACCTATAGATTGCAAGCTCTTGTTCCCACTGAATAGGGCTACTGTTATGAAT
Organism: Pelodytes ibericus; assembly: GCA_036172795.1. Taxonomy (NCBI): domain Eukaryota; kingdom Metazoa; phylum Chordata; class Amphibia; order Anura; family Pelodytidae; genus Pelodytes; species Pelodytes ibericus. The sequence continues at coordinate 182,139,871 of CM069858.1, read as the reverse complement.
TGCAGGGTATTGAGTTGGGATTTTCAAACTCAAGGCCAGTGTAGCCAAGTTGGAAAAATGGGAAAATATTTCCAACTCAGCTATTTTGGCCTTAAGTTTAAAATTTCTATCTTAATTCCCTGCAATTCTCTCTCTATACAATATGATGTGCACATCCTTTTACATGCTCACATTGGTTATGGAGCATGTCCTGGGTGTGCAATGTGAGTGATGGGGCATGTCCTGGGGTGTTGGGGTAAGTCCTAGGTGTGTAATGTGAGTGATGGGGCATTTCCTGGGGTGTTGGGGTAAGTCCTATGTGTGCAATGTGAGTGATGGGGCATGTCCTGGGGTGTTGGGGTAAGTCCTAGGTTTGCAACGTGGGTGCTGGGGCATGTCCTGGGGTGTTGGGGTAAGTCCTGGATGTGCAATGTGGGTTCTGGGGCAAATCATTCCTTGCCATGGTAAGCCATGGGTTTGCAACATGGGTGCTGGGGCATGTGCTGCATGTGCAATGTGGGTAATGAGGCATGTCTTTGGTGCACAACATAGGTGATGGGGCATGTTCTGTGGGTTCAGGGGCATGTCCTGTGGATGCAAAGTGGGTGCTGGTTGTGGTAAGTCTTGGGTGTCTGAGTGAGAAATGTGGGCGCTGTTGCATGTCCCGGTTGTGTAGGGTGGAGCTATGGCAAGGGATGTGGGGGCAGTAATAAAAGGAGAAAAGGAGTGGGGGACGTGTGGGCCCAGACCATTTGGTCTGTAAGGAGCCCCACAATGTCTGATGGCGGCCATGCTCACATGTATTCCAAAAATCTAATAATCTCAGGAGACACAAAGAGCCCAAAATAGGGTCAAATCCTAATCCTAATCTCCATTAACGATACTCTGTGAAGATTGTTATGTTTAGTGGCAATTGCTCCTCCCTCCCCCCACCCCCACCATGGAATCTCTCCTGCCCAACCTGCTAAGTTTGCTTCTCAAATTAGCTTAAGTGGCATGAAAGAAAATGCCAACATATACTTGATGTGGTAATTCTAGGGAAAAACTGGCAACATGTTGGAAACTTATACCAACTCAGCCATCCTGGAAGAATAACTCAGTCACTAGGAACTTGCTGAGTTATGCTTGGAGCCTACTATAAAATAAATCCATGCCTTGAATAGGCTTTATTGGTTACTTGGCAATATAAAACATGATAGGTGACATTATACTATAGGTTTACAAAATAATTCATTATAGCCCTAAATTTTAAAAACAAACAAGAATATGTAATGATTATTTTCTCCAAGCAGCTCTTTTCCAAAAAAGGCTGTTCATAAACTAACATAGACTAATCATCTTTCCACATGCGCTAGTTTCATGCTGTATTTTGGGGTTGAGAGATCTGAGCCAGGAGTAAATGGTTTTCTAAACCCTTGGATTTCCACCTTTCCGGACACATTCGTCCCGAATGCATATTCCATGGTATATTGGTCTGGGCGTAGGCAGAAAACGACTTTATGGACTTTCCAAATATGTGAGACATTGATGTAAACAGAGCAGAGTGTCAGAGACTGTTATTGAGGAGTTTAACCCACTTAACATGTGATGTAATGTCTGATCTCTAACCAGTGCAGGTAGGTTATCATCACTTAAAGAGACAGTTCAGCCTAGCTAATTTTTGTATGTTGTACAAGAGTTCAATATGGGCAAAATCAAAATGTACTTATTTTTACATTAAAATAAATTACATTTCCCAGAAGTTTTACTTTGAAAATAATTTGACAGGGGCCTCTAAATTCACTTTATTTGCAGTATTTAGGAGATAGGAAGCTAATGAGACCGATATTTTCTTTACATTAGATGATACAGCACTTATCTAAAAATATTTCTTCAGACCCTAATAAAAGGCTTCTTTGAAACTTTAAGTCTCTCACTACTCAATGGAAAGACTGTATTTGCAACATTATCATTTGTGTTGATATATATATATATATATATATATATATATATATATATATATATAACACATCTATTAGTTGAACTAAAATTAAGCACCATTTAAATATGAGTATACATTTACATTTTTGTAATGTGCAATATATTCTGCAGCACCGGGCTGCAAATATATAGACATGTACACGGTTCCAGGCAAACAAACTAACACATCAGACATTCACTTACAGACAGTAACACTTCCATACCATTAAGGATTAAATGTGAGATGTGGGGGTGGAAATGTATATCCTGTAACCACAAGTAAAATTCCCTGTCCTGAGAACTGTAAAGGGGAAGTCTGGCTTCTGAGAAACTGCTACTTTAAACCATCTGTCAAATAGCTTGATCCATGCGAGACCCTGAATAAGTGTATTATTTTCAGATCTATACTAAAAACTGAACAACACAGAGAAAACCTCAATTTCTGCAGAATTAATTACAGACCAAAAATTGGCAAGTAGAGAACAGAAGTAAAGGAATGTAGCAGCGAGCAGAGCAGAATGAAGACTTAAATGACAAATAATACTGCTTGTTACAGAGTAAGAAAAATAATAACTTAAAGGGCAGCCGTCACCTGAACATGTCTATGCGCAAAATCAGTTTAAATCGGTATTAGCAACAGATTCAAATTATTTTTACCTTTTACCAAGCTAATGTCAATTCAGTTGTAATTCCTAAGGCCCTGCTTTGTATTGTGCACAAGGAGCATTGTGTTTTAACTGTGTATGTCTGCAAGACATACATTGTCTTAGTGTGGTAGAGTTGAGCCCCAACAACCCAGTATCTGAACCAGGAAGACTGTAGCTCAATTGCTCAAGGTATATCTGATGGGTTCCTGTACCTTTAAAACGTAACTGTTTATTATCTAAAATAATGCTGTCTTACACATGTATACAACATCCAAAAAGACGGTTTCTTTGTTTTTGTTTTTTTACCACATATATTGTACACGTGTAAGACAGCATTATTTTAAATATACGTGATAAATAATACAAGTTACGTGTCTAAAGGTATAGGAACCCAATCGTGATTTAAAAAAAAACATCTTGCGTGGTCAAGTAATGGAATTTGACATCAAAAGACACGGCCCTTTTTTCACTTTTGGAATTGTATGATGCTTAAACCTTTCTTACAACCTGCTTTAACAAACCTGCTAGTCAGTCAGTGAGAACCTGGGATTTCATTAGCTGGGCAGAATGTTCCACACATTCCATTGAGCACTAGGTGGAAAAGATGCATTATGCCCCCTGTGCTCTGATGGAAATGACAGGCCGTACAAGCTCTTTACAACAAACTCTAAACATATTTCAAAATAATCAACACCAGGTCAAGGAATTGTTACAAGTGGTGTATGTCTAATTACAGTTCCACATTAGAGACATAACTTGTATTTCTTTAGTATATGTAAAAGGTTTTCTTTTGTTTTGTTTAGAAGCTAAAAAGGTGTCCACTGCACCCCAGCACCTGTCACACATATTCACATGCAGGAACATGCTGAATTTGTCAGCATACTGCCTCCAGCCAATCAGGAGAGCTGACATTTATAGAAGGGAGCTACTTATTATCCCCTCTTTTGATTGAGCTTAAAAAAAGATTGTCACTCACTGTGGGACAATATTGCCTTCACAGCAAAACCTCAATACAATACTTTGTACTTATTCAGCCGAATCAGCATAAATTACAAATGCTTTAGTATATTTGCTACATACAGAGAAAGTTAAAGTGTAAATATATCCTAAAATTCGGAATGTGCCATTTAAAAGGGTTTGCCTAATGGCTACCTTTTATCCTGTCTAATGTGCTGGAACAAACAACTAACCTATGCATTTTCAGCATACTCTGTGCACCTGCTTATACTACAGTGACGACATCTTGTGTCTGTCTCACTGTCTACCTGCTTATGGTTTCTTCCAAGTCTTTGTTTATTGACAACAACTGCAGTATTTACTCGAATCTAATTTGCACCTTTTTTCACCAAATTGTGTCTCCAAAATTTGAGTGCGCATTAGGATCGATGGTTTATTAGATTTGCGTATGTTTTATGATACATCTTAAACCCAAAAAAAAAATTGCTATTAATAAAAAGGAAAGCACAACACAATAAAGACAAATTGCTCATGCCTACTACCCTCTCTTACCTATAGAAATGCCATCCATAATAAAACGATGGTAAATTGGTAGCATAAACTAATTTATATTAAAAAAAATACTTTTTGATACAAATGCGCATTACATTTGCCCGTGAAAACATTTTTTGGCTTCAAGGTGTAAAAATGTAAAGTGCGCATTAGATTTAATGGTGCATTCGATTCGCGTAAATACAGTATATAAAACAGAAATGTATTTTTTTTAAAGAAATGCAGTAGGTTAGCAGACTTCTACCATTTGCAATGAAACACTTTTTTTTACATTTTTGTTTCAGGAAGTGTTTTTCAGGTTATATTTTATTTCAATGTGTTTTAATGTTTCCACAGGTGACAGGATCTATAACCCGTTTGCAGCAAGTTGAGTGTGATCTGGAACAGGACACACCAGGATTAAGATGAGAGCTGGTGTCCTGGCCTATCTTCTCTTCTTGGAGGTGGCCTCTGTGTTTGGACAAGGTTAGTACTAACACAGGGGAAGGAGGAAGGATACATTCTTGTTCAATCTCAATCTCTACAACAACACACTATTTACAGGAGTCACAGTTGTCTCGGCTAAATCGAGGGTAAAGAACATAAATCTTTATTACGCCAAGTGTCACAGACAAAAAAATTAGACAGCTCAGTTGAATTGTTGCAGCTGCCTTCTTATTTTGTCATGGATTTCTAAATGTCGATTGAATGTACAGATATTTAAAAAGATCCTTGTTTTAGACCTTAAGCCTAAGACCTATAGCGGTCTTTTAGTGTTCTAAGTCATGTGATAAGGTCGACACAACTTCACCATTTAAGAAAGCGGCTTTAGCTTTGGCTTGGCTTTGTTGTTTGGCTTTGTTGTTTGGCTTTGTTGCTTTGTTGTTTGAGACAATATTGTACCCAGTTTGAAACAACAGTGAAGCTTAGACCCAGTTGGAAGGTAATGACCCAAACCCATTGTTATGAAGTGAAAAAACCCTAATAATCATAGACTTTCTTTAACAAGCGCAGCTGTATTATAGTGGGCTCAGAATTGGCAAAATGCTTACCCAAACACCCAATTTCAAAGGAATGCCATTCTGGGAGAGAATTTTTAATAAGAGCAGGCAATTATTTTTATGTCTACTGCAAATATTTTCTTTAATCATGAAATTAATTTTAATTGACCTTAACTATTGTATATTTGACATTCTCTACGTAACCAGATTCTTTTTACAGATTTTGTGAACCTATCTTTGTTTTTATACGCTGCAAAATAAATGTTCTTTAGAATGTGCTGGAAACAAGTAGGGTTAAAATGATACCATTAATTGGCTAACTGAGACTTTGGTTGCAAGCTTTCAAGAGAAAGTTGTTAGGTCCCTTCCTCAGATATAAATGAGGGGCATAGTGACTGCTGATCATCGAGATAGATTAAGGGGCACAAGTTTTTTTTTTTTAATAAACGCTGGGGGACTAGCATTAGAAGGCTATTAATACAAATGTTATTTATTTCTAGCAAAAGAAAAATGTCAGGTTTTATTTAATAATGCATGTTGTGTAATTTGAATACACCATCACATCAAATAGGACTATTCACCGGTCCTAGGCTCTCTCCAATCAGAGGGACTATGGTTAAAAAGGGTCATATAACCAGATAACTGGAAAAGTCTGCACTTGTTTCACAACCAGTGTGATGGTCTACAGGTACAGAGCCTGCATATCAATAGCCAGAAGCAAGAAGAGAAAGATAATGAGCAAATTCTTGGAACGGCATAGTACACCAAAAAATTATGTTCTTTAGAATTCGTTGGAAACAAGTAGGGTTAATATGAGACCATTTATTGGATAACTGAGAGTTTGGTTCCAAGAGTTGTTAGGTCTAGGCATAGATGAGGCTAAAATCAAATTATATTTTGGAATTCATTGTGAGTAACATGCATTTTTTTTTTTACATAGGACAGCTGTTGCATTGCACATACCCCTGAAATGACCACCCATCAGTGGAATCCTCTATTGAAATAATTATTCTTGCAGACTTTTTTTTAAGACTCTTAAGGCCTAAGTATAGCTGTCCTTGTGTTTGGGATCAGATGATCTGTATTTTTGGGATCTATATTTTTGGCTTGGTTTTATCCTACTGTCAATAAGGAAGAATGATCTTCTGTAGGCACACAGTATTGTGAGGGCCATTTTAACAAGTGCTGTGGAATAGATTTGTTCCTCTAAATCCTTTGTGGGGACCCTTAATGTCCCTTAAAGTGTGTATTGCCATGAAATTATGAATGGCTGCTCCCCCACCCCCAACATAAGGATCTACATTGTATGCGGTCCTCTATTTTTAAAAAGTTGGACAACATTGCCTTAGGCTTATAGTTTAAGAAGTAATACCGTAATACCGTACTATCTGTGTCAATATAAACAAAATTATATAGAAATAATATATATTCGAGTTATGATTAAAGGTAAATTGTTGTTATTTACATATTTTTTGGTAAATGCCCCTAAGCTTTCCCCTCTCTAGATTAACATTAAAATATAACAACTATATTGGCTTCTCCTGTTTCCCTCTTACCCCATCCCAAGATCCCATATGGTGCATATAAATATATATTGATCAATCCTTTTAGTTGGCTTAATCCACTTATTGAGTATGTGTGCTCTCATGCATAGACTTCACAAGTTCTCAAACAGTGATATAATCGGTTCCACACGTGAATGGACCACTGTGTTCATTCTGTAACTTCATTAGTTAGCAATGCTCTGAGCAGGCTCAGGAGCACAAACACACATAAGCACAAGGCACATATATAGCAATCCATGCTTTGCTCTTATCAGCTGACTGCGCTCTTACTCCCATCCAGTTTAAGGTACATAGTGACTGCTGATCTTCATCAAGATGCAATAAGGGCATTAGGGGACATAGAAGGGGCACAAGTGTTTTTTTTTTTTTGTTAATAAATCCTGGGGAGTTAGCATTAGAAGGCTATTTAAACAAATGTTATTTATTTCTAGCAAAAGAAAAATGACAGGTTTTATTTAATAAGACAGCAGCTGTTTCAAAACCAGTATGATGCTCTACAGGTACAGAGCCTGCATATCAATCAGACAGTATGTCCCAGTATATAGCCAGAGGCAAGAGGAGAAAGATAATGAGCGAATTCTTGGAACGGTATAGCTGTCTGCCATTAGATGTTCAATAACCTTGTGTGCAGAACATGACTGAGAAGTAACATTGGCAGGAGAATAATGCCAGCTTTTCCCCATTATGATTTCCAGGTTCTCAGAAGCACGATGCTGTGTTAAGTCATTCTACAAGAAGAGTCCGAATAGGGAAGAAGATCATTGGTCCTTTGGCAAAGATCAAGGCAGATGGTACATACATGAATGTGTGATGCATGATTATTACAGAATGAACTGTAGGCATTATGATGTACGGGCTTATCTCACTTTAAATCTGCATTCCTAAGGAAATGGTAATGAGAACATTTTTTAGGATATTCATGCTTGAGTAAAAGAATATTAATGAAAGGAAATAAGCCACTGATTAAAGGGAAAATTATATTCAAAAATATTTTGGGCTAATTAACCTTCATGAGATGTGCTGTGTATCCTAATAGCAGCCTTTTTGATGTTTGTGTCTTTTGCAATCATCTGAAATTAGCAGAAATAGAGGAGCGGTGGCATAACTACATGGTGGGAGGCCCTGTGCTCAAACATATTTGGGGGTCCCTGGAGTTTATCTGTTCTTCTCACTAGCATTTCTCTGTTCTCCCCACCCCCACTCTTCCTTTTAATCCAGATGCATACCTTATCCTTCAGGCCCATTTAGACCTTAGAGCCTTTAGGCAGATTTTAACTCTTTGGAATATATGACGTATGTGGCATGCAAAGAGTTAAACTGTAGATGGCATTTGCCGTTTATTTGGTATTCCCCCTTTAAAATTCTGGCAATGTGTTCTTTTACTGCTCAGAGCTTCAGGAGTGGACCACCTGGTTTAACATTGACCACCCAGGTGGCAATGGGGATTATGAACGTTTGGATGCCATTAGGTTCTACTACCCACACAGAGTTTGCCAGAAACCTACCCGCATGGAAGCACGCACCACAGAATGGCTGCCAGCAGGGAAGACAGGCGAGATTGTGCACTACAGCCTTGTCAAGGGCTTCTGGTGCATAAATAAGGAGCAAGCTGAGGGCAAAAACTGTTCCAATTATTCAGTTCGCTTCCTATGCCCTGTAGGTAAGATAAATGTTTTATTACTATTTATTTATTTAAAGCCGACCTGCCATCCACAAATGTAGATCAAATAATTGTTTACGTACAACCTGCAATCCCTATCTGCCTGCCTCTTGTTCGCTGATTTGTAATACTTGCAGAGATGATTACCAGTTGACATTTGTGTTCTAAGAAAGTCTCTAGAAATCCTATGGCATAAAACAGAGCTGCATGACATCTAAGTGGTCAAATAGTATGCCCCTAACTTAGTACAGTCAGTGTTGTATTTATAACTACGGCAGCTAGGCCTCAGCCTTCAGTGGCAGTGGCAGACTACAGGGGGCAACATTATTGTTGGTGGTACATCCTCCTTCAGTGCCTTGTGGGCTGCCCCCAAAAGATCATCCAGGAGCTATATGGTGCAGCAGAAAGGGATGTGGGGGCAATCTGGCTCTGTGGACAGAGATGTGGGGGCAATCTGGCACTAGTGAAAGATATGTGGGAAGCAATCTGGTGTAGTGGAATGGTTATGCGAGTAAGAGGTATAACCTGGAGAGGAAGGCGTGTGACAAATGAGGTTTGGGGGTGTATGAGTTTAGTCAGGCTTAGAGCAGCACAAAGCCAAACATACCCCTGAGTATAGTAATGGTTATCAATGTATTGTGGCATATCAGTTACTGAATTATAGATATTTCCAGAAAAAAAGGACCTGTAAGTGCTTTAAAGACCTGTTTAGTGCTTTTTTTCTTTTGAGTTCCTTTTTTTGTGCTGTAGATGGTGATGGGGAATTTTATAAACTGTCCTATGTATCTTGTTTTATTTGCCCAACACTGCTGAATTTCATTAAAATATTAACTCCAAAGTATTAAAGAGCATACCATGTATACCATTACTCAGAAAAGATGTATTCCTTTGATGTATTTGATGATCATTATGTAACAATAACAATACATTCGACCTGTAAAAAGGTCAATATCATCAACATTTTTGCAGCATTTGGTGAAGCATGCTTCAGTAAACATTCTCTGATTTTGTGCATACTGAAATATGTCAGGTTGCAAATAAAAGGGGAAACACTAGGAATGCGTAATGGTGACATCATGTATTCTGTGTGTCTGTGGTGCATACAGTGATGTGCACATGCACAGTGCCTCCCTCCTATGAGTCTTAGTAGAGGTACCTTTAGAAGGCTGTAGTGCACCACCTTTCTCTTCTTCTATGCTGGCAAATAAGCATTGGGCATCAATATGCATTACTATGGGAGTTCCTTGCCAATAACCCCTATTTTCAGAGAGAAGGTAATTAATTCTTCTTAAAAAAAAAAAAGAATACACAAGGCAGATTTTTTTAGGTAAGTATGTTAGAAATAAACTAAATGTCCAAATAAATGCATTAAAAAAAGCAATGTCAGCATTGATATTCATTAGTTGCTTTTTTTTTAAGGCAGAGATCTTTAATAATGAGAATATACAATTGTACTTCTTGCTAGTGATAGCGCCCAGTGTTCCAAAAGAAGCTTGGTCACAGTGGTCAAAGTGGAGCGAATGCTCAGCCAAATGTGGGAGCGGAATGCAAATACGAAGAAGGACATGCCTAGCAGAGGACCAATGGCAGGCACAGTGTAACGGGCCAACAGAGGAGGGACGGAGGTGTTCTGGGAACTCCTGTGCAGGTAACAGGAAGTAACTAAATCTGTACTTATTGTATTTCCAGAAGGAAAAAGCAAAAACCACAAAAAAGGAATGGTTCATTTTAAAGAAGAGTGCATAAACCTCTATGATGATTATTGCCTTACTTAGTCTAGCTTGGTCTTTCGGCTGTCTTTTTCTCTGTATTATGCTACTTTCACAGGTTTGATTGATTATTGAAGCAACTAAAATCTGTAGTACACAATGAACATATATAAAACAAATACTAAAAACTGTGTGAGACCCTCTAATACCAGCTGCTAAGTAACAAACGTCACACAGTTTTTCCAAATAGGGCAAAATAAGTGGACACAGTCTCACATTTAAAAACAAAATGATTTATATATCGTGTAAGAATAATTTTAATCAAATGCGTAGATTAAAAGAAAATGTGTTTTAAATGTGTCTGGTCTCCTGTTTATGACCTCCCCTTGTGGCCCAATATGCAAATTACATATTTCCCACTGAATGTATCAAGCCATAGGTGATGTCATAAACAGGAGACACCACATACACATTTAAATGCTTTCTCTTAACGTATTTATGTGCTTGTAATTCTGCTAACACAAGGTATAGTTTTATCCTTGTTTATGTTTTTTTATTCTCTGCATTCACCATATAAACAGTGTTTAGGTGATTGAGTCCCTTTATACCTGAAGAAGTCATAAGTGATAAAACATATTTATATTGTGTTTAAGAGATATACGTATGGAAATTGAAAAACAAGTACATTTTGACACAGCTAAAAAATGTGTTGTTAGGGGTTTTGTAAATGTATCTTGCTAAATGAGAAGTATGGCAGTTTGACCTACAGTTCATTTTTCATGTCTCTTGTCTACTCAGTCTGTGATCTCAGCTGTCCTGTAGGCCAAGTGAGTGAAGACTGCAATGTTTGTGAATGCAAGAGTCAAGTCTTGCATGGCACAGCTACACTTCCTGACGGGGCGCCGGCTGCTGGAGTCAATGTATATGTGATGGGAAAGAAGCCCAAACTGGAAGCAGTGTCTGATCTCCAAGGAAGGTTCCAAGTGGCGAAAATATGTCCTGATAATACATTGCAGTTAAAACTGGAAAAGTATGCTGTTGTCAATGTAAAAGTACCTCAAAACAATGGTACATCATCATCTATCAGAGTATCTTTCAAAAGAAAAGGTAACATTAATGGAAATATACACATCTTTGTTTTAGGACACGCCATAAGTCTCCACTGATGGCTGAAAGTCCCACAATGCACCTTCCCCTGCCTCTTTATTCCCTCTTGTAAGTTTAGATGCAGGGCTCTCTCTGCTATCAATTTCTGTTCATGTAACTGAGTTGGTAACACCCCTTTACATAAATGTTAATGTAAGGTAGTACCGGTATTAAGTGAAACTATTAGGAATGGTTGAGGTGCATTGGCACTGTCACTCCTCTCCTCTGACTATATAATAAACTTTCCCTTAACAGCTAACTTTTGTAAATCTTACACTATATTATCCCTTACAGAAAAGCCTTACATGGTGGAGAGCCCAGAAAATAAAGTGAGGCGAGTGGGGCAGAGTGTGACATTCTGCTGTAATGCTGAAGGGGACCCGGCCACAGAGCAATATCTTTGGTGAGTCACACTGAGCCTGAATCAATATTACTGAACTCTTTCACGATTTGAACAATGTGCTATGTGGCCAGACCCAGAAAAGAAAGCGTGCACCTCTGTGACATCACAAGTCTTTATAATGTTACTGCTCACCGTCCCGTCCCATAATCATTTTTAAAAATCCTTTTTAGGACTTTTTATTGAGAATATGTAAACAATGGTCCTTTGTTTCAGAGGAGGGCTGGCAATTGTTGGCACAAACAGGGCACAAACAGACATATCATTGCTGGCAGATAAGGTACAGAGTTTGATAGACAGGCGGGACAATTGGCTAGAAAGACTGAAAGTGGTACCTACTGGGGCATTTAAAAGTGAAACATGGTGTGGCCCCAGACCATTGAGTGAGAGCAGAGAGCAGCCTGCGGGGCAATTGTCCTTCTGCCCCCTCCTTGCCAGTGCTACCCTGCTTATGATCCCCTATAATCCTATTGTTCTTACTACCCCTAATATCTTGAAACAACATCTCGAACTCTGATCTTAACCTGAATACCAAACGATAATTCCCTAAACTTAATGCCAAACCCTAGTCATTGCAATGTCATGTCAATATGTGGCTGGCTAACTATATATTTTTTGTAGTATAAGACTGAGATATTGAGGATCACTTTACTGACTCAATCAGCACAAGAATGAATAACAGAAAGGCTTTAACAGAAAAAAAACTGAAATTGTTTTATCAAGAAAAAGAAAAAAAAAATTATTTATGGGGTTATTTATAAAAGAACGTATTGAAGCAAAGTTCTTAAAGTGTAGCTGTCACTATGGAAACCAATGGAATATATCCAGCTGTTTATAAAACCTCTTTTAGAATCTTGTCACCGAGTGTTATCAATAACCCCCATATTCCCAAGGTATAAAGAGCAGACAGGAGAGCTTTGCAATGTTGGTTGATCACTTGTATCCCTTTATTGTGTTATGAAGGTATCATAATGGAACCCTGCTCAATCAGAATATGCACAAACTCAGCAACCAGCTGATCCTGCGCAAGCTGCAGATGAACCAAGCTGGAGAATATTACTGCAAGGCAAAGAATGAGGCAGGATTTGCAAAATCCAAAGCTGCAAGGCTCACTTTAATTGGTAAGCAGAGACACACAAAACGCTACACTGGCAAAATAATTAGACCATCAATATATATATATACAATACAAAACATTCAAGGTGTTCATGGATTCAAATCTGCTGTGGCATTTACAAGCCAATAATTTATTTTTATTTTGTAACCACAGTATGTGGTACAACGGTTGTGTGTCTTGTACATCTAAAGTAATGGTTCCCGGATCAATTACACTGCTTGGCTAGGACATTATAGACTGATAAATCACCAGGCCACATTCACAGACAACCATTCTGCAGATACATATAAAGCAAATGTCTATGATGTTGTCGCTTATAAATACTGCCAGGCTGCCTCTCGCACTCCCCATGCATGTTCTGAGATCAGAGAGTCAGGGGTCATGTGACCTGCTGGCACTCAGACTCCAGAAATGCACAAGGAGCATGAGAGGCAGCCTCAAAGAATGTGAATGCCTGAGCAGCAACATACATTAAGCTGCTCACCACTAGACACCAGGGAAGTTTTAGGAGAACACCTTTGGATGCAATTTGGTTGTTAGCTGAGATAAGCCCTGGGTGTGCAATGTGGGTGGTGGGTCATGTCCTGGGTGTACATGGTGGGTGCTGCGGCATGTACTGGGTGTGCAAAGTGGATGCGGGTCATCATGACTCATGTGCTGGAGCATGTTTTGGATGTACAAATGTGGAACATAGTTACATATTAGTTTAGGTAGAAAGAATACTTGTGTCCATCACGTTAAACCATTTTCCTAATCCTTGTTTAACTTTATTGATCAAAATGAAGGCAAAAAAAAACTTATTTGAGCAATTTCTAATTCTGCTTTTAATCAGTGGTGTATTTTGGTTTTGTGATACCCTAGGCAGACTAAACTCAGGTGCCCCCCTCCACCCCTATAGCAGAACCAGGACATACCCCACCACCCCAGGATGTACTCTATCACCCACACTGACCTTATCTGCTTTCCATGTTTCTATGTAAAGAGACTTCACGTCCATAGTAACCAGCTATATTCTTCTGTTCACTCAAACAACTGTAACTGTTGCAAAATATGCTTTGTCTAAGAGTTTCAAGGATCCATATTGTCTAAGAGTGCAATCTGGATCCTTGAGCAATTGCAAAATATAATATGGAATGAGGCGCATCATACTCCATATTTTCATACATACAGATAGGTCTGACCTTTGAAAAACAAAGGATAGCTTAAACTTACGAGTGATGCTAACTGTTAAACAATGGCAATGGTATGGGCAGCAATCTTGTGGGAGTTATTGGCTCTGCATGCCATTTTTCAGGACCAAGCATAAACATTCTTCAAACACTGTGCCCTTATAATGTTCCTATATGCCAGAGGAACACTATGCCCTTAAAATGTTCCTATATGCCAGAGGAACGCTGTGCCCTCATAATGTTCCTATATGCTAGAGGAACACTGTGCCCTTACAATGTTCCTGTATGCCAGAGGAACGCTGTGCCCTCATGATGCTACTATACGCCAGAGGAACACTGTGCCCTCATAATGTTCCTATATGCCAGAGGAACACTGTGCCTTTACAATGTTCCTATATGCCAGAGGAACGCTGTGCCCTCATAATGTTCCTATATGCCAGAGGAACACTATGCTCTCATAATGTTCCTATATGCCAGAGGAACACTATGCCCTTACAATGTTCCTATATGCCAGAGGAACACTATGCCCTTACAATGTTCCTATATGCCAGAGGAACACTATGCCCTTACAATGTTCCTATATGCCAGAGGAACACTGTGCTCTCATAATCTCCCTATATGCCAGAGGAACACTGTGCTCTCATAATGTTCCTATATGCCAGAGGAACACTATGCCCTTACAATGTTCCTATATGCCAGAGGAACACTGTGCCTTTACAATGTTCCTATATGCCAGAGGAACGCTGTGCCCTCATAATGTTCCTATATGCCAGAGGAACACTATGCCCTTACAATGTTCCTATATGCCAGAGGAACACTATGCCCTTACAATGTTCCTATATGCCAGAGGAACACTATGCCCTTACAATGTTCCTATATGCCAGAGGAACACTGTGCTCTCATAATGTTCCTATATGCCAGAGGAACACTGTGCTCTCATAATGTTCCTATATGCCAGAGGAACACTATGCCCTTACAATGTTCCTATATGCCAGAGGAACACTGTGCCTTTACAATGTTCCTATATGCCAGAGGAACGCTGTGCCCTCATAATGTTCCTATATGCCAGAGGAACACTGTGCTCTCATAGTGTTACTATACGCCAGAGGAGCTCTGTGCCCTCATAATGTTACTATATTCCAGAGGAACACTGTGCTCTCATAATGTTCCTATATGCCAGATGAACGCTGTGCTCTCATAATTTTCCTATACGCCAGGGGAACACTGTGCCCTTATAATGTTCCTATACGCCAGAGGAACACTGTGCCCTTATAATGTTACTATACGCCAGAGGAACGCTGTGCCCTTATAATGTTACTATACGCCAGAGGAACGCTGTGCCCTTATAATGTTACTATACGCCAGAGGAACGCTGTGCCCTTATAATGTTACTATACGCCAGAGGAACGCTGTGCCCTTATAATGTTACTATACGCCAGAGGAACGCTGTGCCCTTATAATGTTACTATACGCCAGAGGAACGCTGTGCCCTTATAATGTTACTATACGCCAGAGGAACGCTGTGCCCTTATAATGTTACTATACGCCAGAGGAACGCTGTGCCCTTATAATGTTACTATACGCCAGAGGAACGCTGTGCCCTTATAATGTTACTATAAGCTAAATAAATGAAAGCGTGATTTAATGAATACAGCATGAAGTTAAACACTTTGCACAGCATTTCCAATTACCAGAATAAACCCCAAATCATAATTAAACCTTTATGAGCATTCTGGAGCAAAGATTGGGAAGTAGATTCCCACCTCCTTTATCTCTCCAAAAGAATTGGAAGGCTTTTTCAGCTTGAAGTATGGAGCAATATCCCACTACACAAAGTTCATATTGAAGCTGTTAGGTCTTGTTGGATCATTGATATTGGTATATTGTGAAATGTTTCCTTTAATTTGTTCTCCTTCTGTACATTTCTCTAAAATAAATCCTATAGAGTTAATCCTATAAATTTGCACTCCTTCGGCACAGGGTTCAAAATGCCATATACTCTCTAGTTCATCGGTGTAATCACAATTTGATTTCCCCATTAACGATTAAATAATTTTTCTGCAGATGACCAAGCGCTGTCTTGCAACCCAAATCCAGAAAAACATCTCATACGGCTTCCTCATGACTGCTTTCAAAACTCCACTAATTCCTTCTACTATAATGTGGGGAAATGTCCTTCTAGTTCCTGTCCTGGTGATCTCGACAATGGATTAAGATGTAAAGACACAATTCCATACTGTTGTGGAGTCACAAAAACAAAAGCCAAAGAGATCTCTTGTCAGGGTTACACTCTTCCCATTAAAGTGGCCATACAGTGTGGTTGCCAAAAGTGCACGGAGACCAGAATCATTGTCCGCGGGAGAGCAGTTGCAGCTGATACTGGAGAGCCAATGCGTTTTGGGCATATCTATATGGGAAACTCTAGAGTTAGCATGACTGGTTATAAGGGCACTTTCTCTGTGTATGTGCCTACAGAAACAGAAAGACTAGTTCTTACTTTTGTTGACCGGCTTCAGAAGTTTGTGAACACTACCAAAGTGCTCCCATTCAACAAAAAAGGGGGCACTGTCTTTCATGATGTACATCTGCTTAGAAAAAAACCACCAGTGATTCTGGACTCAGCAAAAACAAATCAAATATCTTTGGGAGATGTGGATAATGATGATCCAATAGCTGAGCTTGAAATCCCTCCAAATTCATTCTATCGACAAAATGGAGAGGCATACGATGGAAAAGTCAAGGCAAGTGTCACATTTTTGGACCCTCGGAACATATCAACAGCTTCTGCTGCCCAAAGTGACCTGAACTTTATCAATGAGGAAGGTGATACTATGCCCTTGCGATCCTATGGAATGTTTTCCGTGGACTTCACAGATGAGGAAGCCAAGGAATCATTAAATGCAGGAGAAGTGAAAGTCTACCTGGATTCTACACAGGTAAAAATGCCAGATCACCTTGAGAAAATGAAACTCTGGTCTCTGAACTCAGAAACTGGGCTGTGGGAGGAAGAGGGTGACTTTTTGCAACAAGGAGTTCGACGTGGTAAAAGAGAGGAGAGAACCTTCCTTGTCGGGAACATGGAAATTAGAGAAAGAAGACTATTTAATCTAGACGTCCCTGAAAACAGGAGATGCTATGTCAAAGTCCGTACCTATAGAAGTGAAAGGTTTTTGCCAAGTGAACAAGCTGAAGGTGTGGTGATAAACCTGATTAATATGGAACCTATGGCAGGGTTCTCTTCCAATCCCAGAGCCTGGGGTCGTTTTGACAGTGCCATAACTGGTCCCAATGGAGCATGTTTGCCTGCATTTTGTGATGACACAAACCCAGATGCTTACTCAGCGTATGTAACGGCCACTTTAGGAGGAGAAGAACTTGAAGCAGTAGAATCTTCTCCCAAATTTAACCCAAATATAATTGGTGTTCCACAGCCCTATTTAGGCAAACTAAATTACAGAAGGACAGACCATGATGATCCCAAGATTAAGAAGACTGCTTTTAGCATTAATGTAGCTAAGCCAAACCCCAATGCAGCCGAGGAAAGCAATGGTCCTGTCTATGCGTATGACAAGCTTCTGGAGTGTGAAGAGGCTCCATATAGTGCTGCACATTTCAGGTTCTACAGGGTAGAAGGTGATAGGTATGACTACAATACTGTGTCTTTCAATGAAGATGATCCTTTGAGTTGGACAGCTGACTACTTAGCTTGGTGGCCTAAGCCAATGGAGTACCGAGCTTGCTACTTGAAAGCCAAAATTATTGGACCTCAAGAGATAATTGTGAGGTCCAGAAACATGGGTGGCACCCACCCCCAGTCAGTAGGCCAGATTTATGGAATTAGAGATGTACGGAGTACCAGAGACCAGGAGGAAGCCAACCTCTCCACAGCTTGTGTGGAATTCAAATGTAGTGGCATGTTGTATGACCAGGACAGAGTGGACCGAACACTAGTAAAGATTGTCCCACAAGGAAGTTGTCGAAGGGAAAGCATTAACAGTATGCTGCATGAGTACTTAATCAACCACCTACCAATGGCTGTAAATAATGACACTAGTGAATACACAATGCTGGCTCCACTTGATCCACTTGGACATAATTATGGTATCTACACAGTCACAGACCAAGATCCTAGAACAGCCAAGGAGATAGCTCTTGGTAGGTGTTTTGATGGAACCTCTGATGGCTCGTCTAGGGTGATGAAGAGTAATGTGGGTGTTGCCTTAACATTTAACTGTCTGGAGAAAGATTTGGGACAACAGAGTGTGTTTCGTGGAAATGCTGTTGGTGCTTCAAGTGTGGCTAGAGAAGGTGGCAGAAATGGAAGGCAGGAAAGAGCCAGTAGTAGACAAACGAGCAGGATAAGCATACGGTCATCGTCAAAACAAAATAGCAGACTTACCCAGTAAAACAGATAAGAATGTTAGTACAGATAAACAGATAACTAATATATCTTTACCTCCTGCCGCATGGTATTGTCTCTGCCATAATTAAAATGTTAATAGCCACTTTAAAATCATTGTCTCCATTGGGTGTAAAGGTTCTATAGCTTAGTATACTCACATACCAATACCTGTATTCAAAGCTTATGTCAGTATCAAAAAACGACTTGCGTAAAATCCTAAAATAACAGAAACTCCACAAATAAAAAACAGACTACAGATAGCATCTGGTATTTCTCAAAAACGGATTATACTGCTTGTTCGTTGTATTTAAGTGGTTTGTTTGTTCAGCATTTCCTTCCAAGACATCATTTGCTGTTATAAGACTTTGGTAACGCTACAATTTTCTGCATATTGGCTCCTCCACATGCTTACACATATATTTCAGCTTCCAGTAGCAGGAGACTGGGTTGTATAATTCTGAATTTATTGATTCCTTCCTTTTGTTATCTTTTTTATTGTAAGTTTCAGTGACACACACATCTCGTTACTCCACAATAGCGTTATAACAACTCTCTAATATTACCATTTATATCTCAACACTTTGTATTCTTTATTTTAGCAATAGTGCACTTTCTGGTAAGTGGGATCCTGAAGAGGAACACTACCACTTTGGCTGTTATTTTTGGAAATAAGCCGAAGCTAGTGTATTGCAAAATTGTTTGAGAATATTATCTCTAAGTGCCTAGAAGTGTGGAAAATCTGGGATTACAGTCTTTAATCCGTTGAAAGCCAGCGTAGGAAATATAATAGTAGTATGGTGGTCCTTTTCTTTTATCTACCCAGGCTATGTACTAAAGTGAGATGCACATGTTCAACAGATTCAGTTGAGGATGATGTGACTTTGCACAGTGGCAGTTACTGGCACAGTTGAGCTAACAGGCAGTGCACTAACCAGTATTAGACCTTGGCTAATTAGTCTGCTTGTGTGCAGAATGGTTGCACATGCATAGAATCTTTTCTTCCTCCTGTATCCCTCTGTCCAAGAGTAACAGGACAGCAGTTGAGTACAGGATGCGAAAAGTGTGATTTTTCCGCATGAAGCAAGATTTTATAAATCTTATTTTTAAATCTTTGTAAACTAGGGTTGAATATAAAAAATATTTTTTAGTTGAGCGCTCAGCACACCCATAGCACAAGAACATTTCATATGAACAGTTTGCTCTGTTGGTTTCTTTCAACTCTAAAGTTTACAATGTAAGTATTGAGAATCTAATCCATTACAGCAGCAGACCATAGACCATCTCCATAGAATTTTTAAAGGGACCTGAACATTGTAAATACTGTGACTATAAATAATAACAAATTTAAAAATAATCTCTACATTGTGTTAGCAGAATTGTGAGATAATGCCTAATTCACCTGTGGTGTAATATGCAAATTCCACATTTCCCATTGAAAACAGTTCATTTTTGTTACCAAGCTACCGGTGATATCATAAACTGGAGACTTTACAGACACATTTTAAACTCATTTTTCTCAAACTTTAATGATTGACCTGCAATTTTGCTAGCACAATGTATAAATCATTTTAAAACATTTTTTTTTCTCTTCATTCACCATAAACACAATGTTTAGGTGATAGTGTCCTTTTATGAGGTGATGGTAAACCATTTTAACACAATCCATACAGAAGGAGATGAACTTAAATGTGGTATGTTGTTTTTTTTTCTCTCCAGTGAACAACAAAAGTGTGCAAGTGTGTGGGCTCTACAGAATAAAAAAAGGGGACTGGGGAGTTTCTGTAACTTATCAGTAAAGATACCCCTGGACTTTGCTTCTGTGTTGTCCAAATGGTGGCTGTCATCCTTTCATTCAGTTGAGTACAGTTTGTGCATCTCTATGATTTTTGGTTTCCTCATTACAGTTTTAAACAAAACTGTGGGATGTATTCATTAAATGGAGAGCTGTGGTGAAGCAACAACCAAACTGTCAGCTAACTGGACCACATTTTTCAAATTGGCTGTTAATTCAATTTTCAGTGAATATACCAGTTACAATAATTAGAATGTATCCAGATTCCAGTACGAGTTAATGGAGACAAGGCCTGCAATCCTGTAGAGAATGCATCATCAGTATCATGCATTTATTTGTTAGGATAGGAGTTGTAGTTGAGCAACAACCAAAGAGTTACTGTTGCATACTCTTGTTGAAGTACATTTTACAAAAAACACATATATGCAACATTTTGGTTTCTCCTCACTAAGATGTGCTTCAGGGACACAGAACTGTGTTTTACTAATAATACCTACTGAATCTAGTTTTCATTAAGCAGCTGCTCTCAGAATACGACGAATGAGATCACAATGGATTTGCAGTCAAAGAAAGCAATTTATTGGCCTCTCCGTGAGGGATGGGAAGCATGTTCATGGCCATTTGCCAGCAAGCTGACTAAAAAAATATGGTTTCAATAAATATTCACTCACAAAATGTGTTATATCCATCAGTTCAATTGCACATGCAGGTTTGATGGCTTCCTCTCTCCAATCAACTTCTCCCAGGAGAAAGATCTTTCAAGAAAAAGAAATAAATAAATCAACCAAACCTGCAAAATTGTACTTGAAAATGTAAATACCACTTTATTTATTTCCTTTTAATTTAATCTGTCGTGCAATATGTCTCTTGGCTTGGATTTCCACCTCAGTAAATCATGCAGGGCAGTGAGAATTAATACTGGCATTGTCAAGATATCTTCAGTTACCCAAAAACAATAATGCTGCAAAAGTGGAAGCAATTGTTTATTTGGTAATTTCATGTAGTCCATGCATATAAATGTCAGTCTGAAAAATGATAACTGTTAATGAATTGAAATATCTGCCTGTTATATTGAGGTGGTTCTAGGTGATTGGGGTCTGAAAACATGAAAACAGATGGGGGCCCCTGTTTCAACTATTTGCTCTTTCTCCATAACTGTCCCCCCTCAACTAGGCATTGTGTGGGCCCTAGTAAGCAAGGGGGATCCCTAAGCAGCCACTTAATTTGCTTACACAGTGGTGCTGCCACCTTTGTTATTGTGTATGATATGTCTAAGTCAGTATTCGATAACCTGTAACCACAACTTCTACAAACTGATCAGGAACAGCTAGGATTGACACCCAGCAGGTATTTTACTGGCAGACCGGTAAACATGTGGCTTCAGATTAATGTTACATTAATAGTTTGGGGAATTTTTAGTAACAAAACACCTAATGGGCAGGTGTGAATTTGTTATTGGGCAAACTCAGGGGGACTCAGGCAAACAGCAGACAAAAAGAAGATTGGCTGTAGCCTCCAGGTGCATCATGGTCTCATGAGAGAGCATCAAAGTCACATGAGGGGATTTGCAGGCCACCTTTGGACTTCCTGGCGCCTCCTTAGGTGCTTTTCATTAAAAGGTGAGTTGAGTGGGATGAACATTTCATCTCAACAATTTAGCTATACATTGTGCAGCGACATACATGATAAGTTTGCTTATTCAGGGAAAATGACCAGGTTTGTCCTTGTATAATATATAGATAAATTGGTGAGATGAAATGTATCTGACCTAAACTCAACTTCTGTGAATAAGAAACCTTGTACATCTGAAGGATGTGTCTGATCAGGCACCATGTTATATAGATTAAAAAAAAAATCTGTGTCTATTCAATGATGAGAATGTCTCACTTATCACTGCTTTTTATTTCAAAATGTTCTATTGCAATCTGAAATGTGGATGTCTATACCTAAAACATACATTTAAAATGCGTATACGGAAGACATTCCCATGTATATCCTACATAATAGCATCATCATATCTCACAGTTTCTGTCAATTATAGATCTATGTTTAAATAATCTGCATTCACAGATAATAGAGAAGCCCTTACGTTTCCGTTGGTTGAATATTGTGTATCCATAGAAACTTGTGTTACATTTTACATATAGTCAGGTGATAGCCGTATACTCTACATATAGTCAGGTGATTTACCGGTATTTGAAAATTGTTACATATTCACAGTGTAGACCTTAAATTGGCCAATTAGTTGTCAATTTGCTGTAAAAAAAAAAAAAAAAAGGTTTTCTTGTAGATTCAAAACGCAAAGCAAAATTAATAAGCAATATTGTGAGGTCTATTGGTCAGGGGTGGAGAAACCAAGAATAAAATAAAGTTACAAGATGGAAGCGTTTATTTTGGGAATGTAGTCATGGAAACAAAGAGTATTATGGAAGCTGACTCGCTGACTCTGCATGAAGCAGAACAACAGTAAATAGGATTGCTCTGGGTATTATGGATTGACTCTCTCATTCAGTAACAGATAGAAGGCTGAGAACCATTGGTTTGCAGTGGCTTACACACTTCCTTTGGCTTTGTGTGATTACTGTTATATATCCTACTTATTAACACAGTAGCTCATCAGGTTTTCAGCATTAATCCATTTTGCAGGTGCATGCAGTTCAATAAGATTAACTGCCTCAGTGTATTAAAGGATGTTATCACAAGACAACTTAATGGAAGCATTTATCTATAGAAACATTGGGCCAAGAACATCGACTTTCCATATAGTATCTATGATGAAGGAGGGAGAATGAAACAACATATTGGCCAGACAATGTCACCCTGCATTGAAAAGATGGGAGCTTGACACGATGGGAACAATCCGTCTAATTATCTTAAAAAAACATGTATGCAATTGTAATAAAAAGCTACGTTTTTTAAAACTGTTATCATCTGTTATTTTGTTAACAAAGACCGAGCACAACTGAGCATGAGGCATCTTCCCAGGGCTGCAAAAGATTCAGTTAATTGGCCCAGCTTTGTAGATTATTCTCACACATCTCCATTTCTTAGGCCATCACTGAACAAGACTATTTGCTCTAGATAACTATGATTTTCTGTGTACTGATGCAAATCCCCAAAAACTCGGGCCTAACTGATCATTCATTTTAGATCTGACCCTGCTGAAGGTGCAATTAAACCCTTAAAAGTTAATACATCATGTTAGAGTTCCTCTACCTCCACATTGTGAGCAGAGATATTATTAAAAAAAAAATATAAAGAAATGTTCTGTGCTAAGGGCTTGTGTAAAATACTATAAAGTACTAATATGTAATCTTACAATATATAAAGTGCATCCATGTGCAGAGATTCTATATTAGAAGGAAAAAATAAAGTTTTGGTGTCCGTTAAGCCCTAACCAATAGGCCGCGTGTTCGTGCTTGCTCTCCCTGCATGTGCACAGTTATGTCGTGGGCCCCACTCTCCATGTCACTTTGTTCATACGAGAAAGCATGTGGTAAGTAATTGGTAGCATTTTCATACAAATTAACACACAGATCTCTGGAAGACTGAGCTTGAAAGTCAAGTATGATATTTTTATCCATCAAAGAATTAAAAACATATTCTTTATTGCATCATTACATTTCATATATGTATTTAACAATCTAACAATGGAAAATACATTTAACTTTATTGCATAGCATAATATAACATCTAAATAACTGCACTCAGAGATGCGTGTTACTGGTAAAGTGGGGGAAATCAATAACGTTACATTGGTTCCTTTCAGGTTTGTAGGAATGGGGACGAATAGATATGGAATTAACAGTGAGGTAAAACACGGTGAGGGGAGATTTTAACAGAGGAAATAGATTGGTGAGACGGGCAAGTCAGGGTTTGAATGAATAAATATGGCATGAAGGAAGAGTCTGAACAAATGAAAAAGAGTTTGGAGGTAGCAATATGGAAAAAGGGGGGGGGATTAAATGCCAAGAGCTAGGGGGAAGACTGTGACATACTAGACATCTTCCTGTCATTAACTTAGCTGGTCCCAAGAAAGGTCTGGCTATTCACAGAGGACTGTTTGCTTTAGAGTCTACATTTATATGAGAAATAGACAGAGCTATTAGCCATTCTCTACATAGTGTAATCACTTTTCATGCAGACAGAGAGAGTTGGAGATCCTCTAACAGTATAAAAGCTGCCAGGACAATCCTGACTTAGGATTTATCATGTGCTAAGGTTATTGGAATACGTGGGGTGTCAGATTCTTGTGACACATCACAAGCAGTGACATCATCATGACATCATGTTTTTATGTTGACAGGGAAATTACTGCCGTATATGCCATATGTTTTTTATTTCCACTGCGCTGTACTGATCTTGCCAGACTGACATTCCTTAACCCGTTTTCTTGTAAGAGGAGGCAGCAACATGCTGCTTAAAAATCATGGGCGTCTGCAGGGGGGATAAGCAGGGCCGGACTGGGAGAAAAATTCGGCCCGGGCATTTTTTGATCACAGCGGCCCACTAAGAAGGGGGCGGGGCAGAGGAGGTGTGTTTTGTCATCACCAATGACAAACACGCTCCCTCTCAAAGTGAGCATATTGGTTCAATGCTCTTCCAGGGCAGATCATGCGCAGAGCTCTGCTGAAGAGCTCTAGCATGAGAAAAAAGCCCTGTATGTGTTCTGCACAGTGCAAGCAAATGTAATAACATGCTTGCACTGTGTTTCCTTGCAACTTGTCTCTGGTGTCTCTATAAATGGATACCAGGAGACAAAAATGCCAGGAAAGAGTATTGAGCATGTGTTTGGAGCCTACTTGTGGGATTGCGTGTGTGTAGAGTAAGCTGATTGTGGTGTGGTATTGTGTAATAAGGTCGGTTTTAGTTGTGTTGTGTTTGTGGTGTAATGTGATGCATATGTGGCTAGGGGCTGTAGAGAATGTGTGTATAGGGGATATAGCAAGTGTGTGCATACAGGCTATAGTGTGTGTGTGTGAATATATATATAGATTTAGTGTGTGTTTAGGGGTGTAGTATGTGTTTGCTTACAAGGAATCTAGTGTGTGTATATATACATATATATATATATGAGTCTAGTGTGTGTTTGAAGGACCCAGAATGTGTATAGGAGATCTAGTGAGTGTGTGTTTATAACGGTTTCAGAGTGTATATAGGGATCTAGTGTGTGTATGTGTGTAGATGATCCAGAGTTGGGTAAGGGATCTAGTGTGTGTCTGGAATGTAATGTGTTTAGGGGTGCAGTATGTGTGTGAGGGGTGCTGTGTGTGTATATATATATATATGTAAGTATTGTGTATGTCTGTTGTGCAGTGTGTTGTGTTCTGTGTGTATGTGAGGGGTGCAGTATGTGTGTGTGAGGGGGGCTGTGTGTGAGAGTGATGGTGTGTGAGAGTGATGTGTGTGAGTGCTGTGTATGATGTGTGTGATGGGTGTGAGAATGCTGTGTGTGATGGGTGTGAGAATGATGGGTGTGAGAATGATGGGTGTGAGAATGCTGTGTGTGATGGGTGTGAGAATGCTGTGTGTGATGGGTGTGAGAGTGCTGTGTGTGTGAGAGTGCTGTGTGTGTGAGAGTGCTGTGTGTGTGAGAGTGCTGGGTGTGAGGGTGCTGTGTGTGAGGGTGCTGTGTGTGAGGGTGCTGTGTGTGTGAGAGTGCTGGGTGTGAGGGTGCTGGGTGTGAGGGTGCTGTGTGTGAGGGTGCTGTGTGTGTGAGGGTGCTGGGTGTGAGAGTGCTGTGTGTGTGAGAGTGCTGGGTGTGAGAGTGCTGTGTGTGATGGGTGTGTGAGTGCTGTGTGTGATGGGTGTGTGAGTGCTGTGTGTGATGGGTGTGTGAGTGCTGTGTGTGATGGGTGAGAGTGCTGTATAAATGTTAGAATGGATTGTGTGTGTGTGTGTGTAGGGGGGGGGGGGTAAATAAACAAATAAAATAACAGGCATTATGGGGACATAATGCCTGTTATTTTATTTGTTTATTTACCTACCCCCCCCCCCTACACACACACACACACACACACAATCCATTCTAACATTTATACAGCACTCTCACACCCATCACACACAGCACTCTCACACCCATCACTCCTTTCTTACCTTTAGCCTGGGAGGGGGGGACCGGCACGCTGGTACCTGCGACTGGCGGTACAATGTTCCCTCGTGGTGAGAGGTTCACTCTCGCGAGATCCGGTCGTTGCTATGGCAATGCTCCGGATCTCGCGAGAGGAACCCGGTGGAGC
This sequence comes from Pelodytes ibericus, assembly GCA_036172795.1. Taxonomy (NCBI): domain Eukaryota; kingdom Metazoa; phylum Chordata; class Amphibia; order Anura; family Pelodytidae; genus Pelodytes; species Pelodytes ibericus. The sequence continues at coordinate 182,113,598 of CM069858.1, read as the reverse complement.
TGCAAGTTAGAGCTCCGCCGGGTCCTCTCTCCCTCTCTCCCCGCCGGCGGCCGTATTTGAAGGCATGTGGGCCGGTGAGGGAGATCTTTGATGTCCTCACCGGCCCTTCATGTCAAACAGCGGGGCCGGCGCTCGGATAGTGCCGGCCCTGCATAGACCGGCAGGGGAGATTCTGGGACCTCCCCTGCCGGCCTCGGCCCATGGCCACCGCGGCCCACCGGGCATTTGCCCGGTGTGCCCGATGGCCAGTCCGGGCCTGGGGATAAGTGGGGGAGGGCTTGGATTTTTTACATTCTCCTTTAAAAAAAAAGAAATGATATCCCCGCTGCCCATATGACTGGCTCACAAGGAGACAGTCATGTGGGCAGCAGCTGGCAGTCCTCATCCGCTAGATGCGGCTGCCGGAAAAAAAAAGAATCATTGCCACCGGATATGACAGTACATCATATCCAGTGGCTATATTTCCCTCCTCCGTGCAGGAGGGAAGACTGCACAGAGAAAACAACTAGGGACACAGAGTAGCCAGCAGGTGAGTACTGGGGAGTAGGGGGGATTTTTGAAATTCAATTTAAAAAGAAGAAATGATATCCCCGCTGCCCATATGACTGGCTCACACGGAGACAGTCATGTGGGCAGCAGTCCTCATCTGCTGGATGCAGCTACCGAAAAAAAAAGAATCGTTGCCACCGAATATTACAGTACATCATATCCAGTGACTGTATTTCCCTCCTCCGTGCAGGAGGGAAGACGGCACAGAGGAGACGACCGAGGACATGGAGCAGCCAGGAGGTGAGTACTGGGGAAGGGGGGTGTTATATGATGAGCATGTTAATAGAAAACCTAACGCTGGCATATTTTTGGGCAAATTGTTGTAGCTTATTAATGAAAAAATAATACTGACATATTATTGGCAAAATAATACTGGCATATTATTGGGCAAATTGGGTGCATGGGGTGCGGATCCGCTAGATTCGGCTGCCGGAAAAAAAAAGTAAAAAAATCAATGCGACCGGATGTGACGGATGATACTGGCATACTGAATGGCATATTGAGTGGCAAAATACTGGCATGTTGAGTGGCAAAAAACTGGCATATTGAATGGCAAAATACTGGCATACTGAATGGCAAAAGAATGGCATACTGAGTGGCAAAATACTGGCATATTGAGTGGGAAAATAATACTGGAATATTTAAAATGGCAAAATACTGGCATATTGAATGGCAAAATACTGGTATATATTAAATGACAAAATACTGGCATATTGAATGGCAAAATACTGGCATATATTAAATGACACAATACTGGTGTATTGAATGGCAAAATACTGGCATATTGAATTGAAAAATACTGGCATAAATTAAATGGCAGAATAATACCGGCATATTTTTGAGCAAATTGGCTGTGGCTTATTAATGACAAAACAATACTGGCATATTATTGGCAAAATAATACTGGCATATTATTGGGCAAATTGGGTGCATGGGGTGCGGATCCGCTAGATTCGGCTGCCGGAAAAAAAGTAAAAAAATCAATGCGACCAGATGTGACGGATGATACTGGCATACTGAATGGCATGTTGAGTGGCAAAATACTGGCATGTTGAGTGGCAAAAAACTGGCATATTGAATGGCAAAATACTGGTATATATTAAATGACAAAATACTGGCATATTGAATGGCAAAATACTGGCATATATTAAATGACACAATACTGGTGTATTGAATGGCAAAATACTGGCATATATTAAATGGCAAAATACTGGCATATTGAATTGAAAAATACTGGCATATATTAAATGGCAGAATAATACCGGCATATTTTTGGGCAAATTGGCTGTGGCTTATTAATGACAAAACAATACTGGCATATTATTGGCAAAATAATACTGGCATATTATTGGGCAAATTGGGTGCATGGGGTGCGGATCTGCTAGATTCGGCTGCCGGAAAAAAAAAGTAAAAAAATCAATGCGACCGGATGTGACGGATGATACTGGCATACTGAATGCCATATTGAGTGGCAAAATACTGGCATGTTGAGTGGCAAAAAACTGGCATATTGAATGGCAAAATACTGTCATACTGAATGGCAAAAGAATGGCATACTGAGTGGCAAAATACTGGCATATTGAGTGGCAAAATAATACTGGAATATATAAAATGGCAAAATACTGGCATATTGAATGGCAAAATACTGGTATATATTAAATGACAAAATACTGGCATATTGAATGGCAAAATACTGGCATATATTAAATGACACAATACTGGTGTATTGAATGGCAAAATACTGGCATATTGAATTGAAAAATACTGGCATATATTAAATGGCAGAATAATACCGGCATATTTTTGGGCAAATTGGCTGTGGCTTATTAATGACAAAATAATACTGGCATATTATTGGGCAAATTGGCTGTGGCTTTTTAATGGAAAAATAATACTGGCATTTTATTTGGCAAATTGGCTATGGCTTTTTAATGGCAAAATAATACTGGCATATTATTGGGCAAATTAGCTCTAGCATATTAACCCCTTAAGGACAGATGACGTGCCAGGCACGTCACGGCAAATCGAGGACTTGCCGACAGGTGACGTGCCTGGCACGTCATGCACTTAACAGAGTAAAGAAAGCGACCAGCTTTTCTAGGTAGAGGCATTGTGCAACACCCCCAAAAAGTGCAGGGGCGCGCTACGATCACTCCCCGGAGTGATCCTAGCAGCCATTTAAAAATGGCTGCGCCCGCTGCACACATGTGCTTAGAAAGCGAACGATCATTCGCTTTCTAAGCATCTCCGGTATTGCTAAAGTGCCTCGCTAGCGAGGCACTTAGCAACACCATGATGCTCCCCCAGAACCGATGGTGGTCGCTCTCCTGAGCGACCCCATCGGCTCAGTAGAAGGGAACACTGCTTGTACAGGCAGCGCTTCCCTTCTAATGGCAAGAGCATCAGAAGTGAAAGTATTTCACTTCTGATGCTCTAGGGTTAGCCAATCAATGCTGGCACAGTAGATCTGTGTGATCTGTGTGCAGGCATGTATGATACAGTAATGATTAGTAAATATTGCCTTGGACAAGTATTGATCTGCCTCCCTCAACTTACTAGTTTTAGTAAGGGAGAGAGACAGATCAGATAATGTAAAAAATAAAATAAAATAATAAAATAAAATATTTAATAAAATTTTAAACACCAAGGGCTTTTATAAAAGCCATTTAACCCCTTCCCTGCCATTGATCGCTGTGTACGCAGTGATCATACACAGCAACACATTTTTTGCTGTCTGTGCATTTATTAGGGGTTAATTTTTTTTACTGTAATTAATTACAGTATAAAAAAAGCTCTTTTAAGAGAGATTAACCCCTTGCTTGCTGTAGATCACTGCCTAAGCAGCGATCTGATGCAAATGCAGCAATCTTGCTGCAGAAGCATTTTAAAAAAAAATGTAAACTTTTTTATTACACCCGTCACAGGTTAATTATACCCGCTAGGTGATTACGTTTAACGTAAAAAAAAAATTTTTAGCTGTCTGAGCACATGTATAGCGATCAGTAACAGCTGATAAGTGACAAAGGCGGGTTGGCATTTGCTCAGATGAGCATCACCATTTGTCTGGTTAGATCAATATTTGTAAATATTTGATCTGACCCGTGTAGATCTGCCTCCCTCTCACTTGAGTTTTAGTGAGGGAGGGAGACAGAGCTGTATAATGTAAGTTTTTAATTATAATATATTTAATAAAATTGAGACCCAAAGGCTTTTATAAAAGCCGTTTCCAGTATTTAACCCCTTCCCTGCAATTGATCGCTGTGTACGAAGTGATCTTACACAGCAGCACATTTTTTGCTGTCTGTGCATTTTTTTAGGGGTTCATTTTCTTTACTGTGATTTATTACAGTATATCAAAGGCTCTTTTAAGAGCTATTAACCCCTTCCTTGCCGTATATCACTTCCTAAGCAGCACATATGGTCACTGCCTAAGCAGTGCATATGGTCACTGCCTAAGCAGGGCATATTGAGCAATCTGGTTGCAGAAGGATTTTTTTTTTTGCTATCAGCATTTTTTTTTTGTCACACTCGCTAGGGGTTAATTATACCCACTAGGGGATTACGTGTATTCCTTTTGAAGCTGTCTGAACGCGTGTATAGCGATCAGTAACAGCCGATCAGTGGCAAAGGTGGTTTGGTAATTTCTCAGATGAGCATCACCATTGGTCACCGTCTGGTTAGATCAGTATTGGTAAATATTGTTCAGACCCATATGGATCTGCCTCCCTCTCCTCAATTGAGTTTTAGTGAGGGAAAGAGACAGATCTGTATAATATATTTTTTTAATTGTAATAAATGAATTAAAATGTTAAACAATTGTGAGTCCCAAGGGCTTTTATAAAAGCCATACCCTTTCTATAGTGTAGCCTGTGTATTAACCCCTTCCCTGCCACTGATCACTGCACAGCAGGACATTTTTTCTTGTCTGTGCATTTTTAGGGGTTAATTTTTTTTGTACAGTAATACAAAGGCTCTTATAAGAGCTATTAACCCCTTCCTTGCTCTACATGTCAAAATTCCAAGTTGGAAAATCAAAAAGCGCACCTCTCAAATGTAGCCTTTCAACCCCCAACAAAGCTGACAAAGCTATGCATGGGTGGTATCTCTGTGCTCGGGAGATGTTGCTGAACATATATTGTGGTATTGTTTGTCAGTGACACATACCGAAATATGTGAATTTGTGTCTAAAGTACAATGTATGTGGGAAAAAATACACAATAAAATGACTACCACAAACATTGACATAGGCTGGTGGTAGAATTGGTGCATGGAAAGTGTTAAAATACCACCATTTAAAATAGCCTAGGGTGTCTACTTTTACAAAATATATACTTTTTTGGGTAAAATACACTGTCCTACTTTAAAAAAAAGTCCCAAATGAAAGATGGGCTCAGGCTGACTACACGTCAAAATTCCAAGTTGAAAATGCGCACCTTCACAATGTGGCCCTTTAGCCCCCAAACAACCCAACAAACCTATGCATGGGTGGTATCCCTGTACTCAGGATATGTTGTTGAACACATACTGGGTTATTGTTTGGCAGTGACACATACCAAAATCTGTGAATTTATGTCGGAAATACAATATTTGTGGAAAAAAAACACACACGAATTACTACCACAAACTTTGACAAAGGCTGGTGGTAGAATTAGTGCATGGAAAGTGTTAAAATACCACCATTTGAAATAGCGTAGGGTGTCTACTTTTAAAAAATATATGGGTTTATGGGGTAAAATACACTGGCTGGTTTCAAATATGCCCCAAATGGGACATGGGTGCAGGCGGTCTGCATGTCAAAATTTCAAGTTGGAAAACCAAAAACTGCACCTCACAAATTTGGCCTTTTACCCCCCAAACAACCCAACAAAACTATGCATGGGTGGTATCCCTGTACTCAAGAGATGTTGCTGAACACTTATTGGGGTGTTATTTGGCAGTGACACATACCAAAATCTGTGAATTCATGTCTGAAGTACAAGGTTTGTGAAAGAAAACCACAAAACAATTACTACCACAAACTTTGACAAAGGCTGGTGGTAGAATTAGTGCATGGAAAGTGTTAAAATACCACCATTTGAAATAGCATAGGGTGTCTTCTTTTAAAAAATATATGGGTTTATGGGGTAAAATACACTGGCTGGTTTCAAATATGTCCCAAATGGGACATGGGTGCAGGCGGTCTGCATGTCAAAATTTCAAGTTGGAAAACCAAAAACTGCACCTCCCAAATTTGGCCTTTTACCCCCCAAACAACCCAACAAACCTATGCATGGGTGGTATCCCTGTACTCAAGAGATGTTGCTAAACACTTATTGGGGTGTTATTTGCAGTGACACATACCAAAATCTGTGAATTCATGTCTGAAGTACAAGGTTTGTGAAAAAAAAACACAAAACAATTACTACCACAAACTTTGACAAAGGCTGGTGGTAGAATTAGTGCATGGAAAGTGTTAAAATACCACCATTTGAGATAGCCTAGGGTGTCAACTTTAAAAAAATATATGGGTTGATGGGGTAAAATACACTGGCTGGTTTCAAATATGTCCCAAATGGGACATGGGTGCAGGCGGTCTGCACCTCCCAAATTTGGCCTTTTACCCCCAAACAATCCAACAAATCTATGCATGGGTGGTATCCCTGTACTCAAGAGATGTTGCTGAACACTTATTGGGGTGTTATTTGGCAGTGACACATACCAAAATCTGTGAATTCATGTCTGAAGTACAAGGTTTGTAAAAGAAAAAAAAACAAAAAAATTACTACCACAAACTTTGACAAAGACTGGTGGTAGAATTAGTGCATGGAAAGTGTTAAAATACCATCATTTGAGATAGCCTAGGGTGTCTTCTTTTAAAAAATATATGGGTTGATGGGGTAAAATACACTGGCTGGTTTCAAATATGTCCCAAATGGGACATGGGTGCAGGCTGTCTGCATGTCAAAATTTCAAGTTGGAAAACCAAAAACTGCACCTCCCAAATTTGGCCTTTTACCCCCCAAACAATCCAACAAATCTATGCATGGGTGGTATCCCTGTACTCAAGAGATGTTGCTGAACACTTATTGGGGTGTTATTTGGCAGTGACACATACCAAAATCTGTGAATTCATGTCTGAAGTACAAGGTTTGTAAAAAAAAAAAAAACACAAAAAAATTACTACCACAAACTTTGACAAAGACTGGTGGTAGAATTAGTGCATGGAAAGTGTTAAAATACCACCATTTGAGATAGCCTAGGGTGTCTACTTTTAAAAAATATATGGGTTGATGGGGTAAAATACACTGGCTGTTTTCAAATATGTCCCAAATGGGACATGGGTGCAGGCGGTCTGCATGTAAAAATTTCAAGTTGGAAAACCAAAAACGGCACCTACCAAATTTGGCATTTTAGCCCCCAAACAACCCAACAAACCTATGCATGGGTGGTATCCCTGTACTCAAGAGATGTTGCTAAACACTTATTGGGGTGTTATTTGCTGTGACACATACCAAAATCTGTGAATTCATGTCTGAAGTACAAGGTTTGTGAAAAAAAAACACAAAACAATTACTACCACAAACTTTGACAAAGGCTGGTGGTAGAATTAGTGCATGGAAAGTGTTAAAATACCACCATTTGAGATAGCCTAGGGTGTCAACTTTAAAAAAATATATGGGTTGATGGGGTAAAATACACTGGCTGGTTTCAAATATGTCCCAAATGGGACATGGGTGCAGGCGGTCTGCACCTCCCAAATTTGGCCTTTTACCCCCAAACAATCCAACAAATCTATGCATGGGTGGTATCCCTGTACTCAAGAGATGTTGCTGAACACTTATTGGGGTGTTATTTGGCAGTGACACATACCAAAATCTGTGAATTCATGTCTGAAGTACAAGGTTTGTAAAAGAAAAAAAAACAAAAAAATTACTACCACAAACTTTGACAAAGACTGGTGGTAGAATTAGTGCATGGAAAGTGTTAAAATACCATCATTTGAGATAGCCTAGGGTGTCTTCTTTTAAAAAATATATGGGTTGATGGGGTAAAATACACTGGCTGGTTTCAAATATGTCCCAAATGGGACATGGGTGCAGGCTGTCTGCATGTCAAAATTTCAAGTTGGAAAACCAAAAACTGCACCTCCCAAATTTGGCCTTTTACCCCCCAAACAATCCAACAAATCTATGCATGGGTGGTATCCCTGTACTCAAGAGATGTTGCTGAACACTTATTGGGGTGTTATTTGGCAGTGACACATACCAAAATCTGTGAATTCATGTCTGAAGTACAAGGTTTGTAAAAAAAAAAAAAACACAAAAAAATTACTACCACAAACTTTGACAAAGACTGGTGGTAGAATTAGTGCATGGAAAGTGTTAAAATACCACCATTTGAGATAGCCTAGGGTGTCTACTTTTAAAAAATATATGGGTTGATGGGGTAAAATACACTGGCTGGTTTCAAATATGTCCCAAATGGGACATGGGTGCAGGCGGTCTGCACCTCCCAAATTTGGCCTTTTACACCCCAAACAATCCAACAAATCTATGCATGGGTGGTATCCCTGTACTCAAGTGATGTTGCTGAACACTTATTGGGGTGTTATTTGGCAGTGACACATACCAAAATCTGTGAATTCATGTCTGAAGTACAAGGTTTGTAAAAAAAAAAAACACAAAAAAATTACTACCACAAACTTTGACAAAGACTGGTGGTAGAATTAGTGCATGGAAAGAGTTCAAATACCACCATTTGAGATAGCCTAGGGTGTCTACTTTAAAAAAATATATGGGTTGATGGGGTAAAATACACTAGCTGGCTTCAAAAATATCCCAAATGGGACATGGGTGCAGGCTGTCTGCATGTAAAAATTTCAAGTTGGAAAACAAAAAACTGCACCTCACAAATTTGGCATTTTAGCCCTCAAACAACCCAACAAACCTATGCATGGGTGGTATCCCTGTACTCAGGAGAAATAGTAGAATCTATTTAGCAGGTTTTTTTCGTTCGCTTTTGTCGATGAGGAGAAGTTGTTTCAAATAAAAGTCAGGAAATTTGTGTTTTTTTTTTTTTTTTTTTTAATAATATTATAAGATATGATCAAAAAGATGGCATCCAAAGAAAGCCCTTCTTGTCCCGATAAAAACAATATATAATATGTGTGGGTACAGCAAATGACAAAGAACAAAATTACTGCTAAACACAAACATCACAGAAATGTTAAAATAGCCATTGTCCAGAAAGGACAAAAATGTTTCAAAGGCTCTGTCCTTAAGGGGTTAATGGCAAAATAATACTGGCATATTATTGGGCAAATTGTATGTGCCATATTTATGGGCAAACACTGGCATATTAATGGGAAAACTGTTTTTTTTAATTTGCAAAGTGATGCTGTGGCATTGTCTGTGGGGAAAAATAACATGTACTATGAGGAAAGTGACACTGGCTAGTTCTGTTGGGCAAAGTGACACGGAGGCATGGTCTGTGGTGCATTGACACCGTGGCATGCCAAATCGTGTAGGTGCAATATGAGTGCAAGCCAAGTGCTGTGGGTGCAATATAGGTGCATGGCAAGTTCTGTGGGTACTGTATGGTGCTGTGTTAAGTACTTTAGGTGCAATGTGGGTGCATAGGAAGGGATTAAAAATAAGGAATGCAATTTTTCAATAACATTTTTATTACATATACAAATAGTTGAATGTGATATGAAAATAATTGTTCTGTGATTGGCCACCTACTTCAAGGGCTCTTTGTACCGAACTGGGAGTAATGTTGTATGTACCAGAGAGTGATTGTAGCTCTTTCATGATTATGTGTACCAGCCAGTCACTTAATGCTACCTGAAAAGCCAGACACATCAGCTTTAAAGGCTTATATCAACAAAACCCAGAATGGACAAAGATAGCTGCTGCCACCCCTGCAATGTTAAAGGAGGAGAAAGATGGCGGACAGGTCTTAAAGGTAGCACAAAGTGTTATTATATTCTTCACAGTAGATGTTTACCTTGTGAATCACCATTTGGTGACTACCGAATCCAGTGCTGCATTTACCGCGAGGCATCCTGGGCGGATGCCTAGGGCGGCAATTTTTTGGGGGTTAAAAGGCCACATTTGAGAGGTGCGCTTTTTGGTTTTCTAACTTGGAATTCCTTTAAGGAGTATGTTGATATAAACAAATGAGACTTTTTTTTTAATACAAAAGCTCCCTGTGCTCTTGCCCTTAGAAAGGCAGTGCCATCTTGGTCACACAGTGACCAAAATCGTGGTTTTTTTTTAGTGTTGCTGACTGCCTTGACTTGCGAGGCAGGTCAGCAACACTTGCATTTAATCACATAGGAAGTGATTACATTTGTTTCCTGTGCTCTTTTTAACCCCCAATAGTTTTTAAGGCACTGCGCCATTAACTTGTCATAAGGTCGGGAAGGGGTTAACTAATAATGTTAATTTAGCCAACACTCACAAAATATGTATTTTTATGAAAAGCAACTTGAACAAGTAGCTATGGTGAGAATAATATGAAAAGAGTGCCCTCTGGTGTTTATGTAGTATTACTATTTATTAAAGATGGACAAAACAAAAATGTTCATTTCTTTTTCGTCCAGTCGGACGAAAATTTTATTTATTTCGTCCAGAACGAATTTCGTCCATTGCTGCATTCGTTTCGGATGAAATTCGTTCATTATTTTTGTTATATTCATTCGTACGAATGGAAAATAATTCACCTATTGGAGATTTCGGTTGAAAGAGTCAAATTCATCTGAATTTCATTCGAATTTCATCCCTTACCTTATGATAGTGAGCTGTTGAACTTTGTCTCTTTAATCAGAATTCCCAAACCTTATATTATGTATTGAATGAACATAGGTGAACTATTCATTCTTACGAATTGAATAATGAAATGAATGCAGCAAGAGACGAAAATGGCCTCACTTCAATAGTATAAGGTTGGAGAATTCGATTGAAACAGTCAAAATCATCCGAATTTCATCCCTTACCTATGCTACTGAGCTATCGAAATTTGGTTCTAAGTGGTTGGGGAATTCGGATATAGAAGATTAAATACATAATTTTGTTGAAATCAAACAGATAGAAACATAGAAAATCAAATTTTAGTGGTGTAGATGTAAACCCAAAAGTGTGATTAAAATAATATTAATAAAAGTGAATAAAAAATATTTGATATGGTGCATATTCAATTTTAAAAAATAAAAAGAAAATGGGTTTGTTTTTTGTTTTTTCCTTTCACTTGCTGTCATTCTCTGTACTTCACAATCAGTATGAAGAAGTGAATTGGAGGCAAAGTCAGTGTATAATATATAAGCGTTTAACATATAACATAGAAAAAGTTTATAAATTTCACATCTATAATTATCAAAATGCTTAGTAATACATTATACAAAATTGACAAATACAGACAGATATACAGTATGTAGATTATTTTATTAAAACTGAAATCAATTTCACCACCTTATACTAGTAGTTTGTCTGAGCTCTGGAATTCGTCCATTCGTCCAATTTGGCTTTTAGGCTTTTTTTTAGAGTTGAAACTGAGTCAAATTTGATTAAAATATTACTGAAATTGAGTCTATTGGGTCTATTGACTAAAATTTGAATTTGGAGGTCGACCTCTAAATTCGAATTTTAGTGAAATAAACCCACTTTATTTGAAATGTGTCGATATTAAGCCGAATGGACGAATTCCACGTATCAGATCAGAGTCATAAGACATTATTCATTTAGGATCAGTTTTCTTCTGCATAGCATAATGTTATGCAGAATTAAAACTAATCTGATATGAATACTGATTGTCTGATTACTCTGCTCTGTGGAATTCAACAGTTAGGTCAATTCAGCTTAATTCAACACTTTTCGACTCTATTTCGGCTTATGTAATGCCATTAGCATTACATACAATAAATTAGGACGAAATTCAAATTCGACATATCAGAGTGGCTGTCGGCAGGGGCGTTGCTAGGTCTCTAAAAGATCTGGGGCTAGAGCCCATGGCAGATATGATAGAAGTGGAGTAAAGAAGCGCAGATGCTTGGGGTGGGCCTATAATGGATATACATTACGCCAATGAGCATTAGGTATGTATAATATAAGCAATACACACATATAAATGGTTTATATGATGATACCAATGAGCAGTATGTATATATAATATAAGCAATAAGCAATAAATACATATAAATGATTTATGTTATGTCATTGAGCTGTTGCTTTATATGCAAGGCTTTACATCAACAGAAATATTTAAATGATGTATATGATGCCAATGAGCATTAAATGGGAAAATGTATAAATAAAATTTGCCCCCAAACAGCCTTGCTCCCAAACTCCAACTGGTGTTAAATAGAAACTGTATAGCACAACCAAGTTCCTCTAGCACTCAGCTAATAACTCAAAGTTATTAGTGTCCCCCCCACACTCTCATGTCTGTCTCTCTCCCCCATACCCTTATGTCAGTCTCTCTCCCCCATAACCTCATTTCTGTCTCCTCCATACCCTCATGTCTGTCTCTCTCCACTATACCATCACATCTGTCTCTCTCCTCCACACCCTCATGTCTGTCTCTCTCCTCCACACCCTCATGTCTGTCTCTCCCATACCCCTTCTCTGTCTCTTCCCATACCCCCATGTAAATATATTTCTCTCCTCATACCCCATGTCTCTCTCTCCCCATATCCCTATGTATATCTCTCTCTCTCCTCCCTCATACTGCATGTCTGACTTACTTCCCTCATGCCCCATGTCTTTCTATGTAGCTGTCTTTCTGTTCCCCATGGTGGTCTCTTTTTCTGCATGTCTGTCTCTCCTCCTATACACCCCGTCTGTCTCTCACACCTCATAACCCCCATGTATCGGTCTCCCCCATGTGTATCTCTCGCCCCCACACCCCCTATGTGTATCTCTTCTCCATGCCTTCCCTCTCCTCCTTTATCTCCTACCTCCATATCTTTGTCTCTTGCCATGTCCCCTCCTGACCTCATCTCAGAATTCAATCAGCGCTCCCCTGATATCCCCGCGCATAGTGATGACTCAGAACACCATGTTCCAAAGCTCTCAATCATCGATCTGAGCACGGAAAGAGCAGGAATTGCTGAATGAGGTCTGAGGGGCTGCAGAGCCGGCTCTGGTGGCAGCTAAGCAGCACCCGGGCAGCTGTTTGCAGAGGTGTACCTAGGGTCTCTAGCGCCCTTGGCAAGGAGCTATATCGACATATACAGCCACACAGTCACACTTACACAGCTACATTTACACAGCTACACACATAATCAGGTACACTTACAAAGAGGGTCACACATAAATACACACACAGTCACACTTACATACACACACAGAAATACACACTCACACACTGTTATACACACCCTTACACACAGTCACACTGACACAGAAATTCACACACACTCTTAAACACACACAGTCACCCTTACACATATACATACACAGACACCCTTACACATACATACACGCCCACACTTACAGACACATAGATACATTTACACACATACTCACAACTCTTAGACAGCCTTACACAGTCACATGCTTACATTTATTTATTTTGTTACCGTAAAAAAAAAAAATTGGCTGCTTCTCCCCCTCCCTGTACATTTACCTTTACTTGCGGGGAGGAGAACGTTTCACTTTCTGATAGCAACTTCAGCGTGCCATCCGGCTCTCTGAGTATCCGTAAGTTACACAGCGTGATGGGGCGGAGCTTTTTAAGATATTTTTTAAGATATCCCCCTTGGGCTTGTTCCCAAAAAAGAGAAAGGGGCCTATAGATTGATTGATCATGTATCCTACCCAGATGGTGCGTCTTTAAATGATGAGGTGGATACTTCAATTATTAAGTGTTCTTGCATAGCAAGAACACTTAATATTATCTCACATATATATTTTTATTCTTATTATAGCAAAATTTACCACCCTAACTCCTCCCACAGTTTTTATACTACATAGACAATAATATACCAAAACGTGCGGATTGTTCCCGATTGGTGTGCTATTACTTTGTGGAACATTTTGCCGAATGGTTCACGAAATATCGTTGTTTTTGTGGCAAAATTGGTCCCATAGGAATGAATGGCAGAATGTTCAAAACTAGAGTGGGAGCTGACAAAAGCTAGACTGTGAGCTGAAAAATCAGGACATGATATCTAAACTGCCACCACTCCCTCATTTTCAAGCCCACCTACACAAATCTTATATCAAAACGTTCAGCTATCCCTGCTGCCACTAAACATCTCCACGGCTAAGCCATAGTCCTGATAGTTTTCACAATATGACCATTTCATATGATGCCGTCCATTGACATTCATTGAAACTCCACTCTAGCCACCTCAAATTTGAAGGGCAATATCTAAACTGCGACTGTGCCTTCATTTTTAATATTTCAGAGACATACTATGTATCAAAATGTAGGTCTGGGTCTTGTGATTCTCACAATATAAAGTTCTTCACCGTAGGATTTATAGTTTTTAAAATACGACCATTTGAAGATGGCACTCCAACCTTTCCACAGTTACTCAAGCCACTCCATCCAGTTACTCCACCCACTCCAGTTGTAGACTACTGGTGGAGGCAAGAACACTTCACACAATTACCCCAGAAATTGTAGCTTTTCTAGTTTCAGTGTCTTATACTTCTTTTGATGATGTACTGACTTGGGTAAGACAGTGTGGACAGGGTGCGCTATTATCAAAAGTAGATATTGAAGCTGCTTTCAGACTGCTCGCCATTCGTCCTGTTTTGGGTCTTTAGGATTTCAATTTGAGGGTAGTTTTTACTTTGTTAAATGTATGCCAATGGGATGTTCTGCTTCTTGTTTTTATTTTGAAAATTTAGCTAATTCTCTAGTGTCTGAGATTACAAGTGTCTGGGTTACTATTTACTAAGGTAGTTACAAAGGTTTTTGGTATCTATTGGCACGGCAAATGGGCGGTTGCTAGTTGCCCTCAGCGGTGGGTTGACAAAGGTTGGACTAAAATTATAACTCTGTTGGAATTATTCCCAATTGTGGTAGCTTTGGAAATCTGAGTCTCTGAGTTATCCAATAAAAGAATAACCTTCCATTGTGATAATATGGCTGTAGTTTGGATTATTAACTCACTTAAGGGAAAAACTACCCCTGTAATCAATCTGTTGCGAAGATCGGTTTTGCTTTGTTTAGTTCATAATATCTGGGTTAAAGTGAAATATGTGACGGGCAAAGTTAATTTAATAGCTGATGCTTTGCCTCACTTTGATTTTAAGGCCTTCAGGTCCCTTGCTCCATTAGCAGAGGTTGCCAGAGCACATCTGGGAGCTAACGTCGCCCAGATAAGTGATTTATTAGGGCTTTCGCTCACACCAGTCACATGGGAAGCTTACTTAAAAGCATGGGGAGAATGGAGTATTTTTATGGGTGATGCTACAGATTTTATTGTCAAAATTCAAGAGGGTATATCAAAGTACGCTTTAAAGAGAGCATTATTGGGTATTTCCTTTTTTCTTAAGGTACTGGGTACATTTTTAAAGGATTTGTCATTCAGCAAATGTTGAAAGGCGTTTGTGTTCAGAAACCAATTAAAAAACATACTAGATGTCTAATATCTTTTCAATTATTAGGGGATTTAGTTAATAAACTGAAGGAAGTTTGTAGGGACCCATTTGAAACCCAGCTTTTTATCACTGCGTTTGTGCTGGCTTTCTTTGGTGCCTTTCGTATTAGTGAATTTGTTTCTGTCTCCAAATCTTGCAACACTGGCATTCAATTCAGTGACTTATATTTGATGGATCTTTAAGAATTTTCTTAACGGGATCTAAAACAGTTCAACAAGGAAAATGCTGTTGGGTACATTTGAGGGCTTTTAATCATCCTGTTCTTTGCCCTATTACAGCTGTTTAGTCCTTTTTAAGCATTCGCCCTAAGTTGCAAGGTTGTTTCTTGATCCACCATTCTGGTATTCCGCTTTCTAAATTTCAGATTTGTCAAATCCAAAATTTAACTTGTACATTTTTGGGTTTGGAGGACAGGAGAATTACGTCCCATTCCTTTAGAATTGTAGCTGCTACTGAGGCAGTTTCTCAGGGTTTGTCAGCAGAAATGATAAAAGGGACCAACCCTATGGGTCTTCTAATAGATATATGTAAGGCCACAATTTTTGAGAACAGATTTTGACTACATATCTTTACAGATACACCACTCCTAATTGTTTGGATTGTGGGCCACTCGTTTACTCACTGGGCTTTTCGAAGAGCTATGGACAGAATCTACAGAGACAACCTTGGTTTTGATAAACAATCTGTGTTATTATACTGGATTGGTTTTAGAGGTTTAAAAAGAACAAGTTTTTTGGATGTGTTTAAAAATTATATTGTTACGTTACCATGTCCTCATGTTATCATTTTACATTATGGGGGTAATGTTGTGGGTGAAGTAAAGTCAGTGCTGCTATTGCACCAATTCAGAACAGATGTGTGGCAGTTGAAACAATTGTTTCCTGATGCTTTATCATTTAATCTGAAATAGTACCACGGTTGGTTTGGTTGCATGCGCAAGTCTTAAGCCGCTAGAAAGGGTTAGGTGTAAGCAGGGGCGTACCTAGAGCATTTGGCACACGGTGCTGACCCTGAGTGTGGCACTCCCCCCCCCCCCCCCCCTCCTATAATAAGAATGTAAGAAAACACCCAAAAAAATTTCAATGTTTGAAAATTGTACAATTATAGATACCAGGAATATTATGCCAGAGCACAGTACTATTGTGCCAGTCAGATACCAGGAATATTGTGTCATTCAGAGACCAATAATAGTGTGCCACTCAGAGCCCAGTAATATAGTGCCAGTCAGAGCCCAGTAATATAGTGCCATTCAGAGCCCAGTAATATTGCGCCAGTTAGAGCCCAGTAATATAGTGCCAGTCAGATACCAGGAATATTGTGCCAGTCAGAGCCCAGGAATAGTGTGCCAGTCAGAGCCAGGTAATATTGTGCCAGTCAGAGCCCAGTAATATAGTGCCAGTCAAATACCAGTAATATAGTGCCAGTCAGTGCCCAGTAATAGTGTGCCAGTCAGTGCCCAGGATTATTGTGTCATTCAGAGACCAATAATAGTGTGCCACTCAGAGCCCAGTAATATAGTGCCAGTCAGAGCCCAGTAATATAGTGCCAGTCAGAGCCCAGTAATATTGTGCCAGTTAGAGCCCAGTAATATAGTGCCAGTCAGATACCAGGAATATTGTGCCAGTCAGAGCCCAGGAATAGTGTGCCAGTCAGAGCCCAGTAATATTGTGCCAGTCAGAGCCCAGTAATATAGTGCCAGTCAGATACCAGTAATATAGTGCCAGTCAGTGCCCATTAATAGTGTGCCAGTCAGTGCCCAGTAATAGTGTGCCATGCCAGTGCCCAGTAATAGTGTGCCAGTCAGTGCCCAGTAATAGTGTGCCAGTCAGAGCCCAGTAATAAACTGCTCGTTTCAAGCCACCGTCCTCCCCCCCTTCCCCATCACTTACAGAAGCTGCTCTGTGCTCCCGGACGGACGCCTCCTCCGTGCAGTCTTCCCTACTGCATGGAGGAGGAAAACACAGTCAATACGTCACATCCGGTTGCTGTGATTTTTTTTTCTTCGCGACGGCAAATGGTAAGCAGCGGGGAGCGGAGCGGGGAGGGGGGGGGGCATAGCCGGCAGCACTGGTTTCACCCCCTCCGGATGCTGCATGGCACCCCCCTAGTTAGTGGCACCAGGAGCGGGCCGCCCCCCCCTTAGTACGCCACTGGGTGTAAGCTAATCAAAGCTATGGAAAAATGTATGCCCACCATAGATGGTTTTTCTTTTCCTCATGTAGATATTGATGGTCAGTGTTTTGGTTTATATTTCAGAGATGGTGTTCATCTTTCTGATGTGGGTCTGGATATTTGTAATAATGATTTGTAGTATATGATAGAAAAGCCCATGGTCTGGTGGGGTGGGCTATAGCATTGTTAATTGCTGCAGCGGGTGGGGTAAGAGGTCACCTGCCTATTTAAGGGGGGGGGGGGGGGTGGACTTCATGGTGAAAGTTATTAGATAGTTAAGTGAACAATATGAAGTTATGTTATTTATTAAAGGTTAAGTTCTGGCTTATAGGGCTGAATGGTGAAAGTTATGAGTTAATTCTCTGGGGGATAAAGACAGATGTGTGGTTATAAATGTTACAATTCTAGAGGTGAATTGAAGTTATGTTGCAAATGATGTGTTAACCAAATAAAAGACCACAACCTTTTCTTACAAAATACTTGTGTATTTATTTATCTGCGTTAATGTTTTTAGTAAGTACCCAATAACCCCTGCAGCATTTATGTAGCCTTTTGAAAAATTTGTAGAAGTATCTCATTACATAGCATGGTTTTCAAAAGGTAATCATTCATTTCATTAGAAGAAACTATATAACACTTGTCACTTTATAATTTTCCTCTGAAAATTAACACGACTCAGAACACACACAGTTGCTGTTTCAGTTATCAGGCGGAGAGTAAGCAAAGCAAATAGGCAAAGCAGATGGACAGTATCAGGCAAGTTATCACTGATTCACAGTGAGGTACCAGTGAGGAAAGGGCCTCAAGGTAGCCATGGCAACGTGCTCTAGCTTCTGGTTGTTAAGAAAACAGGAAGAGGAGGGACCTGAGATATCACGTGACTTTGCTGAAGTCCTAGCAGAGAGCGCGAGGGCCCATCGAGAAACCTCGGTCTCAAGTGCATGCAGCGAAAATACCTGTGTCTATTGGCGGCTGCGGGTCGCCGGGATAGAGATGGAAGGGTTCCGTGAGGACCTGGTGACTGCCTTGAAAGAAGTGGTGAGCAACACCAACTGGCAGTGCGTCGGGGAGAAAGAGAGGTTCAGATCCTCCTGCACCAAGTAAGAGAGCTGACGTTTCCTTAGGTAGCAGGTTACAAACATTGAGTCTGTATTGGTCTGGACCAAACGCCTATCACGCTCAGCCATCCTGCTGGGAGCCCCACACCTAGTTGTGATAGACCTATCCTTCCTCTCCATATGTCATTTTGCCTTCATTCTGTCACCATATTATAAGCGTTAATAACCTCTCTTTCTTTTGTATGTTTGTTTATTTAGATTGTATTCAGAAGATGGTGAACATGTGGTATTAATTCAGACTAAAGATGGAAGGTTTTATGCTATGGATTCTGCCTGTCCCCATGAAGGTATAGTAAAGTGAATTTATAATGATGGTAATTTTGATAAATTATTTACAGACTTGGGGGTCAATATGCTGTGTGGACAGTTAAAGTGCCACCAAAACAGGGACAGTAACTGCAGAATCCTGTCAAATCAAAGCAGTATGTATACATGCCATTATAATTTGAGAATATACACCAATAATGAAAATAAAAAGCTATTCAATGATATAGACCACATGCCAATGCTAACATAATATATTGTTTTCAGTGGACATTTTCAGACACTGGGCTAGAAGTAATGCCGATGGGCAAAAGTTAAAGTCTAAATATCGTACATTAAATCTAAAGGAATAATCTGCGATTAAAATTAAAAAGGAACCACAGAAATACTGTATGTTACAGCACTGTGTTACTTCGTTAAGGGAATAACTGTATTAAGCAGAACATGTTTTACTCCCTATTTACCCTTTAATAAAATGCTATGAGATTGGGGGCGTAATAGCCACCTGGCCCCCTTGCGGAGATCAGCAACACCCTGGATGATCCACTTCTGTCCCAGGTAAAGGGTCCTCTCCCCCCCGCCCCCTCCTCTCGCAGGATACCAGACCTCTCTACAGCCATTACCAGTACACAAGCTGTGCAATGTGCTCCACAGAGCTGAGAGTTGGAACTTCAGGGTGTTTGTGTCAGAGAGCCAGAGATCCGACCCAAGCTATGGCAACATAACAAGTGTATCAGTTGCTGCTAAATGGTAAAATAACTGAAAATGTTGTATAGTTTTATAGTTTTATAGTTTACAGCTTATGTAGTAGGGCGTAATCATTTATTTCATGCAAAGTCACTTATGGCATGACCGTTATCCTTCAAGCAGCCGCTGCACATTTAAGTTTAAGTTAAAAATGAAAATAGTTTTTTTTTTATTTGCCTGTTAATTTTTACCGGCTGACATTAAATCAATTTGTGAGCTAATTACAACACAACACAGTGTTTTAATGGCTTTTTTTCTTTTTTACCAGTTCCCCTAAATCTCCATAGAAAGTTTGGAGGCATTTAACGGGGTGGGGTAATGATATTACCACACCATTTTAACCTCGTTAGTGGCAGGCATTTAATCAAAAATTCCCATTACTTTACCGCTAAAGGTACCTTTTACTGTAACTGGGAGCATTGCATCTTCCCCATTATCTGTTTTACTCTGTACTATATAGATGCAGCTCACAAAAAGTGAAGTGTTCATATTATAAAATCTGGATATGTTTTTATGTAATAGGGGGACCCTTGGAGCAAGGAGACATTGAGGAACTCTGCAATGGTCGTATGACATTAACCTGTCCTTGGCATGACTTTGAGTTCTACCTGGATGATGGTTCATCTTCTTCTGGATTACAGGTCAGACATTTCCACATATTTCTAAGTAAAATTTACAGAAATTCCACTTGTATGCATTGCATTGTAAACCTAACAGTTTAAAGAAGTGAAAATAGTAATAATGTGCAAGATTATAGCAACTTAAAAAGGAATTAAGCACTAAAAATCACTTTTGATAGTGCATGCCAGTTTATACTCTAACTGGCAGCTGCCATGCTTCCCTGGAAAGAAGGCAGCCCAGTCTGGTCAGCAACTATTTCTCTCTGCTAGCGCATTTTATATTGTATCAGAGAGAGACCTCACTCCATGCAGAATCTGATTAGACAAGCAGGGACACGCCCCCGCTCTGATTGGCTGGGCACACTCTGACACGTCAGTGCGCCAGCCTCCTGACTTGCTCTGAGGATGACCTGAAAATAAACCTGCATGTATCTTTATACTTGTCGGGTTTAGTTCAGAGAAGGGGACACAAGTTTTTTTTATTTTTTAATCCTTGCTTTGAAGCAAGGTTTATTTTTTTTTAAAAAAAAAACACCTTTTAGTTTTCTTTTAAGCATATTCTCTGCTTCTTCTAACATCGTGTGTCTGCATCCTCCTACTACATTTTCATGCTCCCTAGTTGTTCATATGAGCAATTTGCATTCCCATTTACTCCTGTACCGCAGTGGCTTCCTAACTGTTTACATTAGCATTCGCAAATACTGTATATGATTGACACACAGATAAACCACCAGGAGTGACCAGCTGTCACTGGCCCGTCTCAGGGAAGCAGCAGCTTCAGGGAAAAATAAGTTCTGTTTAAATGAAAAATTGTATCAAGTGTAGACATTCTAAATAGAATTGCTTTAATGAAAAGAATATAACGAAAGCAACTTCTTGAGATTTCTCTGCTTGTATAGCTCTATCAGGGGGCAGACATGTTGTTTATAATGTTGGGTCAGATGAAGGAAGATCTCTGCTTCCTGGTAGTGCTATAGAAGCAGAGCAGGCCCAAAAGGGTGCTTTATTTGTATTCTTTCATTAAAGCATTTCTATTTAAAATGCCTACATTTTGTCAGTTCAACACATCTTTTTTTTTTTCCCAGCAGTCGACCTTTAAGATGAAGATTTGCAAATGATTTTGTGTCCCTTTATAGTGTTTTTCTGTTTGGGTTAAATGTTTTTTTAAATATTTCATTCTATAGAACCAGGTATATGAAGTCCGGGTTTACGAGGGGAAGGTTTATATCCAGACACAAAACGCGTTGTCCTTCATTCCTTGGAAGGACACACCATGTAAAGAGACTGGTAAGTGTTATGCCAATACATTTTTGGCCAGAACATTTTATTGACACTTTTTTTAAGATGTTATTTTATTGTATTGAGTTTAGTAAAAATAAGAATTAAAAAGCATAACTAATTCATTCAAGTAAAATCAATATTAAGGTAGGTTTAAACATATTTACTGTAAAGAAAATGGTTATGCCGTTTAATCATAATTGTATAATAACAAATAAAGTGGTGTTTTGTGTGATAACTTTTTAATGGAAAGCGACTTGGGAACAAGTGCAAGGGTTAAAGTAGTGAGATCAGTTGATGTAATACTTAATGCAACCCTATTAGGCATCAAAAAAACATTCTAAAAGTTACAGATTAGCCTTATTTCAAACTCCTCAGATATCACCTACCAAGGCTTGACAAATATATGTAGACTTTAGGAGCAAAACAGACTAATTCATTAGCTAGAACAATGGCGCATCCATAGAGTTAAATACACTACGGTAAAATTTTACATATAAGCATTATTGTAGTGTGTGTGTGTGTGTATGTATGTATGTATGTATGTGTGTGTGTATATGTGTGTGTGTGTATATATATATATATATATATATATATATATATATATATATATATATATATTCTAATAATAAATAATGAGGAGCCAGTAGCAGGGATTTTAAGTGGCTGGGTTATAGATCTCTTGGGATAAGTCAAGAACTGTCACCCATCTTTAATGCACATTAAATTTAATGGAAAATCTAATATTTATTGATGTCAAGTACAATACATAACATTCAAAATGTATAATAGCCAGATAGTTACTCATAGAGAGCTTTTTTATGAATGTACAATAAAATTCAAACTGCGGTTTGCACAACACTCGACAAGTAAAGCATGCATTGAATAAAGTACTTTTAGTTGCTGCATATTAATAATAGAACCTTGAGAACAATAACACCTTTTGATTTATAGCAACGACGGAGGCTGTAGAACTGTCTACCTGTCTGGACAAAGAGTCTTCACTAACCTACTGGGCCAGCAGAATACTGAACACTGCAGATCCAGAAGAGAAGGTGAGACACCTGTGCTTTACTAGGTTTCAGGGTACAGTAGAAATTAATGTACGCACTTATTACTAAAATATGCTTCTCAGGTGACGCTAACGCAGCAGGCACAAGCACTTTGGAACTCAGGGAAAATCACAGAAATTGGTGAAACACAACCACCTGCCCAGCCGAGCCGAAAAGAAAATCTGACCATAGTGCAGCCTGGGAGGATCAAGAGAGGAAAAGGAGGCACACTGGTGAGATGTGTCAGACTGCATTATTACCTTCCAAAAAACCTTGTTTAATGTTGTAATTATAGACCATCCCCCCCACGTCCGGTTCAACCGTTTATTTAAACTTGACAGCATTTGCTATAATCTCAGCATGACCAGAAAATGTTTTTTGAATCATTTTAATACTCGCATTGTAGGTGTTTTTTTATTATATTCAATTTAATTAATTGATTCAATTATTCATTGTATTTTATTGAATCGGACTGACATATTTTTTAATCCCGCATTACCTTCTCTCTATTATAGTGCTCACACCTACTTCATTTTAGCTTTACTAAATCTACCCATCTTTCTTCTACACTGGTGCAGACTTACACTGAGTTTTTAATTGCATTATTCATTCATCTAATTTCCCTCTTGGATCTGTAGACTGCCTTATAGATTGTGGTGTTCTAAGATACGTAGACCTCCCATATCTGTCTGTCTCTGTTCGTCTAATCCAGTCTTAAAATTCCCTTTTTATCTCCATACCAAGTGATGCGTGAATTGTTGGCTGAATTTACAGTGCTTGTTTCTCCTGTAGTAACCAAAGCTAATCTTTTGTTTTGTATTTTTAGGCCAGTAGGATAGCTTTACTGCACTCCTTGGCTAACATTGAACAGTGGGCAACAGACCTGTCCTGGGACATCATTGCCAGATTTGCTAGCTTCCAACTGAGCACAGGAGAGACACTGCCTCAGGAATTCTTTTCTGATTTTGTGAAAGTGGCTGGAGATGAAGCAAAGGTGTGTAATTAAGTCCTCTCTGAGACTGATACACTTGGGAAAAGGTTAGCGTTTTTGTATTAATTAGCCATTTTAATCAGGATTTTTCTCCAGCTAATGACTTTACCCTTCTGTCAGCATTACCGTTTGTTGGAGAAGCGTCTGTCAGAGCTTGGTAGCAACTTTGGAGCTCTTCCTGTACACAACGGTAAGTGCTGCATATCTCTTTTATTTATACTAATCTGCTATATAACTTTCTATTATGCAACCTATTCTGTAGGAATGTATATACTTGTCGCTGCAATGTTCTGTTTTTTTTATTTTGAAATATTTATTTCAACTTCTCTTTACAAGCTGTTTGGGAAGCTTTGACCCAAATGATACACACATTACAGCATTTAAATAAGTCATGTCATGGATGAATACTTGACTGCTGTTCAATAGTCTTGCTACAAACCCTTTATCAAAGAAGCCTATAAATAAAGTAATAAATCCCCTAAAGACACAAATATATACTGCAGTGTTTCTGTTGATTTTATAGGTAAAATCTATCAACTTTCTATATAGAAAGGTCATACATGCGCTTTTCAGTTCTGTTATGGTGCTTTTTGATATAGGAGAGGTTTATGGCTTTAACCATTGATTTCAATGTGATGTAATGATTGTGTCTCTGTGGTAAAATTCCTGTAACCTTTCTAACTCTACATTTGTAGGTTTGTGGCAGTCTGCATCAGACACTGCACATGATCTCCTGGGGAGATTAGCAATTGTTCACATGGTCCATGAAGCAAGGTACGGGAAATGACTGCTCTCAAACACTGAAGTAGATATAAATAGGGGATTTAAAGAACTTTATTACTCTTAAGTGCATCGCTAGTACTTTGTAAGCCTCGCAGTTCTATTTTTATTTGGAGTTGGATAGGAGTAATGTTTTAATACATGTTGTGTATTTTTTTTACAGTTCTTGATTTATTTCTGCTGTGATTTAGCATCTTTCCCCTCCGCTTGTATTTCGTGTAACATGGGCAGCCAGAGGTCTCATCACAAACCATCAAAAATGTGCTATACAATCTGTGAATGGGCTCACGGTTATGAATTTTGTTGAGAGCCTGCTCTGCCCATTAAGTATAGAACTGTATTACATCAATATGCTGAGAATATGCAAAAGTGGAACTTGTTATTTTAACGAATCTTCATTTATTCAAAAAGTAGACCTGAGTATTCAAAAAAGTATATTTTTAATGCAGTAAACTCCACCCAGTAATAATAATACAATCATAGAATGCCTTTCTTAATAACACACACAATTGCTAGCACTGTATCGTCAATGGACAAGAAATTAGGTGAGATCATTTTGAAAATAGGTTGTGAATTGGAAGACTGAGAGCTAATATCTTCTAAAGGCAAGCTAAACCATATTTATAAAATGTAAACAAAAACCTCTACATTTCATCAGTAGACCATACCCTTTGCAGTCCCACCATATGCCTATAAAATATCCTTAAGTGTTGTGGTCAAGGTGGAGCCATTCCTTTTTTCTTTTTATATCTGGTCTAAACATTTTTTTCTTTTTTTTACTGCTCTGTGTAATATTATTATTTTTTTTTTTTTTTTTTGCACATATGGGTATATGTTAGCACATTCTTTGTTCTAGCTAATGCTCATACGTTTATATATATATATATATATATATATATATATATATATTATATATATATATATATATATATATTATATATTGGATTTTTATAAAATGTATATTACACACAATGCTGTGTTTGGGTGGTACACATACCAGGACTAATTTTAGGAGCTGTTGATTTTCTCATGTTGTGTACCTTTTTAGGGGTCTAGATGTCCACCCCCAGACACTCCAAAGATTCTCAGCACAGGGAGATGAGAGCTCAGTCAAAGTGCTTGAAGTGATCTACGCTGATGAGATAACCCATGTGGCCGCAGGGCTGAAATGGTTTACTTATATCTGTGCCAAGGAACAACGGGTATGGTCTAAAACACTATCATTCTATATGCCATGAATGAATTAGTCGTATGTAAAGCTAACTACAACCAACATTGATATACAAAGATTTTACATATGTAAGGTTGTCTGACATCTATTAGTTATGATTTGATCTTAATAAAACAGAATGAGGAATAGTGCAAGTTGGCAGTTGTGAGAGGGAATATATTGTCTCCATTAGCAAATGGTGAATATGTAGGTATAGTTAGAATTAAGGGGACTCTAACAATTAAATCTATTGTGAATGTAGGGAACAAAAATTAAAATTGTACGTTAAAATGTGTTAAATATGTCTGAAGTATATCCTGCTTGACTCCTTGTCACTTGATATGCAAATAAGCCATTTTTTCAATGAGACATTTGCATATCAAGTAGCAGGTCATAAGCAGGACACAGACTATATACGATATATAATTCTGTTTATGCATTTGCGGGTAGTTTTTTTTAAAATGTTTTATTAGCTTTCATTTCACAGGTAACAGAGATAAAGTGGGTATTAATCGTATCCAAAAAGTGAACTTGATATATTTGAGTGATATTTAAACAATAGGTGTAGAAGATATAGTAGTTTAGATACAGTAAACCAATGTTAAGCTGAGCGCTTATAAGCAGCTGATCGTCAGAGAACCTCTGCAAAACAAGTTATTATTGGAATATGGTTGAGAGGGGCTGAGGAAAAGTAAACTAAACAAGACTTTAGCTGCCCAATTGTATAGCCAATGTATAGCAAACATCTAATGGATAATATTTAGACACTAAAATGTTACAGCACAAGAACATAAACATTTCAAATAACTTTACCCCTGCTCAATGGGTACCCGGATACCTCACTTGAATATTTTGTGGTGCGCACGGGGTTAGGTTATTGTGCAGATAGTATCACGTAGCAGCATTATTATACCATTAATATATTGCCATTTGCTTAGCCATTCCTGAGTATTAGCATTGAAAGATGTGTCCGTGTTAGAATGTTTGTTTTTATTTATTTTGTAATTTTGTTGTTGAGAAGCAGATGCTGGGGTTTTGCATTTGTCCATCTAGTAAACATTACTGTAACATTAATGATCATTATGGTGAAGACTTGTATTATGTAACAGATCAAATGTGTTCTTTTCACTTATTTTAGTCCTGTACATCAGCAACAATAATACAATACAGATTTAAAACATAAAAAAAAAAAAAAATCTACATCCTGAAATATTACATAACCTCTTTTTTTTTTTGGGCTCTTAACAACTACTTTCCTTAATGCTTACCTTTTTATCCTGGAATAATGTGCTGCAACAAACTTGCCTATAAATCTTAATCTTCAGCATGTTCTGTGATTCTTCTACTATAGCGCCGACATCTTGTGTCTGCCTGCTCCCTCCTACTACAATGTCATATTTTGTAGTCATTAATATGAACATGTGCCCTTGCATTCATTCCCGTTTTACATGCTTGACATACCTATGACTCAGTGATTTATTCTGTAAGCTTAGTTTTTTTTTTTTGTCTTAAAATAGCTTATATTTCACTAATGGAAGACCTTTTAGGAATGTACACACATAATTGAACAGAACTGTTTTTGGTTTTCCTCTCTACCTAGGACTGCTTATCTACCTTCCATGAGATGGTTCCATTGTATTTCAAAGGATATTTAAAGCCCCCATTTAATGCTGAGGGTAGGAGATCAGCAGGAATGTCCGAGGAGGTAACATTTGTTCCATTTTAAAAAATGTGTACAGCAAAGTATAACCATTATTCCATGAAAACCTTAAAAACATGTACTACTATTAAACCAACCCTGATGCGAGATAACGTGAATTCAATAATATATGAAATAAACCAGTGACATATACTTGTGAGTTCCAGAAAAATATCATTAACTGATTAGTGGGGTTAAACCTTCAAGGGACTCTGTCACCAAAGAACTATTTTACCTGGAATGACAGAATTAAACACAACAAAACATTTTCTATACTTTATCAACTCCATTTAATTTCTGTATGGATAAAGATTTCCGCAACCAATTTGTTAACGGCCCAGTAATTCTAACCTTAAAAATGAGTCTGCTTTATATGGGGATCTCTCTCACGTAGAGAGAGATCCTTATTTTTGCATGGGATCAGGAGGGAGACCTAGTTAATGTCTCCTTCTGCTGATCCCATGCAAAAACAAGGAACTCTTTGGATTAGCAGAGAGCCATTTGCTGACCAGAACAGGCTGCCTGCTTCCCATGGAAGATTGTCTGCTACCGGTCAGGATACACTCGCATGTAATGTCGAAAGTACATGTCAGTTTATCCTCATACCAGGGGCAGCTCGTTTTTCACATGGGATTCTATATTAGAAGCACAAGTGGGAGAAAAAAAAAAAAAATCTCCTTGAAAAGACAATGTTTGTTATCCTATGCCATGCACTAAAGACCAGTGATGACCTATATTGGGGGTGGGTAACCCTTGATGTGGACTATTTTTCGATAGCAGCCCTAAAAGTATCCATGCTTGGTCTAAAATGTTTTTTTCTTTCTCCTTCACGTAGTGGTACCTGCCGCTGGTAAAGCCATCGTGAGAATACTAATGAAGCTGGGAAAGATTTCCAGAAGTTGTGCTTGTTTTAAAGCACCACCTCCCATGATGCTTCGCTCTTCCATTTACATTCACCCATCTTTACCTCAAAATGTACTGCAACTGTGCAGCATGGTTAGGGTGGATCATCCTGATGTGACCAATGGTGGACAGATGCAATTATTTTAATATCGAGACTAGTTAAGCAAATTACAACATGTTTAACACAGTAGAAAATATATTTATCATGATGCAGTTAATATTACAAATGTTTTATTGAACAATTGACTTCTGAAATTAAACATTTTTCCAAATGTTAGTTTGTGAAAAATTATTTCTCACACTAGCTGATTAAAACCTGATGGGTTACTTTTAGAGGTAGGGTACCCAATAATTGGCTTGAACTACATCTACCCTGATGCTTGGCAAGTCCATAGCAAGGTAAAGATGTACAGCAGATGTAAGGACTATATATTTTGTGAGGGGTAGTGGTTTGCCCCCTCATTATGCATGTTTGTGATAATTACTCAGGTCTGTAACGTCCCTGTTTAGCGGTAATGCATATGTATCTGCTGTAAGCCATTGCTGTGAGTAGTTAACGTCCATGGTTGCACGCGTAACTGAAGTTCACTGTCCTGTACTGCGCAGTGATGACTGTTTCCGCTTGACTTTCGGTGGCAGGTACAGCGTGTTGAACAGGCACATCTCTTGCTGAATGCTTGACTTAGTCAGCCACTGGTGCAGGTACCCATTATAAAAGTCCTTAGCAGAGAGTTTCTTCTTCAATATTACAGTTTTAAGTCCAACCCAGCCATCCTGTGAAATAATAATACCAGCTGTCAGCAGTGCATCATGCTATTCTTTTATCTAGTTTTTGCAAGCTTTTTTTTTTCCCTTTTGGACAAAGCTGAAAACATCAAATGATTATTTAAAGAAGCCCTAACCAATTTGTTTCCGTTATCCCAAAACTGCTTATATAGAAAGCAATTTAATGTGTAGTGCACAACGGCAGGAATACTGAAGTGAATGGAATGTCTTCTCTCACCTATTATTGTGATTTATCATCTTACAGTCACATGAATAGCCCCTAGTGCTCAATCATGTAATAATAAAAATATATAGTTAGGTTTTCCCTACATCTGTATGTACAGATTTACATAGATTTTACAGTAAGTTATGTATTTTCATTTTTGCACTCTGTGCCATAGGCAAAGGATGTTACCCGACATTAGATTTGGGTGTTCATTTTTGGACAAAAATCAGCTTTTTCAGCCATTCGTCTGAAAACTAATGATAAGATGGACAAATGAAAATAAATTTGTTCATTCGTTTAGTTTGTTGGTCCACTCAGGACCCAATCAGATCATTTCAGTGATCTGAGTGGTCCCTCCCCATAGACTAAGGGGAAGACCTCCCATAGAAGTCTATAAAAAAAAAAAATGGAACAAATAATGTTTCCTTTACCAGATTTTCCATCTAGCTTATGTAGGGCTAAGTATTTTTTCAGCCAATTTGTTAGTGTACATTAATGCTAATGTTTAATATTTAAACATGGTTTATTGTTTTTGTGGTGGCATTTGTTGTTTTTTTTTTTAAAGAACAATTAAAAACTTTTTTTTAACCCTTGCTTACTTACAGGAAGCAAGGTTAAAAGATATGTTCATCTTGTCTGGAGTAAACCAGATGTATATTGTAATAGAAACAGGTTTACGCTCTGCTGCATCTCATGGGGAGGTCCTCAGCAATTGTGGAAATAGTCCTTCCGAAATTGAATAAAATAATCACATTTAAAAAAAAAAAGTCAGAAAATGTAAAATTGTATAATTACTTAAAAAAATAAAATAAAACTACATTGATCTTTTCCAAATGACTGTTGTTTTCAAAGTGTACAACAGCAACGTGTGCATTTACAGCAGTTAGGGACACAGAGGTAAGTCCAGTTTTACTATTTTTAAGCACTCACACTATACATGATGAGCAAGGTTGAAGACCTCACTCAATACACATCTTGTTATATGTATGAATACTAGGAATAGCAGGGTCCATATTGCTGTGGCAAGTGGCCTCTAGAAGCTCAGATTGGAGCACTGGAGGGGCATATTGCAATACTGAGGGCTACAGACAACTTTGAGGAGTCTTTTGCTCACTGAGCTGAGCTAGGTCACCTAGCAATGAAGTAGCCTGAAGGGAAGCAGGCACACAGTTGGGTGACGTGGATGTAGCGGGGGAGGGAAGAGGGCAGCCAGTCCTGAGTTTCTCCACCCTAACAAATTTGCTCACTTGAGTGAAGATGGTGGGGAGGCAGACCCAGGATTGGATTCGCTGGAGAAACTGTGCTCCCCAACAGCCGCAATGACCGCTACTTTAGCATAGAGGGGATCCAGAAGCTAGTGAAGCCTAGGCAGGTTGTGGTGGTAGGCAGGCCCACCATCAGGGGGTGACGGGCGATACTGGCGTCCCGGGCAAAAAAAAATCCCTCGTTTAAGCCGGTCTGCGGCTGTGAGGAAGGCGTTGGGCGCTCCCCTCCAGCCGCGCGGCTTCAATAAAGTTTGTTATAAAAATAAAAAAGTGACGAGTGGAACTCCGGTCGCGGTTTTTTTCTTCCTAACAAACTTTATTGAAGCCGTGCGGCCGGAGGGGAGCGCACAACGCCTCCCTCAGAAAATTTGTTCAGTAAGGGGCCCTGAATTCCTGGTGGTAGGGTAATCTGTGGCTCTGACCGCAGTAACTGAATGGTTTGTCTCCTGGCTTGGGCATGCTGCAGACAGAGTGGACAGATTATTGGGAGGGGCTGGAGAGGAGCTAGCTGTCTTGGTCCATTTTGGGACCAATGACAAAGTAAGAGGCAAATGGAGGGTCCTAAAAGTAAATTTTAGGGAGTAAGATTAAGATTCCAGTTATGTCATGCTTGCTATAGGTTGGCATCACATCACCAGTCATTGTTCACCTCAAATAGCTATTAGATTATACATACCCTCCTGTAATGTGTATCATTTCATGTTCATAGTGGACAATTGCAAAGCATTGTGGCCATCCACACTGTGGACATGAAATTGTACTGTAATACATGTGGCAGGAGGATACATATAGAACAGCTGTTGACTGTGATGTGATACCAACCTATAGCAAGCATGACATCACCAGAATTTTATACCACAAGAGCGGTTATGGCAGTGTATAAAATGATACGACGTATGTATACATACCATTCACTAACTTTTATTGGGGTTACTATGTGGAGTATGTGATGTGTATTTTATACTACACGATGTATTCATTGAGGTGGTAATTGCACCATTTATTATACATTTTCAGTAATAAATGCTATTATGGCATGCCAATAAAAAAGGGATATGTACCTTTTACAGTGCTCAGACCACAGGACAGCAATATTGAGTTGGACGTACCTGCAAAGTTGGATTCTGGGGACAATATATTACAAGAGTTTTGTTGCAAGAAACCTACCTTGCAACGTACTATCAGGATTTCAGGCCCTCGAAGGTATCTAACAGAACCCGGTACAACCGCGATATCTGCAGGAATTAACACAAACCTGTCTTAAGCAGTTACTTTATAAAAACACAGACTTCATTGACTAAAAAGTGTTTACACAGTTTAGCACATTCAAAAATCAAAACATTTAGCTAATAAAATACAAGTACATTTGTAGATTATAATAAATTGTTGGCTTGTGTTTAGCTGTAGTTTTTCTCTGTCATTTACTATACTCAAATTATATGTTGAGTTTTTTTTCAGGATTAAAAGGGCTACCATTACTCTGGTCAGACCATATAATTTACTCGAAAAAAACAACTTATTCTAAGAGTGACTGTGCGCGTGTAAGAATGACTGTGTGTGTGTATCACTTGTGCACAGTCAATTATCTCAGCAATAGTATATCGTGACTTATTGCTCCCAGGCAAACCAGCATCTCCTTTTAAAAAGGACCACCAAAGATTTCCTGCTCGTCCAGAATAAACCAGACATGTATCTTAATAGATACATGCGGGTTTCCGCTCTGCTGTGTCTTACAGCTGAGACACAGCAATTACTGGTTGTGCACCTAGTTAAGCTCCCCCTACTGATCCCATGCAAAAACTAGGGGCTTTCTCTGCACTAGCGGGTCAGAGGATAAGCTGGCATATCCTATCAAAAGTACATGCCAGTTTATCATCACACTAGGAACAACTAAACTTTCTCTTGTGTGTCTATATTAGAAGCACAAGTTTACTTTAATGATTACAGATTATAAACAAACACAGTTGACCAGTTCTGTTTAACCCCTTAAAGACCAGGGATTTTCTGGATCAATGACCAGAGCGATTTTTAAATATGTGGCTGCTGAAACTTAATTCTCCATTGTCATTTAACACACCTATACCAGTTATATGTTGTTATTTAAAGGACAATTAGAGCTTTCTTTTGTTACCCTATACATAAAAATAATCTACAACTTAGAATTAAAAAAATACATATAATTTGGAAAAAAAGTTTTGAAAAAAAACCCAAACATTTCCCCATTATTTTCCCAATAATAAGTTACACGACTAGTACAACACTAACCCACTTATTCCAAATTAACTGATTCTCAATGAGAAATGTGTAATTAGCATATCAAGCCATAAGGGATAACACCTTGAAAAACACTTTTCCTAATTTAGGCATTTGCTTGCAATTTTGCTAGCACAATGTATAGATCATTTTCATTAATGTTTTATTCTCTACATTGAAACAATATATAAAAGTGACACGTCCCTTTACTGTCTTGTTCTTAAGTACAATCCTATTTGTTTTGTTAATGCAATGTAAATGTACTGACCTGAAATGTTTAATGTATTAGGTGGTTCCACAAAGTTAAGGAGTCGAACTGGAGCCCCCATCCATACAGCTTGCAGTGGCATCTATAGAAAGGTATCAGTGCACACAGGCTTTACATACATAGCTTTATAGAACAATTAAGACCAACGGAACACTATATAATGTGATTTTTATCCAATATCGTGGTGCCAATGTATAAAATGCTCTGTTTTATGCATCATTTCCGCTAATGTGCAAAGTTATCAGAGTTCAAAGTTGCTACATAAGGGTCTATTCAATATACCCCTATTTGTCTCAAATTTGATTTGGTTCGGGGCTCTTTAGCCAAAATTCACAAAACCCCAAAATGCGGCTACTCGATATCCCTCAATTTGTGTCCAAATCGCCAGTTCAGGCCATTTGGAAACCGAAGCAGCAGAGGTGTTCGAATCAGGACATATTAATCATGAAAAGCATACATTTTCAGCTATTTAATATGCCTTGATCAACCCTGCACACACTCCGAATTCAGTTAAGATAGACGCATTCTGGGCATTTAATTCCTCCGGATAAAAGTTTGAGAATTGCACTTAAGAAAAAGAGTAGCCTCCCCTGGTGCCAGCAGACAAGGGTGGGGGGCAGGGCAGGGTTAGTAGTGCAGATGAGAATAATGTACCAACAAGTGTGGGGTACACCGCAGCCAACTTATGTGATACAAGTACGCTACATTGGAATTGCAGCATACTTACTTCCAGTGTACTGCTGAGTAAACCCTTTGGTTTTAGAGTTTCAGGGCCTCAGGCTTAACTGGCTTCTCTCTCCCTAATCAGATTCCCTAATGCCTTCAGATGCTGACTTTTAAACATTCTAGATGCAGTAATTGGAATCAGCAAGCCAGGGTAGCACACCTGTTCACATTCACAATAAATCCATAGGTCAACAGAGTGTTAAGCAAAAGTAAAAAACATTTATTGAAAAAAAAAAGTAAGAACATCATGGGAGAGGAACAGTCTCAAGCCATCAGGTTCACTCAACTATGTCTTTCTACCCGTTATCGATGTGACCATTTTTTTTTTCTTCCGTCAATTTTAAACAAACATTCTAGTGCAGGTTAATTAATATTAAATAAAAGGGCTGTCCCTATCATGCTAAGAAAAGAGAGCACTCTAACCTGCTACGGACATAGACAGCCTCTGCACACACACACTGACTTTACATGGCTTATACACATTTTATACGCTACTTACTGCAAATCCAATAGCACGTTCTAGACGTATAATTTCTTCTTGGCTCTGTTCTTCCCACCGCACACAACCCATGGCTGCAGTCAACTTGGGGGCTATTAAAATAAGAGCATATTAACCAGTAAGGAATACTGTAGAGGCCAATTCCATAACATAATGCAATGACTGACTTAGCCACATTACAAGAAACAATCTAGCTTTATAAACTAGAACAACTGATAAAAAGAATCAATGCGTAGCTGATAAAGAATTGTATTCTTTACAGGCTGGTTTAAAATGCTATTTAAAAAAAATCTTTTTAAGTTTTTTTTTTATTTAAATCAAATTTATTTAAATGAAATGCTTTTGGAAGAAAAAAATCTATTTAAAGAAAGATTTCAATTGAAAATACATTATAGTTGTGCTCTGTGTGTGTGCTGTGTTTTTATTATACAGAATATATAAGGCACATCATATCAAGTGATGAGTGTGAACTACTTTTCCTATGTAATTATTACATATTTCATTTGTTGTGCTTTATTTCCCTACAAGAATCTCTGTGTAAATGTATTCCATCAGTGGCAGCCTTATATAACACTCATCCGATCTGCATAGTGTGAGGACACGTGATTGACAGGTCAGTGACTGGTCTGTCACTTTAAACCGACCATGGGTGGTCCTGGTGTCATGTGCAAGCTACAGATTTTATAGGCTGTCCAACTGCACTGGGCATGACTACTATATCTTAAAGGGATACTACCACTTACACAAGATGTAACTAGATAACCTGGTCATTTAAAAACAAACAAACACATATATAAAATCATATGCCACTGTTTTTTTTATATATTTTTTTATTAATTGCATATAAAAGGAAAAAGTCAAATTAGGTTTTTTATCTCCGGGCTCTATTTTGTGAATATTTCACATGATGCAAAATCATCCAAAATCTTCCAGCCAGTCTTACTTTACAACTGTGGCCAAAGCGTGCATGATGATGTCATAAGAAACCCCTGCTCTCTTACTGACTCCTGTATATCATAGTGGGCAGGACTAGGTGGGTGTGTACGGCATTTTTTTACCTGCCTTCCAAAACAAAGAGAGGATATTAACCTGATCAAACAGGACCAT
The DNA here is from genome assembly GCA_036172795.1 of Pelodytes ibericus. Classification (NCBI taxonomy): domain Eukaryota; kingdom Metazoa; phylum Chordata; class Amphibia; order Anura; family Pelodytidae; genus Pelodytes; species Pelodytes ibericus. The sequence goes on along the minus strand of CM069858.1, from coordinate 182,078,512 downwards.
AACTCCGGCTCCTTGTGATGTAATAGTTACATTACCTTCCCATTCAATGCAAGTCTATTATCAGAATTATGACTTATAGACTGCATTCTGTGTTCCCAGCCCAAAAGTGAGAAATTTGTGCTGTAAAGTCACAAGGGGTGGCACCTAAAAGACTATATTTGACAAAATGGTGGCACCCAGTCATACCTGTTCAGTTACATATTTTATTAAATACAAATCACATAACAAAACGACATCTGAAATCAACAATACAAAATAAAAATCTTTTCATTTTTTGGTCCGCGTGTCCCTTTAATTTTTAAAATTTATTAAAAAAATATCAAATGCACACCCATCACTGAACCTGAATATGTGTTAAACAAATCTGTGCAGAAAGGGAATTGCTTCTGTTATTTCCCATTAGTCTATCATGTGCTTTTAATTAGAATACTGCACTTTTGCAAGGTTACCTACCAAACGTTGCTCCTTCTTTTGGCTGTTCCCTGCTGCATTGTAGATAATTCGGTAAGTTGTTCAAAACAGTAATCAGCTAAAAAGAGGCAACAAAAGATGAAATTAGGGGAGATAAAATTGGACAACTTACATAATGTATTATTGTGGAATTGATTCATGTGTCATCACCATATCAGATCCATGTCTGGCTAGCACAGCTTCTAGCTCCTTAGCAGTGCACTTGGAAGGAACAGCAAACATCTCCTGCATCACAATGGGTCCAACATCAAACCTAGCAAAAATGTGTAAAATGTATTAACAAATTGTAATAAATACAGACTGTGGCACCAACTGTAGATGAGGCAGTAAATAATGCCATTTTGATTGTGCTTCTATAGTGCCCATAACCTGTGAACACATGCTAAAAACAAAGTCTACAAAAAAAATTGAATTAATATGTATTCTAGTAAGCAGCAGGAAATGCTTGGTTGCATAGGGAGAGGTATTAGCAGTAGAAAGAGGGAAGTGCTCATGACACTGTACAGAGCACTGGTGAGACCTGGAGTATTGTACGCAGTACTGGAGACCGTATCTCCAAAAGGATATGGATACTTTGGAGAGAGTTCAGAGAAGGGCTACTAAACTGGTTCATGGGTTGAAGGATAAAACTTACCAGGAAAGGTTAAAGCATCTTAGCATGTATAGCTTGGAGGAAAGACGTAACAGGGGGGATATGATAGAAACATTTAAATACATAAAATTGGGCAAACTAGATGGGCCAAATAGAAACATAGATGGTTCTTATCTGCAGACACATTCTATGTTTCTAATAAATGTTTCTCACCCTCTTTACCATTGCAGAACCCTTAAAATAATATTCATGTCTCAGAGAATCCCTACTTAAAAATTATTATATATCATTAGTAATATCTTTCTTTCTCCTTTATAAGCCTAACGTTTATTAGAAAAACACAATATATTTTTCCCAGACTTGCCAATGCGCCTCCCAGGACTGCCAAAGCTTGGTGCGCACAGACATCTTCCGATGCTACCTAACCCTTCCACCAGGAATTCGGAGACGGAATGCCGGGACGAAGTGTCGGGCAGCATTGGAGGATGTCCAATCACACTCCGGCTGCCTGTGAGGAGGATCCAGGACCCCTGCAGCTCTTGCAGAACCCCACTGTTCTAGTGTCATACAGTCCTACATAAAAAGGTTCATCCTACATATCTGCAGTTGAGAAAAGTAATGCGCTGGTAATTATTTGCCTAGTTACCATACCCTTTGTTTTAAGTTATGTGTTTTTGAAAGATTGTAAGTGTAGACATTTTAAATAGATATAATGTAATGAAAGAACATCAATAAAGTACCATATTAAGCCCGCTTTCCGCTGTATAGCTCCATCAGTTGCAGACATGTTGCTCAGAATATTGAATCAGATTTTTTTTAATCTGACCAAAGATATAACAACTGAACCAAAAAAGGAAAGTTGCCAAAATAAGGTACTTTATTTGTATTCTTACAATAAAACATTTTGTTTCCCTTAAAACCAGTTTCCTGTGGGATTTAGAACATAAATTAAACAATAATAAACAGTCACAAGATATTAATGTACCTCTTTGGTCTAATCTGCATGATTGTCACACCAGTATTCTTATCTCCATTTAGAACTGTGTGGATTATAGGAGCTGGACCTCTCCACCTAGGCAGGCAACTTGGGTGTACATTCAGAATCCCACTGAAACAAATAGTTGTGGTTAGCGAGGAATCACAGAGATGGGCCTGCTCAAAGTACAACAAACACCAAAGAGCTCCTACTATGGGAATTGTCCAATAAGGTCCTCACTGAGAAGTCGCCCAAAGGATGCCACCGCACCAACGTCAAATTGGCTGCAAATGCCAGTGTCAGGCCACTCGTGCACGGTGATTCCATGATCGGCTGCATAGTTTCTCACAGGAAGACCCTTTGGCAGAGAAGATGGCAATGTAACCACTTCTAGTCTCCCAACTACTGGCTTCAGTTTCTCACTCCTAAACCAAAATAAGATATGAAACATCAGTGACAGCTAAAATGTATTCATTTTAACACTACAAATACATTGACCATTTTGCCAACATATTCATGTTTAAAGTTATCTGTCCTAAAAGGATGCGTGGGCACATCCACTATTACAGATTCCAGGAAGAAAATCCTCCTAGTATTTAGTAATTAACTAAAATCAGAATAAAAATCAGGAAAACAGGGCCAATTTTCAAGTTGTTTAAAAAATGTTGTCATTACTTCTTTCTTAAAACTATATAGGAGGATTGATAAATGAAACTGTCAGGAGAGTGAAAAGATGCAGTGGCTATTTTATACTTCCCAGCATATTTTTGCATCTGAACTTGAATGTTTTCTTTTTTTAGCATGATTTAGGTGGACTTTTTGCACCTGTTGCACTTTTTTTATTTTTTTTTTATTTAAATAAGTGGGTTGCATTGGAGAAACCTGGAGGTTCAGGTAGTACAAATTCCCGACATTAGTTCGCATTATACATTGTTGCACACTAATACTGCAGTTACTATTTATACTAGTTTATTATAATTTAGTAATTAAGAGGAGCCTTATAGCAAGAGGATATAAACTTTCCAAAAAAACATACCTCAAGGCACGCTGAGCGAAACATAGTGCATGGCAACATCAGCAAAGGGATGTGAAAGTGTGTGAGGCAGAAACTGTGCTTCTGGCTGTGAACCTTTAACATAAGAGTGGCTTGTGCTTTGTATAAATAACATTTTTCCAACCTTATCCTTGTATGTTGGTATATACCACTAGTGCATGTCACAACACCCGGTGCTCATATTTTTCACTACGTGCGGTGCAAGGGAGGCAGAGCTAGCAGTCTGTACTAATGTTGCTGGCACAGACTATTTGACCTTGTGACCTGCTGCAGTACATGCAGGAAAAATTGACGGGTTCAGTAAACGTAACAATTTTTAGGTAGCAGTTTGCATGAACCAGCTGAATCGCACTTGAGCGGTCAGTGCAGGGGCTTGCCTTTGGCTATGCCCCTTCTGTCGGTGGCTGAGAGAAACGGACAGGGACTGCTGCAGACCTGATGCTTCCTAGAAATAAAAATGACATGCCAGTTTATGCCCATACTAAGGCCTTTTGGTTTTTTTTTTTACTTCAAGTGTGGGGGGTGGAGAGGAGAGTTTAGAGGCTTTTTAAATTAGTGAGCTGAAATGTACATCTCAACTCACCTGTACCTCACATTTAGTGAATAGCTCCCAGATATTGGACTCCAAAGATGACGTAACAGATGTTATGCTCAATGGTCTGAATTCAGTGACAGTCCAGAAATCATACCTGGATTTGTTCAGACCTTTCAGTGACTCCAGAGCAAACTCATCAGTTCCAAAAAATAGAACATTCCAGGGAGGCTTCCTTCGCCCTGAGTGGGGGCCTGTTGTGCTTGATGTGCTATGAACATGACTGTAAGGCCTCACAGAATACACAGGGTTTAGTAACTGGAGTCTCAGTTTGAGGAATGACCAGGGACATCTTCCCTTAACCATTCCTCCAAGCCGGCCCTTCCTGGTCCAGGTTTGCAGCTAACCTTCCTTGGAGACACTGTTGCCAACTACTCGGTTTTCTATGGAATTAGGCTGTGTTTTGGGGGATGGGGGGGTTGCGTCCTATTTTAAGGGGTTGGCTGGTAGCGGGTTATTTTGGGCTTTTGTCACAATTTTTTTTCCGCCCGCGAAATTTGTTTCTGCCTTCGGCTGCCCTTCGCGAAGCGAGTCCTCCAAGCGGGAGGACTATGTCTGACTGTGACAGAAGAATCATCATCCGGCGCCGCGTCGCATGCCCCGAACATATGGAGGAGGAGCCTTGAGATGGGAGCCCGTCAGCCCGCCCAGTATATTGTAGCTTCTGTAAATGTGAAATCCGTGCGTATTGGAGCAATGTGATATCTCATGCAGCAAGAGAAGAAACCCCATCACACAGCTGAACCATGTACCAATACAAAGGATGGTGCAGGCACGCTGGAATAAAGTTCTTACAATAGAACAATAGTGTAGTACAGTAAAAAAAATACAGTGAAGGTGCAATTCTGAGTGCCTACTATGATTTTAAAATACATATCCCTAGTACTGAACATAATCATAATAATACGTTTGAAGGATGACCTCCTTCCATTATTTGGTAACTGAAATTTTATTTTATACTCGCCTAGCGCCACGCTATTCAGTTTATTCCTGTCCTTGGTGTTGTTGCATAATGTTGTGTACGTTTGTATTGTTGTGTTTGTCTTTTTAGTGCACTCCTTATATTTACAATGTGATATCACTGTGTTGGCACTAGTGTGTGGAATTTTGAAAAACATTCTACAAATAATTAAAAAAAAAAAAAAAGAAGTAGGGTCAGAGGATAACCCTACCTGTCTCCCCTTTTTATTGTAATTGGGTCCCAATATAGTCTATTGGATATAATAAATGTGGAAGGGTATCAAACCAGAGTTAAAAAGGTTTGACCAAAATGCTGGTGTTTAATGACACAGAACATATGTGCCCATGCCACGTGGGATTCTATGGGTGTGACTATTGCAGTTCTGATACCTCTACCTTTTATGAAACTCATCTGCTGGGTATTGATTATAGATGGGAGAAATCTCTGTAATCTATTAGCATAGATTTTAGCTAAAATCTTAATGTCCTGTTTCGTGAAGCATTATTGAACGATAAGAGCCCATTATGGCAGGATCTTTATTTGGTTTAGCTATCATAGTAATTTAGGTTGAAAAAAGACACAAGTTCATCAAGTTCAACACTTAACCTATCATTCCAGCTTTTAATCCAGAAGAATGCAAAAAACCCTAAGGAAGCTATTTTGAATTTTGCCTCCTAGGGGGGGAAATTTCTTCTTGACTCCAAAGGGCAATTGGATTTCTCCTTGGATCAATAAGCTCTATTATTAAATGCCTGCTTTTCAAAAAAAAAACATCCAGACCATTTTCAACCCCTTCGTCCTGCGGTGAATCAAACAGTTTTCTCAATCAGTGATCGCGAAAACCGCTTTAACGGTGCTGGTCTATTGCAGCATGCTCCGTCAATATGGCTATGCCCTCTGGTGGTCTGAGCTTCGGAAGTGAAAGTAAATTCACTTCTATCGCTCTGAAAATGCTACTTGACTGCCCCTAGTGGTAGCTAAGTAGCATAGCAATGTAAAAAAAATAAATATTTAATTAGCTAAAAACTAGTTATATAGTTAGATTAGCCTATAGGGTTCAAATTAAATAATTTTTTAACATAAGCGATAGGGTTACAATTAAGATAAAATATATTAAGCGATAGCATAAGGGTTAGAGTTGGGGTTCAATTTAGTGTTAGGGTTAAATTTTGGGTTGGGGTCAAAAGGTCAATATAGGAAAAAAACAAAAAACACTATTTTTGTTTTTTGCCCCATAACTGGCAAAAAAATATGGAAACATGCATATTTCTGAACTCGGGACAACATTTAGAAACTATTTAGACGGGTTCATTTTTAATGATTGTATTTGTGTAAATTATATTTTAGGTCAAAGTTAGAAAAAGTGTTTTTTTTTAATTTTTCATCATATTTTGTTTGTAGTAAATTATAAGATATGATGAACATAATGGTATCTAATGAAAGCCCTTATGATGATAAAAACAACATATCATTTGTGTGGGAAAAGTATGTGAGAAAGAAGAAAATTGCAGCTAAACACAAACACCCCAGAAATGTCAAAACAGCCATTGTCACCAAGGGAAAGTCAAGGTGAAAATGTCTTGTCACTAAGGAGTTAAATGCATCTATTGTATTGGATAGCACCACCTCTCTTGGAAGTGAGTTCCATAAATTTATTGTCCTTACCGTAAAGAATCCCTTCCTTTGCTGTCTATGAAATATTTGCTCCTCCAGTCTCAGGGGGTGACCTCTTGTTCTTTGTACATTTCTGGTAATGAACGGTCCCTGGAGAGCTATTTATATTGGCCCTGTACATATTTATATAATGTTATCATATCCCCTCTGAGACACCTTTTTTCTAAAGTATATAAATGCAATTTTTTAAAGTCTCTCTTCATAACTAAGATCCTCCAATCCCCTTATTAATTTTGTAGCTCTCCTTTGCACTTTTTCTAGTTTCATAATATCCTTTTTAAGGACTGGTGCCAAGAATTGTACTGCATATTCAAGGTGAGTCTTACCATTGACTTGTATAGAGGCAAGATGATATCCTCCTCCCGTGAATCTATACCTCGTTTTATACATGCCAATATCTTATTGGCCCGTGCAGCTGCTGACTGGCATTGAGCATTGTTGCTAAGTCTGTTATCTATAATTATAACTAAATACTTTTCATTGGTAGATTTTGAGGCGCATGTACCGGGAAGAGAAACAGAAAAAATAATAGTGCAACACAGTATATTCAATTGGATGTATTACGAGATGCTGAGAGAGTACACTCACAAACGAGGAATAAATTCAGGCTCATCAAAGTAGTGTGGTCATTTAGTTTAATCCATTATCTAAAAAACACATTAAAAGATCATTGCGCAGTGGCTGACAAAAAACAGGCAATTAAAAAACATAAATACACATACAAAATATTTTAGCACTGAAAGTGCAACTTGCGTGAAAAAGGTCCTGAGGGTTAAACCTCTTTCCTGCTGCCACCAGGATGGGAGACTCAGGTGCTTCTCTTGAAGATAAAACAGCTTGGATCCACTTCTCAACGCGTTTCGCCGGCTATGCTGTCGGCCTCCTCAGGAGATAGATGCTTGTATGCAAATTTTGCAATAAAGTGCTTGAGTACCGTGAGATACTCCGCTCAATAGCCTGGTCCAATTTGAGGATTTTCCATTCTATTTTTTAGCCAATTTTCAATCCAAATAGATACATTTGCCCCAAACCTATTTCTCTCAATTTGTAGAGTAACATTTTGTGTGGAACTGTATCAAAGTCTAAATAGATCACATCAAGTGCCACGCCTAGATCTATATTTTTACTGAATTTTTCATAGAATGTTATTAAGTTTGTCTGACAAGATCTGTCTCTCACAAAACCATGTTGACTTTTACTAATTATATTCTGATTCCAGATGTGTTCTTGAGTGTATACCTTTAGCAATCCTTCAAACAATTTCCCCACTACAGATGTCAAGCTCACTGGCCTATAATTACTCAGCAGAGATTTTGATCCCTTTTTACATATTGGAATGACAATTACCTTTTACCAGTCTGTTGGCACTATACCTGAACTGAAAGAATCCCTAAACATCATAAATAGTGGTCTGGCCAGAATTATGCTTAACTCTCTAAGGACCCTTGGGTGTATACCATCTGGCCCTGGGGCCTTGTCTATCTTAACAGAGTTTAATTGCTCAAGCACTTTTTCCTTTGTCAGTCAATCCCATGTTTGCGGTGACTGTTTCGTAACTTCCGGTAGCAGGGGCTCATCCATCGTTTCTTCCTTAGTATAAACAGAAGGAAAAAAAGTATTTAAGATGTCTGCTTTATCTCTGTCCTCACTTACCAAATTTCCCATTTGCGATAACAAGGGCCCAACATTTTCTGCCTTTAGCTTTTTTCCATTTCTATACGTATAAAAAAATTGGGGTTAGTTTTACTCCCCTTAGCAATCCTTTTCTCATTTTCCAATTTAGCCATTTTAATTGTCTTTTTGCAGGCTTTGTTGGCATCTTTGTAATAATAATGCTGACCCCTTGCTTTTATAATGTTTGAATGCCATTTTCTTGTTTTGTATATCCTGTTTCTGTTACCAGTTGGCTGCTTTGATTTTGATTTGTGTCTTTTGTATTTGTTTCCCAAAGGTATATATTGGGATGTTATCTTTTGTAATGTATGCTTACACACACAATCATTTAAGAACATGAGCACACTCACCTGTCCCTCCCTTATTTTTCTGCACATGTTTCATCTAGTGTAATATAAAGTGTCGGGAAGTGATAGATTATGGGTCCAAGCAGGGTCAATTTCAGAAACATCATTATCAATTTTAAATAATCGCTTGTTTGTCAGTCAGTTTTTCCATTTGACTGGAGTTTAGGTGGTAGTCATTCAGGATAGAACATTCATTATAAGGATTCTCTAATTATCAGGAAGACCTACTTATTTTACCAGGCTGGTATACTCTGTTTTGTACCCCCATGATCACATGGCCAGAGATAAATTGATTTTATTGAGGGTCTTACCCATAATAACTCTCACTCTAGAACTTCACCCAGGACATAGACATACAAACTTCAAGACCCAGGCATGTCTCAGTGGATCCAGTAATCTTCACTTCCCACATTTATACACTGCTTGTACAAAAGCTCTTAGACTGAATGGGATGAACGGACCCTGCGCTCTCGCTATTTTCCTCATTGGGGGTTAAATGGGGCTCAGTTTTTCCTGTAGCAGTCACCCACAGTGTTCAGACCTAGCGGATCCTTATTTTGGGGCTTCTACTTACAGGATTATAGATTGGAATTAAATACATAATGCTGGGACCATATTATATCTTCCTGTGTCTTGCATCTGTCATTAGACGGGTTATCTCAGGACTACCCAAAGCAGCTCTACAAAAGCTTTATTCAGATCATCCACTTGTGATATGATCCCCCCCCCCCCCCCAAACTCATGAGCACAGTTAATCTCAAACTGAGCCCCCCAAACCATGAGTACAGCTAATCTCACACGGCCCCCCCAAATACTAAAAGCACAGCTAATATTGCACACCGACCCTCCCAAACCATGAGCACAACTAATCTCACACCGCCTTCCAAGCCCTAAACACTGCTAATCATACACTGACTCCCCCAGAGCACAGCTAATCCTACACTGACTCCCCCAGAGCACAGCTAATCCTACACCGAAACCCCTAGATTCGCTGTTGTGGCTGCTTCTCAGCCCTACCTGAATTTGTGTATCCCTGTTTATGCTAGCACTTGGGAGAGTGTTTTAGGGGGCTTTGTTTCATTGTGCAGGCAACTATATCATTTTATACACTAAATGGGGCCTGATCGCTGCTTTAAGTTGAGGAGAAATCTGCAATTCAGCTACTCAACATGGCCAATTTCAGCCCAGTATTTTGGGCCAGTTTGATGCCACATTTAGTTTAAGGGAATTGGCTTAAAAAGTTAGTATTAGGGTTCGGGGAGGGTTAGTATTAGGGTTCGGGGTAACTTTTAGGGGGGTTTCATTTATTAGGGGAGTTTACTCTGATTGTAAGCGCTGACAGTCCAGCTCTGTACAGTCAGCGCTTACATTGCTTCGGTGAAACGGCTGCGACAGATTGTCCAAGACGCGGACCAAAAGTGCCCAAGATGATATACAGGAGTCACATATGTAGAGGCTGGGTCACAGGGCCTGGTGCAGGGTAACGCAGCAAAACTTAACTGAGTTTTAGGAGTCAGACAACGGCACATATACACAATCACACAAACACGTGCCATCCGATACAGCCACACACACTCATACATACAGTCAGTCAAACATACACAGTCAGTTAGTCACACATACACTTACATTCAGTCAGTCACACATACAGTCAGTCACACACAAGTGAGCGTTTTTTTAATCTTTAAAAAAAAACTGCTGATCTGTCATGTCCCCCCTCCTTGCTGCTATACTTCATTGCACGGAAGGGGCATTTGAGTTCCAGCTTGCACAGGCACGGACCATCTAGCCCTACATTCGGGCACTACAGTGTGGCGCGTAAGGAGGCAGAGCAGGAAATCTGTGCAGCCAGTGCACACACTGCTCCCTCACGCACTGCTGTTTAAAAGTTTTAAAAAACCGTCACCATGCAGGGCTAGCAATACCCAGACACCGGTCTTATTTTCTGGCACCCGGGGTATGCTGAGCCCTGGGGTAACTGCACTCTCCCACGGTCTTGACCCCCTAGGTTGGTATAGCCACAAACCAGGGTCCTGAGGACACAAACAGGGCAAAGACAATGGCAGGGAGTAAAACAAGAAAGCATAAGACAGGACAAATAAAGGGCAGGGCTAAGGCAAGGGATGGAGTTAGGAGCTGGAATCCTCGGAAGCTTCTAAAAGCAGGGATATGGGGATAGGACAGAGAAGCTGGAATACTCAGGTGCGCCAGTGAAAGAAGGTGAGGAAACAAAATACAGACATAGAACACAGTACTAGCCTAGGACTCTAATATGCTAAAAGGTGAGAATGTGGTTACACCAAATGTCCATGTGATGATAAGTTTGCCAACCACATCAAGGTACCCCACAATACAGCAAGTCCTAGAACTACCTCTGCCTAGATAATAACTAAGACAAACAAAAAAGACAAAGAAAATACCTGTAGCTGGATAGACTTTGGAAAGAATCACAAAACAAAAACTTTTGAAATCCAGCCGATGGTAGGGCTGCGGAAACAAGAATGTAATATATGAGATCCGCACCTCCCTATCAGTGATGGCACTGAAGGCTTACACTGAACACCAATGGTTGGACCCCTCAACACCAGAAATACAAATAAAGAGAAGGGTGTAGGTGCCGTCTATAAACAGTAAAGCAACTATAAACAGATTGTAAAAAGAATACAGTGACTTTTTATATACTGCATAATAAAAACAACAATAATAACAGTATATCTAAAAAATACAGAAATAAAATAAAATAGTATGTTAACTTACCGTATATTTATTTATTAGATAATTATTACATAGATGTCATATACTGACTGATGGCTCTTTACTGAAATCTGACATAATAACATTTCTTCTCCAACACAGACAATCTTGAGGATCTTAATGAAATGTAAGAAAGGGGACCCCATTACTATTTAAATATATTATCTCACATAGTACCGTATTTACTCGAACACAAGACAAGGTTTTTCTTTCAGAGCAAATGCTCTGAAAAAGTCCCCTCGTCTTATAATCAGACCTCAAATCGAGGGGACCTGAAACCCCCTCGCAAGCAGCCGGTGGATGTCGGCACAATGCGCGCGGACATCCTCCACTGCTGCCCAGCACATCTGTCGGGACTTTTATGACGGAAGACGGGAGGATGTCTGCTGATATATGTTTGGGGGAGAGCCAGCATTGGGCATTCTGGGAGAGGGGAGAGCCAGCATTGGGCAAATCTGGGGGAGGCAGGATGGGGGGGCAGCAATGATCAAGTCTGGGAGAGGTGGTTGGAATATAGACCACTGGTTTGTACAAAAATCTTTGGAACCCAGCTGTTTTTGGTGTTCATTCTGCTTTCACCAAAGAATCTAGAATCTTGAATTTTACCATAAAGATGCATATAATAGTGACGTACATCTAAATCAATAAGTGCATGTAAATCCATCTGTATTGCACTCACAAATGTATCATATTCCCAAAGAGGGAACATCTTAAGTTGAAGAACACGTAAGTGTTTCTGACCTTGCACATGTAGCTTTATTGCTCAAAATACATTAAATAATTACATTTGTCTTACGAACTGGAGTGCCAGCATGTTTTCTTCCTCTTGGAGTTTCTCACAAATGCATGGTGTAACAGGGACCTCAAAATAATATAATGAAAATAAGGTTCTTCAGAAACATGGATTTTAATATCTGTATCAAAAAAAATGTGCAACATCAAAGGGTGACATTCTTTAGCACGCCAATGAGCGAATTTACAAGATTAAAGTCTTATTTGAGCCTTAAAGGAGAATGGTGTACCACAGCCAGTGTATAAACACGAAGAAAGTCAAATACTTTACTCATTGCAGACAATTGAATGTTTGAAAGTGGCATTGTCAAAAGGTTCAATAACCCCTTTCCTTGGTTAGTTGTGACGTCTCACTCCTGTTTGTAAATTTTTCTACTGGTATTTGTCCACACTACACTACAAAATTCTCTCTACTGCATCGGTTGGATCACGTGAAGCTGCCAACCAATCACATCACCAGTTCAGGTGTAACCAGATGAGTCTAATCTTTTACTCTGTCATAGGTCTTATAGAAACTGAAAGTTCCATATTAGTACGTATACTACAATGCTATGTTTTTCTATGATCTCCTTGTAAGAGAGGAAAAGTGTCATTAAATGGTATGTATGCAACTTCATGGCTTGTAACCCGTTCCTACATACTTGACTTTATAATTGCACATGTTGTCACATATACATTTCATTACATATGGTCACCAATATGATTGTTTATCGAACTGACCATGCACATTGTTAATAATCCAACTTCACTATATATGTTTAACACTATATTTAAATATATTTAAATAGATTATATCATATGCAAATAAAAACTTCCTAATAGCCTTTTAGAATGATAAAAAGTGTCAGACCCCAGTTCTGTCCCATGCCTCCTGTACGTCCGGCTGGGTGGGCGACACGATCGTGGTGTAAGCTGCATCCTCAGCCTGTAGTACAGCCAGCCTCGTGCACTGCGAGTGCAAGTATCAGTCTGATGGCAGGCAATAAAAACTTTACCTTCCAAAGAGGCAAGAGGAAAAACTTAGTATTCATCTTCTTACAAGTTTCATAAATATTTATTGATAGTTGACATTCACAGAAAACAGTTAATTTCCAAATTCATATCCATGTCTTTTGGATACAATGTAGCCAATCTATTTATCCAAAAGATCTCTGTTGTGAGAGGGTCTTTGTAACATGTTTTCTTCTTCATTCTCTATTAACTTTTTGAATTCCGAAAAAATACAAATTTATACTTGATTTAAGGATGAACAGATTCTCCTGTAACATTAATTCTAAATTGAGGTTTATTGATTGTTCAGGCTTTACAGGATCTGCAGCCACCACATTTTCTAAAACCTGGGTTTTATTTAGGTTTAATTTATATAAGGTTATATGAGCAGGTTGTCATTTCTCTGCAGATGTGTTTCAATACAGATACATCTAAAATATGCTCTTGGGTAAAAAAAAAAAAGTGGTAATTTACTCCAAATCGTCTATGTTGGATAAAAATGTTATGGAAAAGGATTTGAGTGTTCTTGTTGATAATAGACTGTGCAGCTGTGCAGAATCTGAGGCAGCTGTTACTAAGGCAAGTAAGCTGTTGTCATCTATTAAAAGGTGAATTGGTCTAAGAGATCAAAACATGATTTTGCCAATTTATAAATCATTTGTAAGATCCTGTATAGATTATGCAGTGCAGTTTTGTGCAACAGTACAAATATAGAGAAGATTTCTTTACTGTTATTGCGGGGTAAATTGTGGCATAGAATTCCATCTGAAGTTGTTTGGGCCAATTTAATCAATATATTCAAAACACATTAAGATGCTTTTTCTAGATATGAGATGCATACAGGGTTATCACGAGTAAAACTGGATACGGTAATTGTGATGGAATTGGGTACTTTCGTCAGTCTCTGCTTCATAGATACTCTCAGCCCTCACAAGGGCTGCGAACAATGGTTTTAGCCCTGGGATCTCCTGATCTCTCCAGCCATCCAGAACACTAGCCGAAGCGCTTAGTGTAGGATGAAGAATAATAACTTTATTTGAACAGAAACAGAGTCTTATATACAGACATAATCAAGTTCACATAACTCAGCCCACATATTAACATTCAACACAACAGCAATAAACCAGACCTGCTACAGATATACAATAACACATCATAATTAGTTTAAAAGTAAATTCAATTAACACAGAATAATGAATGAGGGGGTAAACTATCAATCATTGTCCCTGACTTCCCTGTGACATATTGTAATCCCTCAGGGGCAAGAGTAGTACTAGGCATAGTGCTGTCACAGTAATGTTGATCCAGGATTAGTGCAACTGCCTTCGAGTCGGAAATAAAAAAAAATTCTTCTTTGATATGACATTACTTTCTATGTGGTATTTTTTTGTTATTTTCTTCTGGATCAACTAATATGTGTGTGTGGAATCATTTAACCTGATAGACTATATGTCAATTTTCAAGGTTGCCCTTCATCTTTCTGAGGATGGTAAAGGAGTACCATCAATTGGGTAATAATAATATATATTATTCAGCTGCCAATTCGGTTAATTCTGAGGCTGTGTGCCAAAAAGTGTTTTGAGACCCAGTGGGAGAAAGGTATAAATACTGGTTGGTATTATTATTAGACAGTTTCAATCTGAAGAATGAGGGCCCTGCCTGCACTGTGAGAGCTAGTCACATCAGTGGTTAACTAAATGGGGGATGTAGGTGGGTGTATTGTAAGCCTGCAGACTCTAACCACATAGAAATGAAAGTGGTTGGACAATGCAGCTTACAAACAACCAATTGTTGTGTATAGAGGGGAAAGTTGCCAAGTGGTTACATATGCAGGGATCCAGCTAAAATGATGAGAAATATGCATGGATCTGGCTTAGTAGCTGTAAGATATGAATGGATCTGGCTTTAACATACCTCCTCTAACATTCTTCCTGTATAGTCTCTCTTTTTTTCTGGGAGCTCAGAATGTTTGGTTTGTATGAGTATATTATATATATCAGAGCAATAAAACAAACAATATAGTGTGTTTAAACTGCAGTAAATGTATTTTTATATTAATTTGTTTAAGTAAAACACAGTACCCTGTTCTTATTTGAAGGGTCGATCGACTCAATATACATCGATTAGTCCCAAATTGGATTTGGATTAGGCACTTGAGCCACATTTTACAAATCACTGAAAATCGTCCTGTCAATATACCTGAATTCAGACCTGAATTAGCAGTTCGGGCTGTTTGAAAACCAAAGCATGAGAGAAGTACAGATTAGGACATATCAACCCCAGACATGCTACAAACCTGGTTAAGATAGATGGAATTTGCCCATTTCAATTATCCTAATCTGAGCTGGAGAATTCAGCTCTAATGCCCTCAAATGTACTGTGAGGTTCAAGGATAAGGAGCGTAGCGCAGGGTGGCGGGTAGGGAGATGAGGTGGCCAAAAAGGTAATACCAGAAGTGACACAACAAAAGGGGTAAGGCAAAAGAGTAGTTAGTACAATCCAAAAGGTCGAGGCAGGCAGCAAAGTTTCAAAAAAACGGGTTAACAAGTCCAGGTAGGGTTACAGTGATGAGGGTAGTCCAGTGAAGGAAGCCATGGTCGGTACACAGGTAGGTCGCAATGAATATCAGGTAAATCACACAGGAATGGGACTGAGAACAGACATCACAGCTCAACAAGCAAGCAATGATTAAGGTAAGTATGGGGTTTTTATAGGGCTGCTGATCAAGGACATCTCCCCTTTACATCTGGGGACCGCCCCTGAACAATGTTGTGAATAGGGAAGGGAAGGGAAGGGAGTACAGCCTCTTCTCCCTATTTCCCCTGCCCTCTTGGTAGCAACCAATCGAGCAACGTTTCTCGTGAGTAAGCCCCGCCCCCTAAACCTCTTGGAAGTAGTTGCATTCACTGTGAGCGGGTGACTAGCAACTCGAGGCTGGGGATTCGGCCTACCTCGCGGTCGCGCTTATGGCTTTGGTTGTGAGGGACCTCTGGGCAAGGTACGTGACGGTCCTGGGACCTGACATGTACATATCTATGCCCTAATATAATCTCTGATACCAATATCTAGCCCTATCTTTTGCATATGTTTCTACTACAGGTGACATACACATACATGCACATGTATTTATATGGCTGACCTGGTGAATTTCGAGGAGCAACAGACAGATATTCTGCATCCCGAGCAGGCCATGGTGCCTTGTCATCCGATGTTAGCAGAGTTGTTATTATATATCAGATAACATACATAACATATCAATGGATGTTCTATACCTACAACCAGCTAAGTCTGAGTCAGCTGTCCTTACTGTAAAAAATCACTTCGACTTTTGAAAACTAAATCTCCTTTCTTCAAGTCTTAGCAGTTGGCCTCTCATCCTTTGTAATGGTCTGTTAATGAGTAAGTCTTTCGAGAGCTTTTGTTTTGGCCCTGTACATATTTATATAACATTATCATATCCCCTCTAAGACACCGTTTCTCTAGCATGTACAAATTTTACTTTTCTAGCCTTTCTTTATAACTACAACGTTCCATTTGCCTTATTAGTTTTGTGGCCCTCCTCTGCACTTTTTCTAGTTCCATTATGTCCAGAATTGAACTGCATATTCATGGTGGGGTCTTATCATGGTCATGTAAAGAGGCAGAATAATATCTTTCTCCTGTGAGTCAATACCCCTTTTAATACATGATGATATGTTATTGATCTTTTTCATTAGTAGATTTCCCCAAGGAAACATCTTTTAAACTATATGTTGCATTTTTATTGTTATACCCAAAATGCCCATTTACTCAGTTTGTGTTACCCGCTCCACGAGGACGCCCGTACTCTGTTGCCAACTCCTGCATCACTGAGAACATACGCGTTGTTCTCCCCCGTCATCAGTTCCCAGCAGGCTGCTCCCTTGACCATGCCTACCGGAGCCCTGATCAGGCTCCAACATGGCTGCGCAATCGCGCGACTACCGTGCCCAATTTTGCCCCATTTGTTCCTAATTGCCTGGGGGTGTGGCTTATAGTTTAGGAACACTTAAATAACCCTATTTCCTTCTTGCCTGTTATAACGAGTTGATCTCCTAATTTGGGCTGTTTTGAGAGTTATTCTATAGTTTGTTTTCAGTTGCTAAACCCCCTCTAATAAAGTAACCCCTGCTAACCCTAACCTCAAACCCTAATACTAACTGTAAAACTAGCCCGAACCCTAATAATAACCCCTAAACACTAATACTGACCCTAATACCCTAACTAACCTGTGCCCCCTAAAACTAACCTCCTTCGATGATGCACCTGACAGCTATGAACTATATCAAGCTCTCTAAGTCCTGCGATAAACCGGTCATGAAGAACAGTCCCATTCCATCAAAACAGATCAGCATAACAGAGCACAAGTGGGAAGTGGGCGGATCCTCATCGGCGCATACTAAATACTTCCACACTTACCATTATAGCAGCAAACTGCTATAATTAATATTAAAAACTGACACAAGTTGTACATAAGGCAGCACCCAAAGCAAAAAAAAAGGGGAGTTAAGTGCCTAACGCATTTCACACTATTACTAGCTCTTAAAAATGTGGCTTGGTGGGTAAACAAAGTCATCGAAGCCCCCAAAAAACTGCAATTGCGCTGTTAAAAAATATTAAAATACAGAGGTTTCATCGCCCTGTAATTATCTTCCATTTCCCTAGCTATTAAAGGGTGTATGCCTGTGTAAGTTTCAGCCACTTTCTGTTCTTGCCGATGGGGATGGGCTAGTTACAATGTAACCAGATAACTGAGGTCAAAGACACAGGAGGAATCAAAAAATAATTGAACAAACAGATAAGGGTTACATGCCAAGGGCATGTGGCATTCCTGCCTATAAAATAAAGAGAATGGACTTCCACTGTGCCAATGCCTTGTCTGTCAGGACCAAACAGCTCTGAAGGTAAATACATGTTAGTTGAATAATGTATTCTTACTCCTACAGTATATATGCTGGATTTAAAACCTAAGGGGTATAGCATGCACAGAAATTTTTTTTTATGCTTGAGTGATAATCGTAATCACCTCTGATTGAGAGCATAGTGTCAATAATAGAATTACATAGTGCAACATTTCCTTAAAATCATAGTGCATTATTGAGTGCATTTATTATATGTCCCCCTAAAGGGACATCAGATCAACCTAATGTCCCCCTTTTATTTCAAGCTTGTCTTGCAAGAAAAGGATCATAATAAACCCTTTTAGTTACTTCTTGTTAGAATGTTTCATACAGTAATTTGCAGTGATCTTGTTTGTTCTAACACATGTATCTAAGAAAAAAAAGTTGTATCATTGATTGTATTGCATTTAACTAGATAGGCAAATCATTAGCCATCTCAATGAATTGTAGTTCCCCATGAGCAGAGGATCTCTCCTTTGGTTACCTAACATGTTTTGCTCTTCTGGACTGTAAATTGAAAAATTGTTTTTATAGTGTCAGTGCAGAGCAAATTATTTTATAAGTTTTATATTTCAATAAAATTCACAGATTAAGAGGAAAAAATGTGTTTTAGATGAGACAGCGCCGTCTGTTATTTATGATTTCACAATGTCGTACCATAAGAAAGTAGAGCAATTAAATGGCCTCTTGCACTATAACATAGCGTTACAGATAGGTGAAGCACAAGCATGTTCAAAACACATTTTATCTCTTAATATGTGGAAAGAAATGTTGCTAACACAATTCCTAAATCATTTTTTGTGCTCCTCATTTGTACTATGAATACTATTTATCTTGCAGTGGCTCGTTAAACTAGAACGAGTCAGGGTTTTTTTTTTTTTGACACGTATTAGGTTATAGTTGTAATATTTTATGCTAATGCAATTTCTTTATGGGCTTTGTAGTTTCCAGAAACACACACTGGAAAATTACATTTCTTTTTGGTATTTGGTAAATGAGCAGAAATGAACTTAATGAGATACAGCAAAGGGAAATACCAATCATATCAATTGTATTTTGTAAACCTTTATGTGAAGAGGAAGATTAAAAAGTCACTGATTGTAAAATATATTGAAAAATAGAAGGGGCGTCTAAGTGATATCCATAATTTTCAAGTTCATTGAGTAACCTTTAATAACCTTATTTAGATTTTTTTTTATTTTTAAAGTGACCTCACAGCAATGATTATGCAAGCCAATGCATGGACTAAGGAAATATGTAGTTATAATGTCTGTTTGTTTGCTTCATTGTTTTGTTTTTTTACAACAGAAGTAATGACCTACAGACACTTTTTATCTCTGCTCTGACTCACTGCTCTATCTTCTGTGGTAGTTTATTCCAGCTGCTTATTTGCCTGGTACAAGTGATACTTTATCCAGGTAATGTGCTATAGTCAGGGTTAATTGCCGACTGGGAAATCACCTATACTAGTACTACTCTGTTTAATATTCAATCTAGGACGTTTTCCTGCCACAGACAAAAACAATTTCGGATAAGGATATAATGGATCAACATGTGCATCAATTTTTAAACATGGTCAATTTTACCATTAAAACCATGGCAAAACAACACTGTGGGGGGGACCCAGGGCAGAAATGTGTTCATTGCTCCCACACTGTGATATGAGGAAGGAAGAACATGGCAAGCTTATATTTCCTTCCCTACCTTACAATCCTCATTGGACAGAACTGTGTACTGGGCAGCTATTTTTCCTTTACAGAATTTCTAAAGACTGATATTAAATCCTCTGCTTGCCTTAGATGGTGGGGGTAATTTATAATCATTCTAGGGCAATATTTTAAAAGTGGAGCAGTCACCATAGAAACCAAAGGAATGTTCCTGTTTAGAATGATGCCTCAGAACTGACTTTTACACATAACCAATGATGTGTCTAGAATGAGTCATTATTCCTTTTTTTCAATGAGTTGTCTACTAGCTGATGAATGATTACAGACTGTTACATCCCTCTTGGGGAGGATGATTCTCTGGAGCACAAGGGTTGAAAGTAACTGTGTCCATTCACCTCAGGGTGTGTTTACTGAGAAAGAGTAGCAGAGAACGACAGAGGCAAAAAGTAAGTAGGTTAAATGTTGTGACCTGAGGGACAAGCACCAGATGACACACTGGCACTCAAGGGACGCTCAGAAACAGATAAGTAGGTGAGCTTTTGAAACATTGAGCTGACATTTGAAATGCCACTCAGTGTTAGAGCAGCACATACTTTTATATTTTCATTGTTAACGAACTGTTAATGTTAACTGTTTGAGGGCCGGGCAGATTGAGCATCCCATCTAAATGCACTACTATCCTGTATAGTGACCCTAGTATGAGGATAAAACAGAATGCACTTTTCAAGTTATATTCTATTTTATCCTTCGACTAGCAGTCTCCATGCTTAATTGTGACTCATGCCGGCTGGTCGGTCATGCAGGCTGCTAGCACAGTGAGAAACTCTCATTGTATATATGTAATCAGCAGACGGGGTCCTAAGTAGGTAAGTACTTACTTTCTAGTGCTTATTTATGAAAAAGAGTGACAGACCTCAATCAGATGCATGCAGAAAGTGCCAGTGCCGGACTGGGGATAAAAACCAGCCCTGGAAATGATTGTAAACCAGCACCATAGCATAACATTATTTTTTTGTTATAAAAGGGAAACCCATGCATTTTAAAGCACATTTGGAGAGTTTATTAAGTATAGATACGATTGATATATACCCCTGCACAGGGCAATATATACCCCCATTGTACACAATGTTGTATCTCACATACCATATTTGCTCGATTATAAGACAAGGTTTTTTTGAGAAAAAAAATTCTGAATTGAAAAATTCAAATTGAGGTCAGATTATAAGACAGGGATCCAGGTCCCCAGCAGAGCTGCAGGGGACCTGGATCCCCCTCTCTAACAGCAGGGGATGTCTGCGCGATGAGCGCAGACTCCCCCTGCTGCTGCCCGGCACGACCGCCGGGACTTCTTTGATGAAGCCGGTACCCGGCTTCGTCATAAAAGTCCTGGCGGTCGTGCCGGGCGGCAGCAGGGGGAGTCTGCGCTCATCGCCCAGACATCCTCCGCTGTCCCGCTAGCCACCAGGGAGAATTGGGCAGCTGGGGGATGTCTGCACGATACATGCAGACATCCTCCATGCTGCCCGACACGGCAGTCTATTATGACGGACCAGCTGTCCGTCATAATAGACTGCCATGTCGGGCATCATGGAGGATGTCTGTACGTATCATGCAGACATCCCCCGGCTGCCCCCACTAGCCACCCGGGAGCGAGTTACAGGTGAGGGGGAGGGAGGGGGCAGAGAGACAGGGGGAGTGAGGGGGGCAGAGAGACAGGGGGAGGGGAGAGGGGGACAGAGCAACAAGGGGAGGGAGGGGGGCAGAGAGAAACAAGGGGAGGGGGGAAGAGACAGAGACAAGGGGAGGGAGGGGGGCACAGAGTAACAAGGGGAGGGGGGGCAGAGAGAAACAAGGGGGGAAGAGACAGAGGCGAGGGGGGAGTCAAAGGGAGGGGGAGAGAGAGACAACACCAAGGGGGGGAGAGAGACAAATCTGGGGGCAAGGGAAAGAGAGAGGCAGCATTGGCACATAAAAGGAAATAAAAACAAGAAATGCATTTTTTTACATAATTTTTTATTAAAAAAGCAATTTACATGTGAATATATACAAGTTGAACTTTTTTCCTATAGGGTAGTCTTATATTCAGGCTTTTAGTTTTTTTTTTCTAAAGGAATATCCAAAGTTTGGGGGGTCGTCTTATAATCAGGGTCGTCTTATAATCGAGCAAATACGGTACTTCCGATTGCACAGGGCAATACATAGTCCCCAGTACATACACAAGGTAATATGAATTGCCCTGTGCAGTGGTATATATCAGGGTAGTGTGAGATATAACCTTGTGAACATTCTGGGCGGATATATTAATTTGTTCCAGCCCCTAGATTACACTCACAGGACTTGCCCAGCACCCATGACCTACCCCGGAACCCAAATTGTACTCACAGAACTTGCCCCAGAATTTACCCCAGCACCCAAATTCCACTCACAGGACTTACCCCAGCACCCAGGACTTACACTAGCATGTAGATTGCACTCACAGGTCTTACCCTAGCATGCAGATTGCACTCACAAGACTTGCCCCAGCACCCAGTTTGCACTTAAGCGACTTGCCCCAGCACCCAGTGTGAAGCCCAGCACCCAGATTTCGCTTTCACGACCTGTCCTAGCACCCAGGACTTGCCCCAGCATGCAGATTGCACTTACATGACTTACCTCAGCATCCAGCCTTGACTTTCCCCGTCATGCAGATTGCACTTACAAGACTTGCCCCAGCACTCAGGACTTACCCCAGCATGCAGATTGCACTCGCAGCATTTGCCCCAGCCCCCAGGACTTACCCCATAACTTGGATTTACAGACACAATCACACTTACACACAGTCACACTTATAGACACACACACTTATAGACACACAGACAGACACACGAAGATTATTATGCTTTTTGCAGAGGCAGAACACCGCCATTCAGTTTCCTCTTCAGACACCGGATGTAACTTAACATCCTGGGGGGCGGAGTGTGCCTTTGGCCTCAGCTGAATTCTTAAAGTGGGAACCGCTACTGAATTCTTAAAGCGGCTGTGGCCGCCAATTTTTTACATCGGCATTGAGTGGTCTACCGGGACTTTTTCCCAGTATTCCCGTAGGCCAAGCCATCCCTGGCGAGTGCAGACATGGCCTGCGTGTGTGCCAGCATCCAACTCCACTCAATAAAATGACTTTGTCAGTGTAAATATTACTGTGACTAGAGAAGATAAAAATATAAAAAATATCTATACATGGTGATAGCAGAATTGCAAGCACAGTTATAAGATAAGTGAAAAATATGTTTTAAACATTTCTGTGGTATCTCTTTTGTATATGACATCATGTGTGGTTCAATATGCAAATGAAACCACACAGCTCGCACACCCCAAAGGCTGGCCCTGATGAACTATGTGTCTGTTTTAACCTTTGGAGTGTCATAGATGTAAATTACCAGTTGCACTCAGTAAA
Source organism: Pelodytes ibericus (assembly GCA_036172795.1). Lineage (NCBI taxonomy): Eukaryota > Metazoa > Chordata > Amphibia > Anura > Pelodytidae > Pelodytes > Pelodytes ibericus. Next base: position 182,055,616 of record CM069858.1, on the reverse strand, counting down.
AGTGAGATGAGCACACACCTCTTACTTTAGATATACCTATAACTTATAATAGATGTCAGTGACCAGACACACATCAGTACTGTCACATGGGCAGTTACATGATTACGTTTGTGACAAGTCTGCATGTCCATTGCAAACGAAGTATTGTATGTGTCCTAGAGTCTATTCACTAAAATATGAGGTAAAATTTACATTTTATGTCATTGATCTAACTTTACATTGTTCAAGACCAACCTTTGTGAGCTTCTCCTGCTAGAAGCGTTTAGATGGCCATAGATAATACATAGTTCAGTCTTTAAATAACTGACATTATGCAGGGATAGAACTATTTAGAAGACACTCACCAGATTTATCCCTGCACATTGCATAGTTATGTGGGTGAGATGAAATGATCATCTCACCTTTTAGTTAAAAGACTCTTCTGTTTTACAAAACAAAAATATGGAGAGTTTAATGTGTAAGTCTTTGTAGATTAGCTCAGTGTCAAGTGTTTCACCCTGTCTGGGATCTGGGCTCTCTATCTACAGGAATAATAGATAAAACATTTGTTTGCTTTCTGAGGGATGATGCCATATTTTTTGAGGTTGCGGAACAAGATAGTACAAAGGTGTATAGATAGATAGAGTTGCCATTTCGGAGCAAAGCAGCAGCAATATTTATATGTGGCCGGTGACAACCCTATGTATAGCAATCCTCAGTGTTTAGAAAATATCCATAAGATCTTACATATAAACCTGTTATAACACAAGAAAATATTATTCCCGTTGGCTTTAATCCTAGACCAATAAAACCTGTTTTCACTTTCAGTTAAAAAGGTTATTAATGTACTATGCAGTCAAACACCAATCAACAAACAGATTACAAGCAAACTAGTGAAGGGAGCCTGAAATACTTCCCATGCTCTCTCTTACTCATATGAAGACTGATGTATTCAGAATCTTGTATTATAATCTTCACAGATCCACTTAGTGGCATGCCAAATTGTGTGCTGTGGGTGGAATATATGAGCATGGCAAGTACTGTGGGTACTGTATGGTGCTGTGTGAAGTCCTTTGGGTGCAATGTAGGTGCAGAAAAAGGGAATAAAAACAAGAAATTACATTTTTCAATAACATTTTTATTAAACATACAAATAGTTGAATGTGAAATGAAAATAGTTCCAAATAATATTAAAAAGTTTACATTTACATACAGTTATTACAATGTGACTTTAGAAAATTGGTTCGGGGGGGGGGGGGGGGGGGGTCTACTGCTAAAGACTTTGCCCAGGGCCCACCAGGGTCTAAAAGTGGCCCTGTGATGGGGGCATGTGATGGCATGATGGAGGCATGTGATAAGGACATGTTATGGGGACATGTAATGGGGTGATGGGAGCATGTAATGGGGGTGATGGGGCAATTAATGTGTGTGCATGTGGGTGATGGGGCATGTCCTGGGTGTGCAACGTGGGTTATGGGTCATGTTGTGGGTATGCAACATGGGGGGGTGCCCAAATTTTGTCTTCCTAGGGCAGCACAAAACCAAGATACACCACTGAGTTGAAAATCATGAGATATATAATAACAGAACCTGCTGTATAACTAGCAATTTTCCTATTTTGGATCCAGAACTGTATGTCCCTTTTTACTACCCTCCATTTATCCTCTCTTTTTGTAATACTTTTTTTTTTGCTGTGCATCACAGAGCTAAACTGCACAACATTAATTTCTGTTTTCTGCAACTCCAAAGATGTCAAGAAAGCCACATTGCTAGCTGATTATAATGGGAATTATAAATTAAATTATCTTTATACAGACTGATTAAACAAACTGTTCTTGTTCAGAATGTTTCAGCACATGCAAGAATAGTGCACTCTGAATTACCTTCTAAGGGGTCATGTACTAAACAAGTGCAGTGGGGGGGAGGGGAGTACGTAAAACATGAGTAAGGAGCAATTTGCGACTATTTGTAACATTTTTCTCTTTTTTTTCCCTATTTGCTCCTCTTACTTTTATTTTTATGTAGTGTGCATTTTTCTGATTGCGCTAATATATTGTGATTATATTTATGCATGCCAAAGACTTTGTAAATAGTGTGTAAAAAATATTTACCGTATTTGCTTGAATATAAGACAAGGTTTTTTTCAGAGCAAATGCTCTGAAAAAGACCCCTCATCTTATATTCCAGGTCGTCTTATAATCTGACCTCAAATCGAGGTCAGACTATAAGACTGGGATCCACATCCCCCACAGAGCTGCAGGGGACCTGGATCCCCCTCGCTAACAGCCGGAGGATGTCTGCACGATATGCGCAGACATCCTCCCCTGCCGCCCGACACGACCGCCGGATCCCCCTTGCTAACAGACGGAGGATGTCTGCACGATACGCGCAGACATCCTCCCCTGCCGCCCCGACACAACCGCCGGGACCTCTATGATGAAGCCGGGTCCTTCCGGCTTCATCATAAAACTCCCGGCGGAAGTGCCGGGCAGCAACAGAGGATGTCTGCGCGTATCGTACCGGCTGGCTGCTGCCCCCACTAGCCACCAGGGAGATTTGGGCAGCTGGGGGAGAGAAGACACAGAGACAATAGGGTAGTCTTATATTCAGGCTTTTAGTTTTTTCCTAAAGGAATATCCAAAGTTTGGGGGGTCGTCTTATAATCAGGGTCGTGTATAAAGCAAACTCCTACATATTTTAGGAGTCTGTTCTGCATCTGCCAGTTACTTGAGCACCGAAGCAGACTGTATAAAAAATCAGGCGCTGAAAACCGAGCTGTGTCGGGGAATCTCCACCTAACTTTATTTTCACTAGTGCTTTTAACATAGATATAATTAATAAAGCAAAAGTTAAAAACAAAGTTTAGTGCCACTTTAAGGGGGGGGGGGGGGGTCTACTGCTAAAGACTTTGCCCAGGGCCCACCAGGGTCTAAAAGTGGCCCTGTGATGGGGGCATGTGATGGCATGATGGAGGCATGTGATAAGGACATGTTATGGGGACATGTAATGGGGTGATGGGAGCATGTAATGGGGGTGATGGGGCAATTAATGTGTGTGCATGTGGGTGATGGGGCATGTCCTGGGTGTGCAACGTGGGTTATGGGTCATGTTGTGGGTATGCAACATGGGGGGGTGCCCAAATTTTGTCTTCCTAGGGCAGCACAAAACCAAGATACACCACTGAGTTGAAAATCATGAGATATATAATAACAGAACCTGCTGTATAACTAGCAATTTTCCTATTTTGGATCCAGAACTGTATGTCCCTTTTTACTACCCTCCATTTATCCTCTCTTTTTGTAATACTTTTTTTTTTGCTGTGCATCACAGAGCTAAACTGCACAACATTAATTTCTGTTTTCTGCAACTCCAAAGATGTCAAGAAAGCCACATTGCTAGCTGATTATAATGGGAATTATAAATTAAATTATCTTTATACAGACTGATTAAACAAACTGTTCTTGTTCAGAATGTTTCAGCACATGCAAGAATAGTGCACTCTGAATTACCTTCTAAGGGGTCATGTACTAAACAAGTGCAGTGGGGGGGAGGGGAGTACGTAAAACATGAGTAAGGAGCAATTTGCGACTATTTGTAACATTTTTCTCTTTTTTTTCCCTATTTGCTCCTCTTACTTTTATTTTTATGTAGTGTGCATTTTTCTGATTGCGCTAATATATTGTGATTATATTTATGCATGCCAAAGACTTTGTAAATAGTGTGTAAAAAATATTTACCGTATTTGCTTGAATATAAGACAAGGTTTTTTTCAGAGCAAATGCTCTGAAAAAGACCCCTCATCTTATATTCCAGGTCGTCTTATAATCTGACCTCAAATCGAGGTCAGACTATAAGACTGGGATCCACATCCCCCACAGAGCTGCAGGGGACCTGGATCCCCCTCGCTAACAGCCGGAGGATGTCTGCACGATATGCGCAGACATCCTCCCCTGCCGCCCGACACGACCGCCGGATCCCCCTTGCTAACAGACGGAGGATGTCTGCACGATACGCGCAGACATCCTCCCCTGCCGCCCCGACACAACCGCCGGGACCTCTATGATGAAGCCGGGTCCTTCCGGCTTCATCATAAAACTCCCGGCGGAAGTGCCGGGCAGCAACAGAGGATGTCTGCGCGTATCGTACCGGCTGGCTGCTGCCCCCACTAGCCACCAGGGAGATTTGGGCAGCTGGGGGAGAGAAGACACAGAGACAATAGGGTAGTCTTATATTCAGGCTTTTAGTTTTTTCCTAAAGGAATATCCAAAGTTTGGGGGGTCGTCTTATAATCAGGGTCGTGTATAAAGCAAACTCCTACATATTTTAGGAGTCTGTTCTGCATCTGCCAGTTACTTGAGCACCGAAGCAGACTGTATAAAAAATCAGGCGCTGAAAACCGAGCTGTGTCGGGGAATCTCCACCTAACTTTATTTTCACTAGTGCTTTTAACATAGATATAATTAATAAAGCAAAAGTTAAAAACAAAGTTTAGTGCCACTTTAAGTATGACATTTCCTTGTCAATTCCCTACAATTCCCTCACACTGACCTTTGTTGACTGCATCTACAATAATATTCAGCAAGCCATATTACTAGCTGAACTTCATTGGAATTGTTATAGACTGGAGTTGTGCTCACCTGCCCTACACCTACCCTACACCTGCCCTACACCTACCCTACACCTGCCCTACACCTACCCTACACCTACCCTACACTACACACTAACTTTGTTTTCATCTACTGCAACTTTCAGAGTATTTGTTGCTAATATTTATCACCCCAGCTATTGTAAACGAAAGTTCCCATGTTGCGTAGGTACATGCTCATCTGTTAGTTACTGCCACCACGGTAATGTCATTTTTACCATTAATGGATAACTAACTCCCAACAGGAAACCTCTCTAAGCCAACAAAGGTAGGCAATGGGGAGGGGTGAAGGTTTTGGGGTGGGAGAGAGTAAAGGCGGGGAGGATATTTTGCCCCCGGCCCCCCACCCCTGCGGACCTCCATGTCTCCAGAAATCATTCACTCAGTATATCATTTAAAAGATCTTAGTGATAGAACTATTGATTATCGGCCAAATACAAGACTAGATACCTTTTTCTTGGTAGCATGCAAGAGGTTAATAGTTCTTAACACAAGCATTGTGTAATATCAAACTATTTAACCCTGCTTATACTGTGAATGTCAAGAATCAGAAATGCTGAACAATTATCCATACATAGTCTTAAAACAATAATTCAGTGTAGATTGAGCTCCATTCAGTTAGCGGTCTGTTGCCGGTGCTTCAGTGGAGGAATTTCTCCACATCCCCATATCGTGTAAAACGCCGACAATTACTCAATTAAAAACAAATTAACCTAATTAGTAAGTGAAAATCACCCTAATGTGTAGCTTTGGGGTTAATACAATATGCTCCAAGATAGTAGAAAGCAATTACTCAAATCTACCAATAGGTGGTGATCAAATGCCAAATGAATGAATGTAAGAAGTAGCAAAGCTTTTCTCTGCTGTCAGTGCAATTGTTACAGTGTATATATATTCCACTACAAGATTGCAGTCATTAATATACAATATAGGTATATGTCTCCTAAACTGTGCTATCAATGGCTGCATTCTTGTATTGGAATATGTATACAATGTAACAGTAAAACAGTGTGGTTTAATCGGATCTATTCCTCTTCCTGGCGTTATATTCATTGTCTTAACAGAATTTCATGCAAATACATAAAATAAGAGAAATATATGTTTTTAAAGTGTCTATGGTGTCTACTGCTGATGACATCACATTGTTGCTTCATATGCAAATTACATTGAAAAGTTGTTCATTTGCATATCAATCCACAGGTGACAGCATAAGCTGGAGACACCACAGACATGTTTTAAACTCATTTTTCTATTATTTTATGCCTTTGCTGGCAATTCTGCTAACACAATTGATAGATGTTTCGGTATAATCAATATTTAGGTTGACAGAGGCCTTCTAATGAAGTACCATCAAGATGGGAAGTTCTTGAAGTTCAGTATGCTTGCATTTAATAAGATTATGAGCTGTATTAATGAGAGAGGGAATTACATGGAGTTGAAGAGTCAATTTTAAACTTAAGGCCAATTTAGCCAAATTTGAAGGATAAAGGGACTGGACAATTTTTCCAACTTGACTACTTGGGCATTACGTTTGAAATGTCCTTGTTGTTTCCCTGCAATTCCCTCTTTTATGAATAAAGCCAAATAAACAAAATATGATAGTGGTGACCCTACTATGGAAAAGAACTATGGACTACCGTGTGATGTGCTCAATGCATCCTGCAGGGTGCAGTGTTGTGCAGAGAGTAACCCACATCTTATCCATGATAATGCATGAATTCCACTGTTTCTATTTTGTTACAAGGGCTCTGAAATTATTTTCTATTTGAAATCCAAGGTGTATGTTTTCTGTTGTATTATTCAATATGTTGGCACTTCACAAACTAAGCATAGATACTACTGGTCGTACCTTATAATATATATCCAGCAGTGTACTGATAAGTGCAGATTGGGATGTCTCTCCTAAGGCTTTGGTTGATATTTTGATCAATATTTGCATTATTATCAATTTGGGATATCAGTAAAATTCCAGTTCTAAGGAGTTGGGACAACAATTGTAAATGTTAAAAGATTTTCCTTTTAAAGGGACTCCCATCACTTGAACATTGAGTGCACTGTGAATATATAGCATAAATAACGAACAACATTTATATATATATTATACGCTCTCTTAGCAGAATTAGAAGCAAACGCATAAATTGAGAGAAAAATATGTCTGAAATTTCTCTATGGTGTGTTGTGTTTATGAGTGGTGCTTGATATGGAAAGGAACGTCTTTAAATGTAATTTGATTTTGCATATCCAGCCTCAAAACTATTTAATTTTCTCTTAACTCAACACAAATCTGCTAACACAATGTATAGATACATTTTTATTCTATACATTCATTTTATAAATGTTCCGGGGACAAAGTTCCTTTAATGAATTAGGTTCTTTTGGAAGATTTATAAAGATCCACAGAATTTCAGTTTCCTAGTCTGTATGTTTGGTGACCAAAGTTATGCTGTACATTGATGATCCCAAACGTTTATCATAGCTTTATACCAATCCTTGCTTTACAAGTTGACCTAATCTGAAGGGGTCTAGGACAGTTAATCACGGTGACTTCATTGCAGCAGTTAGGGTCAACTACTTACTAACTCTAATAAAAAAAAACCCTGTAACCTTAAAAGTACCCCCCTCACCCTAACTCTCAAACTAACCCTAGTACTAATCCTGAACCCTGATACCTAATACTAATCCCTGATACTAAAACTAACCACTAAACCTAATACCCTAATACTAACCATAACAAACTAATACTAACCCTAAATGTGCCCTAAAAATTACCTGCACCCCTAGACAATGTTTATACCATTCATGTTGTGAATATAAAATTATATATACATTGTCTTAACAGAATTGCAAGCTTGTGTGAACTACTTTCAAGGAGAAAAAGTATAATATGCATATTATCAAGTCACAAGGTGGTGTTATAATCAGGAGATAATACATTGCCCTATATTCTATGGCCACCGTTAAATAGTGCATTAAAAAAAAAGTTTTTTTTAGCTCACATTATTCTTTTTGGCTCGTGGATTCCAAAAAATACTGTGCGTAAAATCACATGTATTGGGAAAAATTGTTAATATAATGCTAGGAGATGGGGAGTGTAATAGTCACCACCAAACACCTAGCTGTCACACCCCAATAAAAATAATACTGACCAAATGCCCCTGTCCCCACTAAATAAATAAAATGTCCTCCCAGGGCCACAGGCTTGTGCTATGTCCATGGCCACCATGGAGTCACAGGCCACAACAATGCCTGTGGCCCCATAACACAAATTAATATGGTCCCTGGGTCCAAAGGCTGGCGACATGCCCCTGGTCTCATAGAAAATTATTATGCCCCGGCAGGCATTGAATCATGAATGCATTTACATTTTATCTTTAACGTCACTTTTATATTTAACAGGGACCATTGAATCTAGGCCACTGTGTTAGAAAACTGTATAACTCACAAGAGTGCAAACCACATTGCATGAACACAAGCTAAATATTGTTCCCCAATCATTGGAAAGTCTATGCACTTCCTATGAGTTTCGCAAACACAATGAACAGATGAAAATGTTCCTACATGATTGAATGGGACATTATCATTATTTGTGGCTGACAGCTCCCATTTAAATATGTCAACATCTATGAGTTTTGTCATCTACTTCTGGTCTTTTGTTTTCCAGTGTGCAGACACAGTATTTTCAAATTTGTTAGACATGGCTGATTCAAACATCAAACAAGCCATCATGGCCAAAGTCACACTTTCTGCAGAACAGCAGAAGCTACAAAGGGCTGTTTGGTTCTTCCGCATAGGAGATCGTAAGTAGAATCTGCAATGTTCTATCATCTTCCCAAATTCATAAGCTGCTGGTGGTGTCCATCATGATTATTCTTAGAAATGTATGGAACCTCTTTGTTGGCACCTAATATGCTCTATGCAACAGATTTCATTCAATTTAAAGGTATTGTATCACATTTTTTGAGATGTAGAGAAAAAAAATGTTTGAAAATTATCTATATACTGTTAGAAAAAGTACCGTAACTGCCTAAAATAGAATCAAAATGTGTGTCTCCAGTTTATGACATCACCTGTGGCTTAATATGCAAATTACACATTTCCTGTTGAAAACCAGTACATTTGAATATCAAGCCACAGGTGATGTCATAAACAGGAGACTCCACAGACACATTTGAAAACACATTTTCCTCCTAATTTAGACATTTGCTGGCAAATCTGCTAACACGATGTATTGATAATTTGCATTCATTTTGTGTTCTCTACATTCAAAGTGTTAGGATTTTTATGTATAACAAAACCACTTGTACTTGGAATTTGGGAAACAGTAAAGTAAGTTACCCAGGGTAACCAGGATCATGGTGAAACGTTTCCATTTTCTTCCACAGTTAAAGCCTGGAATTATGCAATTCTCTCTATTGCATTTGTTGCCCTGTTTTTGGGGATCTTTCTTCTCGTCCGGAATATCTTTAATAACAAGTGAGTTTATTTTTATTCTATGTCTTCACATAATCTACTTTGAAAAACTGAAATCCAGAGTTTTCAACAAAAAAGAAAAAAAAAGTCTGTACCACAAAACCCTAAGGCCTAGGCTTGCCACTCGGCCAGTATTATATTGGCAAGCCAGTAAATAATTGGCTTGAAGTCAATGTTAAGTCTATGAAGGTGATAGCATGAATAACATTGAAAAACAATGTGAGAGAATAAGAGCACACAGTGAAACAATGTATTCAAAAGATATACCGTATTTTTCCGTGTATAAGATGATATTTTTAAAGTCGTCTTATACATGGAATGTTTTAATTGTAGCGTTGCACTCCTTTCGGATCCTGACACAAAAATACGGTTCTTCCTGGTGAGGACGCTGTCGCAAGTCCCAGTAAACAATTTGAATAAAATATAAAAAAAACAGAAACACAGTGTAATACTGTATTCAATTAGTGACCAATGTGTATGCTAATGGATACACTCACAAACATATGAGTCAAAAGACTCATAGATGGTTATTGTTAATGACTATAAAAATACAAAAACCAAAACATCACATGTGCAGAAATATAATGCCTCTCAATGTGTTTCACCGACTTCATCAGGAAAAAAAAATCAGCATTACACTATGTTTGTGGGTTTTTTCGTGCCATCACCTGTTTACATTCAAGGTTATTGTATGGCCGGTATTCTGTTGAATAAAATATAAGAAAACCACAAACATAGTGTAATGCTGATCTTTTTCTTGATGAACCTAACTAAGGCCTTTTGCTCCACTGTCTTCCATTCAGCTTGTCATTCAATATCTTTGTTACAGAAAGAGGAAAATGATTGCACTGTACCAGAAAACAGCAAATACTGCTCTACCAGATGAAGCTGCAGGCAAACAGGCTGTAATCCACTTGGAGAAAGGGAGCCAGTTACCTGAAGATACTCTACTGAAAAAGGAACCTCAGCCAGGAGACATTGCAGTGCAGTGGAAGGATGGACAGGTCACCTCCCTGTTCGTGGATGTGCCAGAGGCGGATGTTTAAAGAACCTACCATAAAACCCTGAAGGCATATTTATTATCATAACCATGGAGCAGAACAAGAAGCAAATTCATCTGTTCTGCACTCTGTCCCTCCACCAATAGCTGTTCTGAACATTAAAAAGAACTGTTACCATTGACCTATTTAAAGGGTCATTAGCTTCTAGTATTGAATTGTACTATTGCCTATTAATCCTCCTAGTACAGTGCTGGCAAACTTTGGTACTGCAGATGTTTGGGAACTGCACATCCCATGATGCTAGGCCTTATGACTGAGTATTATGGATTATGTAGTTCCCAAACATCTCCAGCACCACAGTTTGCCATCACTGTCCTAATATGTCGCCTCTTAAAATTATACATAAACAACCAGTTTGCAAATATACAATGTTTATTTCAACCCTACCTTTCATTCATCGTTACTTTACATAGGTTATGTGGTTCTCAGGAACATCTATTTCTGGAGTTGTTTCTAGATTATTTAGTAAATATCTTGTCAGTTAAAAAACGTGTTTACACAGACCCTTGAATTCTTCATACTGTCTAAACATCTGTTTGAAGTCCTAGGATTCTGCAGTATCAGTGGGGAATTCCATTTTGTTTGGGTGTTTGAGCAAATCCCAGTTGTGAATGGTAATAGCCAGTTCAATACTTATTGGGCTCAGAGGAGTATTGGCAAGGATGCTAGGGAAACATTATGGCAATTGCATTCCAACCCACTTTCCTTAATGGGCCAGGGCCACATCCTCCCCAGATAATGCTGAGATCAATATCATAGGTCAGAAAACCCAGAGATAGCCTATATATTCTGGCATTCAGCACAGACCTCATGTGCATATACGCATTTGAAAGAAAAGTAGTTTGCTGTCTCCGCATTCACAGATCTCTTCTCTACATATATGGCCAGTGAAGACTAAGTAAAAGCGCATACTCTATCTGTCTATCTCTTCAACTGTCTTATCTATCCGGCAGTCTTGCCTATCTGTGTTTATCGCTGATAACAACAGGTGGGTTACTGACTTTTGCTCTATGGACCACTAAATTGTTTTTGCCCACTGGGCCAAAGGTTGCCGATTGGGCATCCTGGACTTTTATCTTCTCTCCAACTGAATTATCTCCATACATCCACAACTCTGTCTATGATAAAAAGTATTTTCCGATGAGTTCTGTTCTTCCAATGCTCTCTCAAATGACAGAGCATATAATAAAAAAATATTTCATCATGAAAGTTACAATAAAACAGTCTCTCGTTGCCAAACATATTCTAGGGATATTATTAATACCCAGGTTAATAGTACTCCTTTTATCAAATATGCAAGTGCCACACCAGGAATCGAACCTGAGAAGGACAGAACAAGTTCTACACCTTTAGCATTAGCCCTATAATCCATCTCATTGCTATAATAAAATGTCTTCTTTTTGTATACAATTCCTTGGAATATTTATTTCTATCATGTCACTCTCTTGCAACCCATATGGATGTGTGACTCTATGTGCCCCATCTTTTATAAAGTAAACATTGCCCTTCGTTTACCCCCTTTATGACTTGACTTTTTGAACATTTTTGGTTTTGTTGGACAATGGCTGTTTTAACCTTTATGAAGAGTGTTTATTTGTAGTTTTCCTCTTCCTCATTTACTGTGCAAACACAAATAAGTAAGAAGGGCTTGCTTTAGATACCATTATTGTGATCATATAACATCATTTACTTTAAACATAATAAAATATTACAATTATAAAAACACTTTATTTAACTGTTTACTTGAAAATTCTTTTACCCATGTACAAGAGCTAATGAAGAGCAAAAGGCACCTCTGGCTTTCCTATTCATTCTGATTAGTCTCATATGTTTCAATGGGTTTTTAGCTCAATAGCGTGTTCTTTTTCACTTGCATTGTGATTACTGCACTATTCATTTTGTGACGGAGCCTTGTGTTTTTTTTAGGTTTCTTTACAAATTGTTTCGTGGCATCAATAATAATGTTTGGAAATGAAATAATTTTTTGGCCGTGACTACATGACCAAGGACAAATGTGGGTCCTGGGGTTAGACTGGTTGAGAACCACTGCTATAGAGGACACCTGACACCGAGTCAACAGATGTTTGTGTTAATAAGCTTTTGTGAGATATTGGTCTCCAAACATTGTGTAAATATGTGGATATTCATTGAAAAGAGCCAGTTTGAAAACACAAAATTATCCCCAGCTGTGTATATTTATATATATTTATACAATAACATAGTAGCCAGCTTTGGAATATTTAGCCTGCGTGGTTTTGAAAGAATCTGAGCTTTTTCTGGCTTCTTTTATCTAAATTATGTTTTGTTCCACCACTGCTCAAACATGGGCACATCATGCTGACTTCCAAAACTTGTCTTTTGCAAACCATAAGATACATGTTCTAATTCTTTTGTTTATTTCCAAAAATGAATTCACAACTATCGTATGTGAGGTATTTACATTATTGGTCAGGTCAGGAAATGAGGGGACAAAGGAAGTACAGGTTGAGTATCCCTTACCCAAAATGTCTGGTACCAGAAGTATTTTGGATAGTGGATAATTGTGGATAACAAATCATTTTTACCAATAAGATAGATTAAAGTCTCTCAATACTCATGAAATACAGTAGTATCAACGCAAATACTCCATCAAGCAAATAAATTGCTTTTACTGTGATGTAGCTGTGATGTGAGGCTTCGTTAGGAATCTGCCACAGGAGCGTCAGGACCGCACACATGCCAATGTATTACCCTGTGTGGGCGTGGGGGATTCTGATCATGCATGGAAAGACTAAATCACAGCTTAAGAGGGCTGGACACTGAATAAACTGTTGTGCGTCTGCATTCTGACAGGTAGGTGTGGTATTTGCAACTTGTGGCAAAATCCTAAAAAATGATAACAGATCATTTAAGATTATGGATTTCTGGATAAGGGATATTTGCTTCTGTATATACTGATGTTCATTCATTGGCTTGTCTGCAAAAGCCTTGAGTGAAATAGCCAAAATTGCATTCAAATGTATTGGATCATTCTCTTGGCCTCTTCAATGTCTTGTGCTTCTAAACCACAACAATTTAGCCAGAGAAACATCAAACCAATCAGAAAAAATTCAGAGTAAAAATTGCAGGTTCCAATTTTATGATGGGTGATTTAATAGTCTGAATGAAACAGAGAAATGCGAATTCCTTGCTGCAGATAATTAGACTGACTATATATTTACACTGGCAGCTCTTCTACTTTTAACTACACGAGTGCAAAATCTGTTTTTACAAACTTTTGGAATCATAACTAATTACCTTATCATGGGTAACAAATGTTGTTCAAAAGCATGGTAGTTGTTTATAATATTCCAGATGAGTGCACAGGAGTAGCGTTCAATTTATTGCTGCTTATGTCACAGGGGGACTGTAAACAGAATGAGGTATGTATATTTTATTTTAATGTAAATACTGAATAATTCATTTGCTAGATGGAAGGTGAAAAACTACCACAACAAGAGGACAGTCTTAAATTAGAGGGGAAAAAAGTAATATCAGGAAGTATTATTTTACCGAGAGGGTAGTAGATATATGGAATAGCCTTCCAGCAGAATTTGTAGAGGTTAACACAGTAAAGGAGTTTAAGCATGTGGAATATAAAGTATATTCCACATGCCTCGATGGCGAAGCATTAGGCAGCACCGAAATTTGTAGTCTGGGGCACCCACGATCGCTCCAGGAATAGATTGTGGGCACCACATTGGAAAGCAGCATGCTCCTCCATTATGGCTGCTGCCCTCTTGTGGGTAGAGCTTCGGAAGTGGAAAAAAAATTCACTTCCGTTGCTCTGATGCTGTTGCTAGACTGCCCCTAGAGATAGTCAGCAACATTGCAACAACAACAAAAAAAATACTTAATTATCTCAAATCTAGGGTTAGGGTTAGAATAATTGTTAGGGTTACAGTTAAATTAATGTTAGCATAAGGGATAAGGTTACAATTAAATTAAAATTAGAATAAATTAAGGGTTAGCATAAGAGTTAGACTTAGGGTTAAATTTATAGTTAGGGTTGAATTTAGGGTTTGGGTTGGGGTAAAAATGTCACTGTAGAAACCCCCCAATTTTTTTTTTAGGTCACAAAAAGTGTGTTTTTTTTATTTGTTCATCATATTTTAAGATTTATTTTTGTAGTAAATTATAAGATATGATGAACATCATGGTATCTAATGAAAGCCCTTCTTATGGTGATAAAAGCAATATATAATTTGTGTGGGTACAGTATGTGAGAAAGAAGAAAATCAGTTATACACAAACACCCCAGAAATGTCAAAACAGCCCTAGGGACCAAGGGAAAGACAAGGTCAAAAGGTCATATCACTAAGGGGTTAAATAAAGTGAGCTCATTGTAGGAGCACCAGTCATTACTCAAAGTAGTGGGTATTTGGCTTTTCATTGACCTTGCTTTGTAGCCATAAGTGCATGATGGTGTGCCAGCAGGAGGGTTAATCAATCCTAAAGAGAGACTTAACATTTTTGTGAAGAGTGTCCTTTCAGTTTTATCTGAAATGTGATATCGGTTGCTCTGCCAACTCATTTGCAGGTCTCATTTGAGTTTTACAATTAAACACTGTTACACTGGCTTAACGATCAGACAGAAACTATGTGTGAGATAGGAGTGTGTTTATCTGATAGAATGTCTAGCTGAGAGGCATAGTGTGTTGGACTGTATTACTACTGAAAGGTTTATCCCTGTTTTCTCTGTCAAAATGGTCAATAAGACGATTGGTGGGTTTGAAGATAGAGAAAATCAAATGTTATATTCATCACAGATAACAAAATCTATGTTGGTGTGTGAGGGGGAAAGAGGCAACAAGTGTCTCAAAGGTCCACATAATTTATTCCTTCTGTGAAGGTCTTAGAGCTTAGGTGGGCAATCTGTTTTTCAATGTAGCCACAAGTACGGTGAATGAGCAGTGACTAGGTATATCAAGTAAACATTACAAAACTGGGTTTCTAGGCTAGAGGGTCAGTAAGAACTGGATGAGTCCACACAGACCTTTTAACCTATGTTCCCTGTGCACAGTGAGAGATACAGGGAGCCATAAATATATAGCACTGGATTCAGTGAACTGTTAGTACTGATGTAATAGCCCTGAACAAATATGAAGTGTTAGGGGCAGTAATCTGTATTCCCTGTGACAGAGCTGCCCATCAGTGGGTAAGAGGAAAGTGTGTCATTAGACACTTGTGTCTACTGGTGACTGGCCTACCCACCCAGGCCTTAGAAACTCATCCAGAGAGCCTTATCAGCTTTAAGAGCACCACTTTGGGAAAAGCTTTATAAATAATAATGTACGGAAGTCATACACAAATTTCTTTATCCATTTTCTTGGATTAAATCATATTTGTAATCTCTTCCCACTTCTTGCAAGAAATGTGTGTTTGGAACAGAGGCAGTGTAAATATAGCTGAAGAAGAGACTGGCGGGCAACATATCTAAAGCTGTAAAAAAAAATAATTCAAAAGTCAGAAATAAAATAGACCATGAGGTGTATTCATTAAACAAAGAAACTTGCAGAATTGAAAAAAATATCTAAATGTTGGCTAAAAAAGATATACTGGTAAAATGGAAACATCCAATCAGTGTCAATATAGCCAAATACGCAAGTATTGTGCAAGCGAATGTGTCTGGATCCCTTAATATAAAAATAAATCCAGGTGATGACAGACCTCCCATTTTGTGGACCCACTATTACAATCAGAGCCATGATGTACACCATAGAAGCAATGCCTTGCAACAAATCTATTAGTTCTTGGCACAGCTGTAAAAAATGTGAGTCTGTCGTCTGGAGTTATTTGCTTTATTTGGGTTCTGTGTATTCTTACAGAACAATCCTTCCTTCCACTTGGCAGCTGTAGAAACAATCAGGGCTATTAGAAGAGTCAGCAAGCACATTGTGTCCAACTATCAGGAGCCTGGATCCGTGCATTAGTTTGATAGCGTGTTGTGGGATGCTGACTTGGCAGTACGAACAGTCTGAACATCTGCATAACAGATCACGAAGATGAGGATTTGGAGCGCAGAAGAAGGAAACAATTGTGATCCATAATAATATTAAGAATGTCGGCTTTTTTCCTAAAAATCTCAAGGATTCTCCACTACCTGTGACTGTGGGGTACCAATAAAATGGTCAACATAATAACATAACAACTATTTCAATAGAAAAAGCTACTTTTTGGAATAAAAATATGGTTTCCATCTCCATTTTTAAGTGCTCTCTGTCTTAGACGGCAGTTTGCTGCAATGAAAATCTTTTAAACAAGCGTACCTGTGATCATTCTCTCTGACCGGAGGTGTGTGCTCTTGTATTATACTTAAATAAAGCATTTGGATTTTAACTCAGATTCTAAATCTTTCCATGTGATGAGATCAGTCTCAGCGTTTTCTGATTGCGGATACTGATTGCGGATACTGTGCTCCTCTAATTAGAAAATAAACCGATCTCCTGAATAAATAAGCAAATGTGGATTTAATGAAACGTTTGTTGTTTCCAGAAGTGATGCATTCTTTTGTGCATTGTTTTCATTTAAAGACTAAACACGTCATCATCCCAGCATCAGCTGTAAAAGTCACACCGGATGCTACTGTTCCAACCTTAGAATATCTTGAAGCCTTTGAGCAGAGTGAGGGTTGGTGCCTTGCGCTTACTGTGTGCTCTGGAAGACTTAACAGTGACAAGTTTTGCTTGAGCCACAGAGGGAATCTCCTTGTAACTGAGTGGGGAGAGTGTGCTGAGGGTTGGAACACCATGCCGAGTAGTGGATGCAGAGAAAGCCGTAGGTGGGAGCCCAAGCAAGGATTTCTCCTCATTGATGTAGAGTGGAGGCCTGATAGGGGCCGACCTCTCCACTTCTCTCCTTACTTCCTGAATGGCATCATGGAAAACCTGCTGCACCAACCGGAAATCGAGGCAGGCAGATATCTCTCGGAAAAGGCAGCCATGACGAGTGGCAAGAGCAGAACCATCGGCCTTGCTGACCTGTCTGAGAGAGAACAGCGATATTAAGATACAGAATTCAATGTTTGGAAATAAGCAGGAACATTCAATATTTGGAACCTAGCAGTCATATATTTATTATGTTCCTGTTGACTAGATCACTTTTAGTGGGTTTTCCCCAGAAACTACCTTTTTATATTTTTCAGGGCAACCTTCTAAAAGTGTTCTAATCAACAGGAACATGATGGCTACTTCACTTTTAGAACTTTCGACCACTTTTAGAATAACAATTGATCTTTATATATTACTCCCATTGTCATAGAAGGATCTTGGCTACAATGCTGTTAGAAAGAGTGGCCATGTCATACACAAGCCAGCTGACTAATCTACCTTTCCATCAACTGTTTAGTTCATACAAAGTTAACTGAAAATGCATTACCTTTGCGTTCCAGTTATTTTAAACCTCTCTTAAAGTGAGAAAAGTCCATCCTCTTAAATTGAGAAAGGTTTGTTACTGATAGCAGAGAGCAAAAGAAGCTATGATCCTAGTAGGTTGGAACAGGTGTAAGAAAGAAAGCAGGTAGAGCCTCAGCGACATAGTGCGAGATAAAGGAGATAATGAAA
Source organism: Pelodytes ibericus (assembly GCA_036172795.1). Classification (NCBI taxonomy): domain Eukaryota; kingdom Metazoa; phylum Chordata; class Amphibia; order Anura; family Pelodytidae; genus Pelodytes; species Pelodytes ibericus. The sequence goes on along the minus strand of CM069858.1, from coordinate 182,037,881 downwards.
ATCAATAGAAAGGTCCGCATGGAATCCCATCACCAGCACTGCCCCTTGATTCTGAGGGTGACAAAGGCAAAATAATAATACACACCACACAGAAACTGAGCCAACCATCGAAAAATTACATCAAGCACAGCACCATTTTTCTTTACCGCTAGACGGTACTAGCCTAATTCTCATCAAAAATAGTTTAATAGGTTTTCTGTGCCATTGTTTTCGATGCTGGTCAGGATATTTTCAGGGATTTATAAAAACTTGTGTACTCTGAAGAATGTATTTTTCATTAGCCTCCCTGAATAAAACAGCAAAGTGGTACAATCATTCAATTAATAATAATAAAAAATATCAATTAATAATCCAATAAACAGTAGCAGTCTGACTAATATGACAGTTACAATATTGGCAACATTGATATAAATATTCAATCAATGCTTAATGATTCCATTAAGATTTATTTGTACAGTGCCAACAAGTTGCACAGCACTTGGTACAGAGCACGGAAGCTTACAATCTGTCCTGAGTAGATGTATGTATGAGCTGCTTTATTTTTGTCTGATCAAGTCCTGCTATTTAATAACATATGATTTGGACGCTAGATTGTAAGCTTACGAATAGGGCTCGCTCTTTTCATCCCTTAATAAATCACGTCACACTAACTAGATCTAACTATAAATGTGAATGTATAACGAATATGGATTCAGGGTGAGTGCAGGTAACGGCATTGGATGCCACAATGTCAATGACGTACCTATAACGTTCCATATCTAGCTTGTTCCCCAGTAACAATACTGGACTCTCATGGAGGGCTCCTTTGTTATACTGAGTAAGAATGTCTAGATATTGACAACAGCCCTCGAAACTCTGTTTGTTATCAATGCTGTATACCACCAGGAAGACATTCGCCCAGTGTAAATACCGCTCAGGATTCACAGGCCCGTCCTGACATAGGGAAAAGAAAACAAGAAGGAGAATGAGCATGAATGAACGGCGGGGGAGAGGGGGGGGGGGGGATAATATAAAAGCAAATTATCGGAGAGTAAGAGAAAGAAAACAAACATGCATGCAAAACTATTTCTCCAAATGTAACCGGCATTCGCTTCAGGGGCCAAGTACAATTTAAGTGACAAATATGCGTGAAGTGCAAATGACAATAAAATATACTTGCTGAACCTCCCCGAAACACTGCCCTCTGTAGCACTCTCCAGATGTTTACAATCGAAACACAAACAATAACAGAAGGGCGCAGAATCGTGGGAACCATAAAAATAAAAACATTACACTAGTGCAATACTGCTAGTGACCCAGAATGAATTGGAAAAATATGCTGAATAAACTCTCAAACATATGTGAATAAAAGGCGTCTCAAAAATAGCTTGTATTCTTGATAGCACAACTCTAATAAATAAGATAATAAGATAAAACAAAGTGTAAAAAAGTTATACACTTATTTATTTATATATATATATATATATATATATATATATATATATATATATTCCCCATTTGTAGCATATATTTGTTTTTCTGATGTCCTCCATTTGGTATTTTCTCTGTGTTCCTTCTTCTATATTTGTTCCATCATTTTTTATTTCTCTGTGTGGTTTTCATATTAATTAGGCTTTTTTAATCATTTGTTCAAAAGCTTTTAGCGGTCTTAATTTTTTACTTCATAAAAGCCGTCCGCATCGCACGGTTACATTTTTGTTGCCTTCTGGCAACTTTATGTGTATCCGTGTGCTATGGACAATTAGGTTGTTTTCAAATAAAGTTTCGGATCTTGAAGAAAATGATGACACACTTCCCTTGCAACAGATTGTTGCCAGCTATACTTGTACACGTCACACCGGGGACTAGCTGGGATTGGTTATAGATGTGTGTAAGTTCTGGCTAATAGGTAATAGGACTGAACTCGGGTAAGTCATGAGTTAAATCTCTGGGGATTTAAAGACTGGAGATGTTTAGTTACAAGTTCTAAATTGATTAAGAAAGTTATTGTTACAATATGTTTGTAAACTACATAAAAGACCTTTCCTGCAACATATCAGTCTCTGTGTTTTATTATAAATGTATGTTTTGTGTTTTAAGTTTAGGATTGTTTTAGAATTGAACCCCTGCAGAGCACATTCTGTAAGGAGGTTGTGCGATTCTATCTGGATGACTGTCTAGAGTCCAGACCATGCATTTGAGGATGGAAATGGAGTAGCATGTCTTCCTACATGAAGGAGTCAAATATAGAGAAAAGGGTGTTAAATTGCGTACAGTATAATATGATAATATGCTTGGTCGATTTACAAGTGGGGATCTAATTTTTTTTTTTGTTTACAATATGGGGGCAGCAAGTGTTTTTATGCAACATGGATGATATGCTTTGTAAAATGAGCAATATTTTACCTCCAAATTACTAATTTCAGAAGGAATGTAGCTTCTGGCATGAGAGCTTAGATAAATAAAACACCGTCTTCAAATGTCAGCTAACTTCACTCTGACTGTTGTAATAAAACTGACACAATAACGACTAAACGTTGTCAGACAGACATTGATATCTGACGTTGTAAAGCAGTGACATAAGAAGTCATCCTGAACCAGAAACTGGATTGTATTCTGGTCAGTGAGTGCTTAGGCAAGGTCAGTGGATTTGAATATAGATAGCACATGTCATGCTCTGCTTGATTTGGGCAGTACCAGCTAATATCAAAATCCTGAACATTTTTTAACTCACTTCAAAGACCTCTTTGAATTTGGCCAAGACTGGATTGAAAAGATCCATTGTCCGGAACAGGAGTAGCCTGTCATTTAACTAGCACAGAGTCAGAAACATCCAAGCCTGTTTGTACTAAACATAAAAAAGGTTTCTATCACAGAATGTAACATGGAACACTGCTTTGCAGCTATTAAACTTCCTTAAACCCAGTCATTCTATTGAATGCAAAAGTTAGGTCCAAAAAGATCAGAACAGAGGGTTTTAGTGTGAAAGAGGAGATCTGAAGATGACACCATTTAAGATTTTAAAATATTAGACTCATATAAAATATATCTGGCAACAATTTAGTCTGTACTTAAAAAGGGATTAGATGCTATAATTTAATCAAGCAAAAGCCTTTTTTTTGCCTCATTAAAAGACTATTTCAGCAGTGCTTCTAGCATACTTGCTAGAGAGAACATGATTGCATATGATAACTCTTTACCCCTAGTTCCCTGCACTAATATATACTCCGCTGTTACTTATCACTGTGTTTTTATAAATACACACTTTGTTTTTGCCCATAAACTACATTTCATTTTACATTATTTATTTTTAGTCTGGTTGTTTTGAGTGCTTTGCTCTACATACATTGTTATTACAGGGCTTGACAACTGCCAGGAACTAGGAAACTATGGTTCCTTCATCTTCTATTGCTGGCTCCCAACTTTCTTATCTGTTTTACATAAGTCTATGGAAATATCATTTCTCTGGCTCATAATGACATATAGACTCTTTGGCTTCTACAGTCTCTATATATCTGGCAACCCCTGCTTTATGATGTAATGTTATATGTATATTGGTGAGTTGATGACCACTTGCATTCTCCAGTCATTTAAATTGCCCTTATAACCTATTTAGGTGAATTTAAAACTTGCAGAAAATTGGCTTACTGTAACATTTATACATTCTTTATATATAAAACATTACCTCCTTCTTTGCCCTATCTGCTAACAGATATTCCATCACCTTTCCATTTATTTAGGTGTTGGTCATCCAGGCATAGAAAGCAGGTTTCCCCTCCCATTTTAGATAAAGTAGGGTAGCACAACTTTCATTTCATGTTGCAAAAGACCCTATGGTTGTGAGTGCGCACCCATGCCACAGGAGCCACCTGTGGTCCTCAGAAACCTCTGAGGTGGCACTTAGCATCTAAGTTCATTGTTGCCATCATACATGGAGGTAAGTGGAGCACACAAAGGGACACTGATATGGGACAACAAAAGGAAACAGAACAATAACAGAGAGAAGGGGAAACTAAAATGAGTCGGCAATGCAAACAGGATGGAAAAGCATAATCTAAGGGAAAACAGCACTTTGAGATTTTTAACTTGGTATCCAGCAGAACCATGGGCACATGGGCTTAAGAATGTTTGCCGTAACTGCCCGTAAGGATGACTGTAATATATTTTAGCAAGCTCACCTGGTCAGCCGTATCCATAACTCTGACAAGAACTGGCTGCTGGTCAACTACCTCCTCCGAGGTGTAGGTGTCCTCTGCAAAACAAACATATGCAACATCCTCAGTATCCTTCTATACTACCTGCTATGATTTGAAAAGCATTTAAAAGACGATACTCAACACTGGATTGTACCAGTTATCTACCTTTTACTGCCATATGACATAATAATTCCAATGTCCTTTTCCACTACTGTGAATTTCAGTTCAGGGTCATCCAAAATGCATTCAGCCAATAAACGTCTAACCATACACGTCCTCTAGATATATTGTAGGTCTACCATCCATGTATATACTTCTAAACCATCATTAATTGCAAACATCCTATTTACATAGTGTCTTCTTAAAATACACACATTGACCCTGTCCCTAAACAGACAGGTTGTTTTAATTGGTTTGCTGTGTGTGTGTGTGTGTGTGTGTGTGTGTGTGTGTGTGTGTGTGTGGGGGGGGGGGGGGGGGTGTTTTTTTTATGAGAGTGCTTGACATAGGTGGTATGGCTCCTTCATCCTTCATATTGTTGGGACCACATTTTTTTTAATTATCTGACACAAAGACATACATTTTCTTTCTTTAAAACTATTTTGCTGCTACTGTCCTGTCTATCTTTGCAATGCTCTTAACTTAAATGACAGACAGGCAGTCGTACTGATAGGTAAATAACAGACAGACAGGTATGTTATGGCTGAGGTTGTTGGCAATAAAATGGTTAGCGGAAAATGGATATTCTGAGTTGAATTCGAGCCTTCTCACATCAGTTCAAATACATTTCCTCCAAGAGGGTTTTCAGCAGCCTTTGAGTGAAAACATTTACTTCACAGCCTGTCTTGGCACTTGGAGCTTTTAGTCAGCATCAGAACAAGATTCATATCTATTTAATCTCTGCCATTAATCAGACCTGATTCCTGACTGGGCCCTGGGTCCTGGGTCTTGTCACATTAATGGAGACAATTATTCCCATTAGATGGAGTCCAGATTCCTTCCCCCTTGTCTAGGAACACTCTAGTATATCTGGCATTGCTTTCCTTCCAAATATAACTCATTTTCCATCTCGTATTATAGCCGCACAGCCATACTATAAGGATTCTGGGATTCGGCAGAAGAAACATCTTACAATCTGTTTTTCATAAAGGAAACGTATATCGGAAATACAAGATACATCATGACAAATATAAAATATAGCAATGTTTCGACATTGTGCCTCTGCCATGTGGATCAGCTTTAAAACCCTTGATGAGGCAGAAGATTTCTATTTGATTAAAACTGATTTTTGAACGGAGCTCTGATCAAACAATTCTGGTCCTTAGTCTTTGCAGAAGCATAGATAAGGCTTCGAAGTGTTTGTAATAGCACTATGGTGTTGCCATTTGACAGAGCTGCACTATGTAGCAACAGGCAGAGCCTGTCTAGTGTCCAGCCTGCTCAGTCATTGGGGTGTGGGTGCATCAGTCATGCCACATTAAGCAAAAAGCTGTGGAGGTAATGATCATCTTCTTCTATTGTTGGGCGAGTCACATGTCAAACTCTAATCCTTGCTGCAATGTCACAGAACTTCAGCTCCATGACATGGCAGCTTGGAACTCCAAAGTTCAGATACACTTAAATTAAGTGGACATCTGCCTGATTAAAACTTGGTTGGGAAGGGGGATAAGGGGGGGTTAGTTCCTCTTTCCAAGAAGACATTAAAATAACTACTCAAAGTTAACCCTATCTGTGATACTGCCACTAGCTGCATGAATTTAAACACATGGCCCAGGGTGTTCCCAGACAACTAGACATTTCCCAAATGAAAACTAAAGAAGCAGTTGTAAAATTGATCCTAAAAATGCCTTTGATTGATCCATACTGGACACTTGCACTCAGGCTTCAGGAGCTGACATAGCACTGAAACAGCTCCATTTTTGATGCAAGCTACAATAGCATTTTCTGATTGATCCACTTATGACATCACCGACCATTGGCGTTTAACTGAGCTCTTTCAACTAGGGTGACCAGATTTTATTTATGCCATTAGGTACACAGTATGTCATGAATGAGATTACACACACATGGGCATATATATATTTACAGACCACCCAACTGTCCCAATTCAGGGGGTCTGTCCTGCTGTCCCGCCAAGCTCTAACACTGTCTCACTTTTTTGAGGCAGAGACAGAGTTCAGCAGGACAGTTAGTAGTGTTTCATTAGCATGTTTGACGCTTCTAGTGTGATATGTGGATTATTTTACAGAGCAAGTGTTTTGAGTGCAATTCTGGGCCAAGTCCTTTGCGTGCAAATCTGGGGCAAAGTCTTTTGAGTGCAATTCTTGCCTCCATCAGCGACAGTCTGTAAAACCCTTCACCCGATTTGCATAGGGTGAGGGGGCATAGAAACATAGAAACATAGAAACATAGAATTTGTCGGCAGATAAGAACCATTCGGTCCATCTAGTCTGCCCAATTTTTTTTTGAGTACTTTTATTAGTCCCCCGTTCCCGGTCTCATAGCTAGGATAGCCTTGTGTCTATCCCACGCATGCTTAAAATCCTTGACCATGTTTACCTCTACCACTTCTGCTGGCAGGCTATTCCATACATCCACCACCCTCTCAGTAAAGTAATACTTGCTGATATTACTTTTAAATCGTTGCCCCTCTAATTTAAGACTATGTCCTCTAGTTGTGGTAGTTTTTCTTCTTTTAAATATACTCTCTTCCTTTACTGTGTTGATTCCCTTTATGTATTTAAATGTTTCTATCATATCCCCCCTGTTACGTCTTTCCTCCAAGCTATACATGCCGAGGGGCATGATTGACAGGTCAGTGATTGTCACTGGACTGTCACTTTAAGACCGCATTTGGGTGGTCCCTGCAGCCATTTTTTTTCCCGCTTTCCTGGATAACCTTCACTTGTGATGCTTCCAGGAAAGCTGAAAATAGCGCGAATCACGGCAAAAATAGCGCGAATCACGGCAAAAATAGCGCGAATCACAGCAAAAATAGTGCTAATCTCAGAAAAGACCAGGAGAGGTTTAAGGGGTTTTCCTCCGTGTCAACAATTGCAGTGTGTTCCATGTCCTTAATGATTGTGAAAGAATGAAATACAACATGTACTAGCAGCCTTGTTCCATCTGAGAAATACCACCGGATATGGCCCCAATACCAATTGCGGTCAACATTAATAATATGGTACTAAACAAAAATAAACATATTTATTTTATAAAAAAAAGTTATATTGTTTATATCAACATACTCCTTAAATTACTCTTTTTTTTTTTACTCAAGCCAATAATTAACAACTGCACTTATTTATTTTTGGGGGGGAACTTTTTTTTTTATATACCTTGTTTAAATCAAATGGGTCTATTCACTTAAATACAGTTTTGGAGGTTTGACTTAGAAAAGAAAACCCAGATTCGATTTATCCCCATTGAAAGTAATGGGAAACAAAATGATCTAAGCTATTTTTGATACTAAGTCCAACTCAGGTGCCAAATTTGGCTTAGTCGAAAAAATTACGATCATTTCACATCCCATTACATTCAATGCAGAAAATCTGAACCTATGTTTTTTTTCTAAGTCCAACTCAGATGCCGAATTTGACTCAAAATGAAAGTTGGTACCCGAGTTGGACTTTTGATAAAACAACCCAGGTTTGAATCTTCCCCATTGAAACTAATGGGAGGAGAATGATCAAAGCTATTTTTGAGACAAAGTAAAATTCGGTTTTGACTTAGTTTCAAAAATAGCTTTGATTATTTCACCTCTCATTACTTTCAATGCAGAAGATTCAAACTTGTTGTTGTTTTTCTCAGTCAATCTCAGGTGCTGAATTTGATATAGTCTCAAAATAAAAGTCGACCTCCAAAGACGAATTATAGTGAATAGACATGATTCTGGGCAATAACCAAAGTGAACATAGCTCTTTTAACAGAGCAGTTGGCATGGGCATCCACAGGGGGTGGGCAACCTTGCCCCCCCCCCCTGGCTTTTTGAAAAAAAATGTGCCCCCCGCTGCTGCCCATATGACTGCCTCACACGGAGACAGTCATGCGGACAGCAGCCAGCAGTCCGCATCCGCTGCTGCCGATAAAAGTAAGTAAAAAAAAAAAAAATCATTGACACCGGATATGACGTTATGTTTTTCTCAAGGATGTTCTAAGTGACAGGTCTTGACTCTTGAGTGATATACCTGGCATGTCCATTGTCACAAAGTGGTCAAGTCTTTTCTGGTTTAGGAGGGGATGGTCTATAACTAAAAACCAAGTGGCCCAGTCATGAGAGCTCCATCATTATCTCAGAGTGTATCTGACAATGATTATGTGTACTTGATGGAGAGCAGTCACCGCCTATTGCTTCTCCCTCTCTTGCTGCAGGTCCAGTTTCCAGGGGGGCATGTGGCCCCGCTGTGGACGCCCCTGGAAATGTGTTATTTGCATAGTTGGCCACATTTGATGTCATAGACTGGAGACACCACAGACATATTTAAAGCATGTTTTTGCTTGCATTTCTGCAAGAAACAATGTATAGCTAATTATTGATAATTTTCTATTCTCTTCATTCATAGTATAACGGATGCTTGTGTCCCTTTATAGACCAATAACAAAATAATCTAATTTTGGCAAAAATCTTCTAGAGAAAAACTTTCTATCTCAGTGGACCCCATGGTTCATGAGATATTGACCTTCTGAGGTGGTGTTTTACTGTTTGTTTTGAGTATATTACGCACAATGGCTGTAGTCCAAGTCAAACTCCCAGAAGCCAATAAAATGTTGCCTTGTCATTAGAACACAATATGAATAGATGTACAGATTTTGTGAAAAGTACTTTAAAGGGGCAGTTTCAACTACAGTGTCTGAATTTTTTTTTTAACATTTCCTAGCTTCTTATACTGCAAATAAAGTATAATAGAGGTGATGCTGTTGCTATGTACAACAAACAGAAAATAAGCTAGGAGGAACCGCCCCTTTATGAAATATTCAAAGATACTGACCCTATTAACTGAGATTAAGTTTGATTCTAGGTGGGAGATAATTTAGAATTTAGTCACACAAGTGACAGGGAAAGTATGGAAATGTTAGTAACAAATAATTAGCAGGAAACATTTTAAGATGGGCAGAGAGGAGAGGTAGCCAAAACAGACTCCGATTGAAACAGCTATAAGAGAGAATAGAAAAAAGAGGATAGAAAAACAGGTAAAAAAGAATGTCAGGGGAATGTCAGAGAAACGGTAGAAGGAACTGATAAGTATCAGAGAAGATAACTGATAAGTATCAGAGAAGATAACTGATAAGTATCAGAGAAGATAACTGATAAGTAGCAGAGAAGATAACTGATAAATAGCAGAGAAGATAACTGATAAGTAGCAGAGAAGATAACTGATAAGTAGCAGAGAAGATAACTGATAAGTAGCAGAGAAGATAACTGATTGGTAGGGGTGAAGAACCTATATGGCAAAGAAAGAACAGATAAATAGAGGAGATTAATTTGGAAGACCATAGATAACAGAAGAAGAAGTAAGGGGATAAGTCAAGAATAAGACAGAAAATCCAATGCTGGGGCAGGATAAATAGATGAATGTAGAATAGTTGGAATAATTACATATAGATTGATGAAGATATATATATATATATAGATGCTAACCAGACAGGAGTTTAGTTTTATATATATATATATTTTGTTAAGTACCAACAAGCTGGCATGCAGCGAAACAATGCACAAAGCACACTCATATCTTTATAATAATACATATGGTGTTTGTTTGCTCTTCATTCCCATTTTCTTTCCACTCCTGCAATCATCTGTGGTCAGCAAGTATTACTAGAAACCCACTCCCATCTTAGAGATTCAGCAGCCACACTAGTTTGTTACAAACAAACATAGCCAATTACTGGCACATGGATGAAAACACCAATGGCAGAGCAACAAAGAATGACCAATTCAGAGTTCAGTGGACTAACTAAAACATTTAGTGGGAGGGGCATGTCATATTTCATAGGAGGAGCATATATTTTCATATATAGGTGGATAAGTAGATATCAATTATTTACAGATAACATACGTCAAAGTGTATAATAAGGCAAAGCAACTGAAGGTTTCATGGTATAATCCAGATTAAGAGCATAGAACAATTGGTTTCTCCTATAAGGCCTGTTAATGGTGTGCGTCACACATTGGAATAATTTTTTAAGTAAGTAATACTCACCGAGGAAAGGGTCATATTCACTTATGAATCGCCTTGTGAGGAACTTCACTGTCAAAGCTTCAAAGAAAGATAGTGCAACAGTTAGTAAAAGGAATGTAAATGTATAGCCTTTATTCCTAATCTCAATTTTTTTGCTAAACTCTGAGGGGTGCTTGGGTGCTCCAGTTTTATTTTACTTACCATTAAAACTTTTCTTTTCTTATAAAATTGCTATCCCCAAGCAACTCTTGACAATTTAAAGGATCCCAGAAATGCATAGGAATAAATGTCTTAACAAATGTGAATTAATCTTCCTTAGGGGAGGGAATGAATAAACCTCTGCATTCTTCTCTCATTTTCACAATGAAAACACAAAATGAGTTGACCAAATATTAAAATGGGGAGAGAGGCACCGCTGAATATAAAACACGTACCGGTACATTTTTTCTTTAAGAGAAGTGGCATGATGGTTTTAACCTGAGCTTTTAAAGAATTCCCCCAAGTCAATGAGGTGCCCTGGGGAGACCAACTTTTTGTGTTGTATGATGCCTCAATGTCAATGTATCATAGCAACACTATCAAAGCATAGGCAGACATTGTTGACTGCTGCCTACGTGGGTTTCACGCAAGGATGTACTAAGTGACAGGTCTTGTGTGATATCCCTGGCACGTCCATTGTCACAAATTGGTCAAGTCTTTTCTGCTTTAGAAGGGGGTAATGACGATGGTCTATAACTAAAAACCAAGTGGCCCAGTCTTGAGAGCTCCATCATTATCTCAGAGTGTATCAGACAATGATTATGTGTACTTGTTGGAGTGCAGTCACAGCTCGCTTGCAAAATGGCCTGGACCCCAGGAATACACACTGGATATAGATGGATGCAGATGCATAATAAAAAAATGCTGCCCACTCGATTTAAAGTGGGGACCCCAAAGTCTGCATAATTAGATGTGCCCACAAAGGCCACACCCGCATGCATCACCCCTCATAATACAGTAATATGCCATAGCCATTAGCGTACTCTTATGAGATCTTCTGTGCGCTGTATGCTGAGAAGAAAAGCTGCTAGTTGGGAAGGTCAATCAGGAGAGACTTCTGAAATCTCACAAGACCTTTGGAGACTTTCCGAATTAACAGAGGCCTGCTGCGGCTACTAACAGTAATTGCTTCTTGTTGGTGGGGAATGCATCTAGATAATAGAGTGGGAATACAAACCATTTGGAGAGACACTAAGGCTGGTGGGATTACTCTTACTATGGGGGGCCGGCATGGGAGTCGCTTGACAAGCAACTCTTCTGTGAGTTTTAGCTGGTGACTGCACTAGGAGGCCCCCTTTGAAACTGGCCCCCACCCGCTGCAGTTCGTAGATTGCAGGAGCCTCCATTACACCACTGGATGGATCTAATCAGTTTCCATGATGGAGAATGTTTGGGTGGTCAGTGAATAGCTGAGTGTCCAATAACTGGGGGGATTTTAATAACTACTATGAAATTGCGATTTGTATAGTGTACTTATATATATATAGCAATGCTATTTTGCTAGCGTGAAGGGAACTTGGAGCCAGTTCACTGTTGGTCACAGAAGGTTCCTTAACTTTTTTGCATAATGTTTCACAGGGCTCAATAAATCTATAGAACCATGACTCCAGAAAGGTTTACTGCGGTTAGTATTTATATATGGAACTGTTTCATCCATCCTAATAAGAAAAAAACCTTCATAGTTTCTAAATATGTGTGTGTGAAAATTACAATGTACACATATTAGTCAACCACTGAAATCCCAAATCGAACGTACCACTTTCCTAGAAATAGAATATGTTATAGAATATTCAGTTTCTGGAAGAGTAGCATTTTAGAAATTGAGATATTACAACTGTATATATATATTATCTCTAGAGCTGTTGCCTCAGAGAAGCCATTTTATATTAAGGTTCCTTTTGTACAGCTTATCTATTTGGGTTATTATTTTCTGTCATGTTAGAGTGTCCTACTCCTGGACAGGGGAGGGCTGGCAACTTTTGGCCCGAGGGTGGGTGAGGAGAAAACTATTTAGTGGCCCATGCCCCTTATTATAATAAATAAAGACAAATAGACAGACAAGACAGATAAACTGACAGATAAAGTACAAATATTAGTAGATAAGCAAGACAATTAGGTCTGAATTTGACTTAGTCTCAAAAATAGCTTAGATCATATCGCCTCACATTACTTTTAATGGGGAAGATTCAAAGATGGTTTTGTTTTTCTAAGGTAAATTCGGGTGCCGAATTTGACTTTGTCTCAAAAGGAAAGTCAAATTTAAAATTTAAATTTTCGTGAATAGACCCATCAATGATCTTAGTAGTCATGAATGGGCTTCACACCTTTATGGTCCATAGACAAGGCCTTGTTCTTTTTTCATCCAGAACCTGTACACTTCAATCTGAAGCATTAAAGTATAAAATGTACCAAAACTAGCTAAAGTATGTCTGCTAGAAGGAAGTCTGGAGTTCTGTAATATTAACCAGGAAGGGTACATCCTAGGGACGTTACTTGTGATCAACATCAAGCAAATGTTACTATTACCTAGATTAAATGGTACTCGTTTCATCTACCCTAGAGTGATGAAGGGACAAAGTGACCCCACCAGGAGCTGAACCTGCAACCCTTTAAGTTGAACGAATTGTACAGATGGTACATTAACCCACAATCAGTTATCTCACTGGTATTCTTTAATCCTCCTGCTTGGCGTGGTTGTTTTCTCACCTGATTTCCCAGCACCTCGACACCCCAGCAGTACAATGTTACATTCTGCGTGTAGGCTGCGTTCATTGGCTATGGAGAAGTTGGCAACGTTGACAGGTCTGGGTTTGCCAAACATCAAGGACATTGTCTGTAATTAACAACAGGAACATGCATTTTAGATTTACAAAAATGTAACAGTAACAGAAGAGCAAATTGTAACCCAGTTATTTATGCACTGATTGCATTGCAGATATTATAACAATGTATGGTAAATTCGCTTTAAAGCATCAATAGTTGGAACAAGAGTCATAATCCAAGTGGCGTATTCTTTATTTAATGGATACTCACATTGTCATACAAAAAATCTAAACATTGTTTTGCAGATAATATAGTGAACAAGCACTTAAGCAGGCAGCACATACAAGGTATAACAATTGAAACTTACTAAGACAAAACAAAAAGACATATTGCTAAGCCCCTTTAAATTTTCTATAGAGATCCAATCTGATATTAGGGGGAGATTGATGTACAAGTATTAGGGGACAGAAAAAAAAGTTTCTTTCCACTTGTTTCACGTTAATTGAAATTTAATTATGTTCTAAAGATGAAGGTTTATATACTAAGGTGTGCTTACCTTCAGACCCATCTAGTATGCATACAAATCCTTTTTTTTTTCTTTTTTCAATTCCAAACACAGTCAAAATATTTAATCTCTATTCTATTCTCCATTAATTTTTATATGTATATATTTATATGCATGTCACTATATAGTGCTGCATTTGTCTGCATTGCAAGTTCAAATGCTCACTTGTGATCAAGAGCATACAATGTATGCTTGTTGGTTGATCATGCATAAATATCATAATACAAATATTGATAAGCTTAACACAAGGTTATACAGGATTTAAAATGAGAGCTGGCAAGATAAGCAATAATATTGACAAGTCAGTACATCATATAAATAGTATTTAAGAAGTTGACTTTAAATAAATGATAATCGTCTGCAGCAGAGATTTATGGGTTAAGTATAGAGTTCTTGGTTTGTTTTTTTAAATTCTCTGTTTATTGAAATATTTTTTTTATTTTTTTTTTACTTACAAACAATAAAGTTTGTAGAAAGCATGATATTGTTTGTATGCATACAAATCTTATTCCCTACTTAATAGCATGTCATTTGTGTCTATTTATTTATGGGGTTAAAAAGGGGGGGGGGGTGCAGAATTATATTTGGTTTGTGTATATGTTTTTGCTTAAAAGTATGATAGTCCCATTAAATTGACTTGATACTACAATACTATTTCAGTACTTTTAATCATGATTGTAAACTAGTTGGCATGACAAGGTAACCTAACCACAAAAGATTTCCTGTCCCAGCATCCTAATATGTACACATTGGAAAAGAGGCAATTATTAAGTGTTTAAAAGAAAATAATTTCTGGTTTTCCAGTGCATCCTGCAGAAGTTACATTTCCCCAAGATCCAGCCCGATTTAATGGTAATCATTTTATCCACCTCAGAGAGATGAAGTGCTGAGCCAACCTGTTTTGACAAGGGATTGAACCTGCAAGAACTGACCAAAATCTGTATATGGTGCATTATTCCACTGCACTCATCAGAAGTGACAATAGAGATGCCTTGAAATCCATTCAAGGGTCTAAATCAAGTTGGAAGAACTTCCAATAATAAAATGAAGTTGAATGTGAGACAGACTGGTACAGTGATGGCAAACATTATGAAGCCCAAGTGCCCGTTGTTTTGCAGTATACCAAGCTAAAGACCTCTCCCTGAAATTATTCTTCCCTATCCCATTTCCATTGCAGACTTTGCTCATTTGAGTTTCTCCTTATCTTTGTTATTGTTCCCTTTCCTTTTGTTGCTCCATATCAGTGTCCCACCTGCCGCCATGTATGATGATAGTGATAATGCACTCAGATTTCAAGTGCCACCTCAGAGGCTCCAGACTGCCACAGGTGGCATCCATGCCATAGGTTCGCTATCACTGGACTAATAGATACCTGAATTATCTTTTAGAAGCAGAGGCTAACAAGCTAAGTAGCTTCAATAATGCTTAGGTTTTACATATCCCAAAGAACAAACAAGTAAAATAAAAGACTTCTTTATGTCCCATGTTTATACAATGTATACATATTGATATACAATTTACTGTTTTTGTTTATCTATCATGTTTGTAACTTTGTTTAAATACTTTACTTAAATCTGCGTAATATGTGACCA
This sequence comes from Pelodytes ibericus, assembly GCA_036172795.1. Taxonomy (NCBI): domain Eukaryota; kingdom Metazoa; phylum Chordata; class Amphibia; order Anura; family Pelodytidae; genus Pelodytes; species Pelodytes ibericus. Next base: position 182,022,568 of record CM069858.1, on the reverse strand, counting down.
CTCCACCACACCCCTCACCTTAAACATAGAAACATAGAATGTGTCGGCAGATAAGAACCATTCGGTCCAGCTAGTCTGCCCAATTTTCTAAATACTTTTATAAGTCCCCAGTTCCCTATCTTGTATCTAGGATAGCCTTGTGCCTATCCCACGCATGCTTAAAATCCTTGACTGTGTTTACCTCTACCACTTCCGCTAGAAAGCTATCCCATACATCCACTACCAGCTCAGAAAAGTAATACTTTTCAATAACAATATGATGTTACCTTGCATGTATGTAAAGGGAGAAGTTTCAGTTCTGCATCCTAAAGACCCCTTGATCCACCAAGGCACACAACAAGCTTTACGACCACATCTCATCTGACAGTCTGGAGAAGATCATTCTGTGTTGGGAAGTCCAAAAGCAAACATATGTCCCCAGGGTAAGATCCTGCCAGGTTCAGCAGTACAGGAGCCTCGACAGTAGTTGCTCTTTAATCCCCTATAATTCTGAGCTTTGCTGAGTTCCTGTTTGATTTCTGCTACTGCAGAACCAGCTGCCTTTTCTTCAACAGCTGGAATAAACACACAGAAATGCTCAGCCCCCTCTCGGATCTGCAGTTCCTTTCTTGAGATATCAGTTAGGTGTCTGTAAGCATAGACAGTGTCTGAGACTGCTGCAAATCTCCAGGCTCCTTACCCCATACCCTAGTTTATACTTAAAGTATTCAGGTTACTTCCTCTGCTGGATATAGAGGATCTCAGTTACTCTATCATCCCTGCTGTTACTTTGCTTCAATTATATTGCTGGTTTGTTCTTTCTCTATCGCTATCATGTTCCTATGTCTTGTTCTCCCTTTCTGTGTTACAGTTTTCCTTTCTTACTGTCTCCCTAGTCTCTCCATCCCTCTGCAGCTGGTGAAATGCTGCTCTGGAGAGATTGGGTGTCTGCCAAACTCCTTGTATGGGAAGTATTTCTCAATGCCCCAGAAAAGCAGATTGAAAATGATCTTCACAGATCATCTGTAGATCCAAAGAACTGTGCCCAAACAATTCCTTTGCAACCACTTTATTAGGTACACCTGCTTGTTAATGTAAGTAGCCAAACAGCTAATCACAGGATTACAATGCAATAAATAACGCATGCAGACATGATCAAGCTTAGCTGTTTTTTTTGACCAAATGAGGGAAGACACGTGAGTTAAGCAACTTTGACAGTGATTTTTGGTGCCACATGTGGTGGTTCCAGCATCTCAGAAACAGCTGACCTCCTGGATTTTCACACACTGCAGAATCTAGCGTTTACAGAGAATGATGCCATGAATAAAAAAAACATCCTGTGACCAGCAGTTCTGTGAGAGCGAATACCGTATTTATAATTGTTTATAACAAGAGGTTAGAGGAGAAAGACTTGTCCTAGCAAATACCACAAATACGCAACTATCCACTCTTTAATGCAGTAGTGTGCAGAAGAACATCTACACAACACCTCAAACCTTGATGTGGAGGGGCCACAGCTGCAGAAGAGACTATTTCTGTCAGCTCAGAGAACAGGAAGATATGTTGCTCATTCTGATGAATCTTCATTTTTGATGTGCCAATTAGATGGTAGACAACCAGAGACAAACAGCACTCTCAGAATGCACGAGCCAGGGCTCCACAAATCCCCAACAACAGGAAAAAAACAGCACTTGAGGGAGGTGAAGTTGGCATGTTGGATTAAAAACTTCACCTCACTCATGTGGTGAGCATTGTGTTTTTCTCAGCGGATGGTCACAGTAAAAGTACGGGTCAGTTGTGGAGGTGTAATGGCGTGTAGAATATTTTGTTGGCGCACCCTAAGCACCTTAATAAAAACTGACCATCATTTGACTGCCATGTTGTTTCTTGCGACGCGAATCCCTTATGGGCAAAGTCTCAAAGCACAAATCATCTCAAGCTGGTTTCATGGACTTCACAGTGAGTTCTGTTTGTGACAATGGCCTCTACAGTCCCTAAATCATAATCCAGTTGGGAAGTGTTAGATTGTTATGGTTACAGCAAATATGTGTGGCCTAAACATCTGCAGAACCTGTGTAGTGCTATGACATCAGCATTGATCAAAATCTCGAAGGAATGCTTCAATTACTCCATACTAAAAATATTGAAGTGAAAGAAGCTCTTTCTGGGATTTAGACAGGTACATCTAAAATGGGCACTGAGTGTACATAATGGACATGTGTCCCTTTATTTAAGGATTGTTATATCTAGTACCCAACTAATACAATGTTTGCTGAAAATGTCATCATATTTATATGATAATTTTAAGCCTTGCGTTCATCTATTTTTATTTTAACAGGTCCTACTTAAATTGTAAAGCCTGGCTTTCCTGTACTCATCCTACCGGTCTCTAACAAAAGTTCAAACAGCTCATATAGAGCTGTTAAGGTAGAGTGACACTAATTATAAGTATTTTACTTAAATCTCTTTAAGAGTATGACAGATTCATGGAATTCCACCCACTATTGTACCTATTTAATAGAAGAAAAGGAGTTGAGTTAAAAACAGGATAAGTTTTCAAGAAGAAGTTGTCTTTTTTTATGATCCTTATTTGGGGTTATATAATTGTATGTAGCCAGGGCTGTCTTTAGCAAGGGGCAAACGGGGCAGCTGCCCCTGGCCCAGTTTCTCCTGGGGGACCCAAAGCCGGTGCACCATGTGATCCCTACTTGCAACAATTTATTTTACGATCGGCCCGCATGTTGAACATCAAGAGGGCCCAAGCAAATGCTTCCCATGGTCCAATCAATATTAAAGACGGCCCTGCATGTAGCATAATTGTTTAGGCACAAGTGTTCGTGTTCTTTTCTTTGTGCTTGCAGTATTATTTGTATAGTTCTATGTGTGTTTTACGATAGTAAATTTTTGCATGTGTGTGTTAATAATAGTTGCATCTGTGTTTGAGTGTCTGTGTATTTAAGCATGTTAGCTTGTGACTGCATTAGAACACAAACCAATTATCCACATTACATTAAGCATAGCAATCTACATTACAGTCATTTATATTTATCCATTATAAATCAGCAGAACAAGTAGCTGCAGCTGTGGGCTGTTCAACAGGTTTGTTAATGACTTTTGTACTGAAGGGAACAAAGTCGGACAGCTTGGAGAGAGCAGAAAGCATGTAAATGTTTATATTATTTAAGTGTTTCTCACAGTACAGTCCTTAAAATATCTGAACTGTTGATGCATGGGCCTTTTTTGTTTGGATAAATGGAGTTACACCCCAGCAGTACTAAGATCCTGTGAGTTCTACTTCTGACAGTTGTGAAATGGAAATTAAAAACCTGACCTGTTTTTTTTTTTTTTACAGAATGTAATATGTGGTTTCCAGGTTTTATACTTGGCCCACAACATGAACATTACACTTGGCCCTTTAACAGTCGCAATTAGACATGGTTTCTGAAAAGAAGAACAAACTCTTGTTGTGTAGTGCCATGAAGATTATATAATGGGTACTGAGGAAATACAAACAATGAACCTGTTGAAAAGAAAATAAAGATTCACTTCGACTTGTGGTGAAATGAAAGCCAAGTTGTAAAACGTAGGCCAGAATAGCCAGTTAATAGTCTACTTGAGAATGATTCCAACTCTGTTACTTGGTCCTAGATTTTTAGTTCACCACAGTTTGCTGTTTAGTAACTCCTGCCCCTGATTTTGGGTAGAGATGTTCCTTATTCACTTCTTCTTCGACAGAATAGTGCATTTGATTGGATAGCAGAACATATTTACAATACAATTCAACAAAGGTTTATGTAATTTTAAAATGAAAATGTATATATAGATTATAATGGCTAAATATTTATATACAGGTTGATACTTTTGCTCCTTAGAATGATATAGAATTCCCTTTCTACAATTGTACTTGTTATTAGTGAATGAGTCATTTTGTTCCGTCTCAAATGGATTTCTTCCATTTTAGTTCTCCCTACTGCAGTTTATCTTATAAAACCTTTTATTTGTGGCTACTTCCTGCATCATGAAGTGCTGGAGATTTTGATGTAGGACTTGCTGTGCCTACTGTAACTGATAGGAAACACCATATACAAGAGTCTAATACACAGACTTGTATTATAGGTTATACGGACTGACTGTGTTTCTCTATGACGTTTTCCATCATGCAAGATCTTCAGCTCTGTGTTGCAGATATCATACTCATACAGCTAGAATTGGGATTGAAATCTTGCCTACATACATACTTATATCACAACTGTGTGTGTCATGCTCCACCCAATAATATATATCATATAAAAAATAAATGGGCATCATACTCTAAATATCTTCTATATCACTTATATTTAGTAGTTATATTCTCCTTTATTTGGGAGTCTCATTGCTTTAGCGACAAATGGTCGCTGAAATAATAAGAATTATATATATAAAAAACAGAGTAATATATATATAAAACAGACTAAAATTGTTTAATACTTTGAATACCTGACACCATATAGTGGTGCACTTACTTGTTCAAGAGACACTCCTTGATCCTCTGGAGAGACAACCTGTATGACCAACTGGCCTTTAACATAGAAAGAAAGCAGGATGGACAGTGGACCAGCAGTATACACAGAAGAGATTTATTATGAGAGTAACCTACATTGAAAATGAAAATGCTCTAAAATCTTTACACCAAGGACCTTACAAAATAAATGCCCCTTCCCTCCTTCAGAAACTTTCTCAGCCAGTCCTTCCCATGTGGTGGTCCCACACTACAAGTGTCACCAGTCATGGCGTCTTCTAGATGAAAACACTTACAGTGCATTCCCTATTTGTTTTTTTTCTACACTGGCCAGTTATGTTGTTGAATTTATTGATTGATATATCTTTCTTTTTTGGAAGCCTCAGGAAAAATGTGTGCAGCTGCCCTCCCTTACTAAATCCAGCTTTCTCCTTTATAGGTTTCCAAGTATATTTGTCTACCTTATAGAGCAGTGTTAACGCCCTGTTCAAGGTAAAGACTGTGTCACCCCTGATTACAGCTGTAAAAAGAGCTCCCTTGCTGTTGACGTATTGCCCAGACAAAGATGTCCACTGTTGGGTGGTAAGGTTGAAATTCTCAATGGAACAGCGCAGGAAGTCATCAGATGGACCATTTCTCATGATGTACAGATTATCCCTGTGACCTACCATACAATGGCCATAACTCTGCATCTTCTTCAGGGAGGACACAGAGATTAATTCATCGTTCACAGTATCATACTCATAAATGATGGTGGTGTCTAAAGGTTTCCAAAGGCATATGAAGATTCTTCCCATAGCCTTTGTGGCAGGTGGACCTGCTACAGGTTGAGGTAGCTCTTTGCCAAAACTCCAAGTTTGGGAAGATAGATTGTACTTCTCTATAGATGCCATAGGTACACGCTCATACTCTCCTCCAATGGCATATAGTTGTCCCTCATGTGCCAACAGTGTTACCTCATACCGAAGTTGATGTGGACTGGCAAAATCACTCCAACTCTGGTCATCTGCATCATAGCAGAAGCTTCTTTCTACCACTTGTTTATTGGCCCCTCGTGCGCCTCCCACAATGAAGAGCTTATTTCCCAGAGTTGCAACACCAGCTAGGAAGGTGCTGGCCTCATCTGGAATACAGCCTAGGCTCTCCCACTTGTTCTCTTGTTCATTCAAGTAGCACATGGTACGAGAGACATCTTCAAGGAATTCAAGGGTTGGAGTATGTGCACCGACTGCCACAAGTCTGCTTGGCAAAAGAGAATCCACATAATCCAAAAGGTCAGTGGGAAGATAATGCAAATCATCTTCTAAATACTCATAAACATCCCGGATGTACAGCGCAGCATGATGGAACAAATCAAGGAGTCCGTAAGTCGAGGCAACTTGAAACATTACCAGGCAGTTGTCTGAATCTATCAAGTTGACTAAGTGTTTGCTGAGGAGCTCTACCTGCAGGAAGGCTGCACATTCTACAGCTTGCACAATTTCCTCACATGTCAGAAGGGGCCTCTCACCTTCAATCACTCTGAGCGTTATCAAGAATCCTAAGGCACTTAAACTCTGTAGCTGTATTTCATCCTGTGTGCTCTCCTTCATTCCAGATTCAAATAGGGCACGGAAGTATTCACTGTGAGTGATCAGCAGGTCTTTGTCAGTGTCAAACAGCGTCCCTTCCACCTTAACATGAAGCCTGGACATGACCTTTGCTCTGGTAGCCTGTATTTATCTTCTCCGAGATCTAAGAAGAACTGGCCTCCTTTAGGTCACTGTCTCATTTCCAATGTAGTGGATCTGCTGTGTGTGTGAGTCTCTGCTTGCAAACTGATACTCGCCTCTTGCTAAACATAGCCTTGCGCATATGTTTTGATCAGCTAAGGGAAGCAGGCCTTTGAATACATCTGACGTAACTGTTTGTTCTGCAGGTGCCACTTTACACCATCCATGAGGCATGGATTTTTCTTTTAACCTACAGTCGGCAGGAGACTAAAGACAGTGAAAGTGACACATACAGATTACTGGTTGTGCTAATGTTCCAATCTATAACGTAGTGATAATATGCATATAGAACGGAAAATGGCAATAGTTCCTGATCACAGAAATCTTTTTTGGAGGGTGAGGGGTCAGTCTGGTTTCCCCCATTTGTTTTATGAGCCCCTGAGAAGACACTTTATATTATGCATTGAGAATAAGATCTTGAATCTGAAATAATAACAACTTCAGATATATTCCTAGAGCGTATTCCACTGGCCTCTTACTTTTAATGTAATAGGACCTTAGCCATCTTTCAATAACATATCAAGGTCACACATTGCTAAATATAGGCCTGTTGTAACATAATAGCAGGGGATGTGAAGGGGTGTGAGTGTGGAGATTATTCTAGACCTCTATAATCTAAGCACAAGTTGCATAGGGCACAATGCCATGCTTCATATAACAATAATAGTATAAAGAGTAAACGCTGCAATCCGAGCTGGTCTCGTGCCTATCCGCTGTCTTATATGTTGTAGACTATACATTCTGTTTTTAGTTATGACATAGGAAGTGACATTAACTAAGGGTTAACGGTTAAAATGACCCAGAGGTCTTCTGAGGGTTTCCCAGGACTTGCTATTCTCAGATGACCACATACAAACAAATAGTATCCATGGACACTAACCTAAGCATCCTTCCTGCATGCTCGGAATCTACTGTCCCTGTCGAGTTAACTCTTTCACTTCACAGAGGAACTGTAAAGGGTTAAAAAAAACTCACATATTTCGAGGAATATTACCTACTATGTGGCAGGCATCTGTGCTATAACCCATTTAAGAAGCATTATTCATCAGAAGAAACAAAATCTTTACAAACATAGTGTCCACTGTCAGGGCCGCCATCAGAAATTTCAGAGCCCCTTACTGAAAAAAATTCTGGGCCCCCCCTGGGATAGTTTATAAATTAATATGTGACTAAAATTCGGGGTCCACATCTGCTGGATGTCACATATTAATTGATAAACTATCGAGGGGGAGTGGGGGGCACCTCTCACTCACACTGACATGCACACTCACTCACACTGACACACACACTCACACTGACACACACACTGACATACACACATTCACTCACACTGACATACACTCACACTGACATACACACACACTCACTCACACTGACATACACACACTCTTACTCACACTGACATACACTGACATACACACTCACTCTCACTCACACAGACATACACTCACTCTCACTCACACTGACATACACAATCACACACTGTCTAACTGTATAACTTACCTCTCTGCATCTCTTTACTTTTGAGCTCCTTGTGTGAGAAAGGTCTCAGCCAATCACTAGAGGCTTCTGAACTCTGATTGGTTGAGACCTCTTTCTATCAAGATGCAAAAGAAAAAAAAGGTGCACTGAAAGTGCAGAGTGCCGATTGGGGAAGCTGCCCCATTAAAGGGCCGGTCTGGCGGGGCCCACGGGGCAGCTGCCATGGGGCCCCCAGGAATTAGTGGGCCCTGGGCAGATGCCCCGTTTTTTTTTTTTTTTAAACACGGGTGTATCGCCCTTCACCCCCTGATGGCGGCCCTGTCCACTGTTGTTACAATATTATTATTATTAATATTATTATTAATTTCTAATAAATAGGGAAAATGTTGAAACCACTTACAAGGCTTCCTGCTGTATTAATAGAATCGCAGTAGGAGGGGTGAAAGGCCAAGGATTATCAGGCTAATGCAATATCGTTAGGCGATATTGCACTGATCCTTATTAAACACTCCAGTCCAGAGTTAGTTGCACAGTTTTGAAAAAAGTAAAACAGGCCAAAAGTAGGATCAGGTTTTCTTGCAGTGGGCCACGGGATTATTTATTAGGCCGCTTAAAAAAATTGGTTGTAGTTTTAGCAGAAATACGGAGGCAGATCAGAAACTAGGCAGCCATCTTCAGCCAAGGCAAGCCAGGTCCCTTTCAAAAAGTTAAGCTCTCCACTTCTTACTGCATATGGGTTTAGGAGAAAGCTTAAATAAGACAAAGTTAGGGGAAAAAAGAACCATATAAAAGTTTGGAAACAATTAAAATAATTACGTTTCTGAATGGAAATAATGGCTTACTGTAACAGTGTAAAAATATTGGAAGGCAGTGTGCCATTGTACATGTAATCTCTTTAGTCTGTGTATATATAAATCAGCTTTCTGTATATACTTAAATTAGTTGAGTGACGTAAAGAGAATAAGCACCAGATCTCTGTGATTTCCTAGTGAACCTATCCAGAACACTGGGAGGTTATGTATAAAAAAAAGTCTTGCGGAATAAAATACCTTTTAAAAAATAATGTTGCGACTGTTCCGTCAGTTTTAACATTTGTTATAAAAAGTGATCTAAAATAAGCTAGCAAACTATGTTTAAAAAGTGTCCCAGTTTTTTTTAATTTTTTCAAATACATTTTAACAGTTTTAAGATGCCATAATCATTTAGAAAGTTTTCATTTTCGTTTGAATTCTTTTACTCAACTATCATTTTGTGATTATTTATTTGCATTTTTTTCGATCGCTCTCATAGTTATAACCTATGTGTAAACCACTTTGATACATATAATTATGACGCAAAGGCAAAACATGACTTTAACTTTATACGTATGAGTCTTGTATCCTCTCATCAGAGCCTTAAAATAGTAGGTGGTCTTTATATGCTTAAACAATCATTGTTCTCACTCAATAACTGCCAGACTGACTTGTTTTTACATTTTAAAACAACATGTAGTGCAGTTAGCAGTAGAATGAATAATGCTATATTTAAACATTTAAGAGAACCCTGGCACCTTGTTAAATTTGTTTTACAAATTCCTTTATTTGTGTTTTCGGATTCATTGATGACAGTTCTCTTTTTAATGCCTAAGATATTCCAGGAGAGGCTGTAAAGGCAGGATTAGGAGCAGAACTGTTGCCATTTAATGTGCTATCCCCTAACTTTGCATATAAAAGATCCTAGATTCCCGTGGGGTAGCCAGCAGATAGCACGAGAGGTCACACATTATACAGAGCTCCGCTCAAAATCAATAAGAATCACAGATATTTTAAGACTTCTCCATTTAAACTTGCCAAACTCCACTCGTCACTGACAAAAGAAAAAATTAGAAATCACAGCAACAACAGCTGCAAGATAGTGGGACCCTGCTGTCTAGGGATTCCCAAGACAACTCGTAATGACTCAACCCATCACAGGACAGATACAGAGTTAATGTCCCAAAATGTAACATTAACAAGGACATAGCTGACATAAGAGCACTCAAGATTTACAGGAATTTTGGAAGGCTGAATTACCAACAGTCTGATCTACTCCAAAAACCAAGACATCCATATTGGAAATTGGCACCTTTGCAACACGGTGCTAATGGACCAGATGGACCTCCTCATACAGCAAGTGCACAGTTTACAAAGGCAAACAGCACTCTTGGATTCCTAATGAGATGACCTGTGTTGCTTGCATGCTCATGGCCTATAATGCAATGGATGGCCCCTTGCTGGATCCCACTCATGGGCAAATGCACTGGCTGGAAATTTAGGAAGTGCCAATTTCTGAACCGAACTCAGTCGCTTCCTACACTTGTACCTGCCATGGTCTACCTGGCAGCAATTTTTGGGGAAGAATCGCTCCCTAATATACCCATTAAAGATTAGCACTTCTCACAGGATCACTGGTTGTGCGGTGATTAACATGTGTTTCCAGAAACACGTACAGGGCATTTTTCTGATGGGTGTGGTAACGATCCATTACAATTATAGGACTTTTTTTAGATCACAAATTAAGTAATTAAGCCCAGCAAATTCCCTATAATGGCAGTTTTTTCATCAACGGGTCTATAGAATCCTGGCCAATGTGATCACATGCTGTATAAGAATTGTTTGGTCTATATAAATATTAATAATATTAATAAATATAAATACTAATGCCAGACACTGTCACCTTTTTTACTTATTTATTATAAAGACTGGCCAAAAGCATCCTTGACAGGCACAGTCACCCACTGATTGCCTATGGCTAAGTTTATATTCTGAGAGAAACAGTTAGGTCTTATACCTGAGCGCTGTTAATTGTGGATTGTCTCCAATAAGTTTCGGTCCTGAGCTAAGGGCTAAAATAAAGACATATATTTGATGTTACTGGGATCCAGCCTGCAGTGAGCTTTATTCATTCCTTTATAAAAGGTTCTGTTTCTTCTGACAACCCATTTATCCTGAACAGTCACCCACTGAACTCACCTGTTATTGGGGTCAATGCTGATACCCAGAATCAAGGCCAGGAATTGACATCCAAATAATATATTTCTTTCTTCCGGTTCTTTTTTTTCCAGATTTTCTATAGATCCAATCCATTTAATTTTAGTATACATTGAAAGAACGCCCTTGATAGCACAGAAAGCTCACGTAATTCACCCTCTCCATCTTTGCCAATTTATCCTCAAATGGATGCACTGTACTGTACTGCGTGACAACAAGATATACTTGACTTCTCTTTAGCATGAACTTGGGTGAGAGGCACATTGTATTTTATCCTATATGTTGTAACAATACTACTTCCCCTGGATTCAGCACTCTCCAAACATGCTAATTACACTTCTCTTTGAGATAGGGCAATATGAACTCTGCTTGGTCTTGCATTATGGTATTAGAGTCTGGCTCAAAAATCTTTACATTGCAAAATGGGGGGCAACTGTCTTTTTATTCTTGAAATTTAGTTTGGAAGGAAAGGTCATTTAGGGTGAAATGCAATAAGATGATTATTGTGAATGATGTATTACTGCTTTGGATTTGCAGTTACAAAGAGACTGCTTCCATTCTGCAGAGGAACCGCACAGACAGCAGAAGTGTAAATATGGATTCTATATTTAGACTAAGATAAGGCCATCCACAGAGAGAGTGATCACTGCACAGCTGAATTATGCCTTAAAGTAAAGGCAAACTGATTCCCACTCCCAGAGCCTTTCTCAAGGAGCTCATATAGCCTGGTATCCGAGAAACTCGACAATCAATACTGTACATACAGTAGTAGCGCTGTCAGATTGACAACCGCCCTATTAAAAATGTGTGGTGTTCCCTGAAATGATCGTTTTTAGAGAGTCTTGCTCACATGTAAATTAAGTGAAAAAAGACTCAAATGTCGGGTGGAGAATCTAAGCCATCTGCCAAATATGCCCATGGATTTCATTCAGCATCTTCAGATCCTTTCAGGAGAAATGGGAATTTGAAGAACAGAGGAAAGTGATATTATAATGCCAAAATCACTTTCCTAAAATGCCTCACTGCTGTGTTGTGAGTATAAATAGCTTAGTTACATGTCCTGCGCAACAGGAGTCAGAAAGTAACTTATGTTCAAAGATTGCATCTACTGTAGATGTTGTAAATGAAAGAATACAAATAAAGTATACCCTAAACGTACTTTTACTCTGTATAGCATTAACTTTAGGTCTTCCTTCATCTTGGATTGGAAGAAAGAAGATCTGACCCAAGGTTCTGAATAAAAAGTCTGCACTATGAAATCTATAGAGAGCAAAGTGAGCTCAATAAGGTACTTTATTTGTATTCTTTCATTAAAGTATTTCTGTTTAAAATGTCTACAATTACTTAAATTTTTCAGTTAAACATAAGTAATTTTTTCCTGCAGGTATCCTTTAAGAACGTTTTAAATTGTTTAGTTTTGTGTGAGTCTAGCAGTTAATGAGTGAGACATGATAGTGCCAGACATCCAGGAACAGGCAAAGATTCCCTGGGCACTATTGTCCAAATCAAATTCTGTGAAGGTCCAGAGGACATCATTAAATTGTCCCTCACAAAGTGCAGTAGATGTCCATCAATGAACAATCTTGGTGACTACCCCTGCATAATATCTTACATCTCTATCTCTCTACTTTCCTCCAGCATGAACCTTAATTGCTCCCTTCACTCCACCCTCCACATGGCTCCCAACTTTAACCACCATTCTGACCACTCCCTATGTCCCTCATTCATCTTCTTTCTCTTATATCCCACTTATTTTCTCTTGTCCAATGTTTATCTCTAAAACCCTTTTCCCTTTATGGCCTGTCAGCTCCTTTGGGCCAATTTGGATAGTTCTCATGGTGATAAATACTTGTTTAATAAAAATGTAGGCATGTGACAGCTGAGATGAGTGAATGTATTGTTTTAACAGAATGTTCAGTATTACTGAGGAACTCATGAACACACATTTCTTGCAGAAAAAGCTGAGTATGATTGCATTGCATGTGGTAAATCCTTGGCTTATTTCCTTCAGAGCTAAGGAAGTCTGAACTGTATCCTAAGCATCTCTGGGTTTATTTTCTTAAGCCTTCTGGCTGCTGTACCAGGGAAATATCAGTGCCAAAAATCATTAATGCATATTCAAAGACATTCCAAGTGGTTTCATACAGAACAGTACAACAATTTCCACCTGAAATCTATCCAGTCTGCAGTGTCTGTGGATTGCAGTCTCGCAGGTACTCAAAAAATCAATATATGTTGTTACTTAGCCGTGATCCTCAAGGCAGTTCCAATGCTGGCTCGAGCATCCTTCTCCTTTGGCCGGGATCTCCTCCATCCCCGCTCGGGACAAGCCAGCCTAGTGGGCGTTCTCCATACAGTGCCGGAGGCATGCAATGCCACTGATATCCCAGGTGCACATGACTGTTTATCGGTTTCTCCCCCCCCCCCCCCCCCCCCCCCATTGTATTTGGTCTGTAGAAAGGCTCAATTCTAGGAGATCTATTTAAACCCAATTCAAGCAAAAGCATATTGTCTCTGATTGTGCTCTCTATTCTTTCTAAGTGTTCCGAGTGTATGTCGGTTGATGATCTTTGCCTTGTATTTGACTACTCTCTGGTTTGCCCCTGATATCCTGATTCTCCTGATTTTTACCCTGCTTGTTTAGACTCCGCTAGTACACTGCCTGCCTTGATTACTGCTTGTATACTTACCTGCCAGATTTCCTGGTTTCTCACCCATTTGTATTCAGCTCCATTCTTCATTCTCAGCCCCCCCCCCCCCCCCCCTCTTCAATAGTCTTATGGTTGTGGGGCAGCTTGTCCTTGGTGGTCTGCCATCTGCAGCTCAACCAAGGGTGTGTTACCATTAAGGTGAATTTCCTCACTTTCTATATTGGCTTTTGTAGAGTGTCTGGAGTCAATGCTGTCACGAAGATCTTTTTCCCCTTTTACATAAATACCAAAAAATGAGAGTTCTGCTGCCACAATTGTGTATAGATTGTCTATGTAGTTGCCACTTAATAATTGATTTCCTATGTGGTCATTTGATTTCTGCCACACCATTATGGAACAGAATTTGTTTTGTTATACGCCAATGAATACAATTGTGACGTCTATCAATGACAGCAAATTTGAAACAAATATACCTTTCTACTAGAGTTGATCAGGTTCGGCCGAACTTCGAAAAAAGGTCCGGGTCCGTGCTCGAACTTGACCCCAAACCCGAAACCCCATTGAAGTCAATGGGGACACGAACTTTTGGCCACTAAAATGCCTCTAAAAAAAGTCCTGGAAAGGACTAGAGGGCTGCAAAATGAAGTAAAATGTGGGTAAGAGTAGGACAAGTGTCCTGCAAGCAAATGTGGATAGGGAAATAACTTAAAATAACATAAAATACATACAAATTACAAATACAGCTGAGCCATAAAATAGCACTAGATGATATCTTGGATTTTAGCTTTGGAAGAACATAAATCTAAATCTAAAGCATGGCTGCCAGGAGGATCATCAGAATTATCCATTTGAGAGAGGGTTGGAGTGCAGGGTATTCTCTTTCAGTTTATACTAAGTGACCCATAGGTTGAGGAGGCGGTGACCGTGGCGGTGTAGGTGGAAGCTGCGCTGGAGGAGGAGGAGGTAACCAGAATTTTTCAAAGTGCGCTGTAAGCACAGTATTGGACTGTTCTAATTGACTCTCAGATATGAAGTGCACCGCAAGACGCAAATGGACTATTTAGCACCCAAAACAATTCGAATTTTTCAAAGTGCGCTGTAAACACAGTATTGGACTGTTCTATTTGACTTTCAGATAGGAAGTGCACTGCAAGACGCAAATGTACTATTTACCACCCAAAACAACTAGAATTTTTCAAAGTGCGCTGTAAACACAGTATTGGACTGTTCTATTTGACTCTCAGATATGAAGTGCACCGCAAGACGTACCACCCAAAACTATAAGAATTTTTCAAAGTGCGCTGTAAGCACAGTATTTGATGGTTCTATTTGACTCTCAGATATGAAGTGCAGGACGCAAATGTAATATTTAACACCAACAAATTGCAGTATTTAAAAATGCCTAGATGTTGCCCACTGAGCTAACAGAACAGGATTAAAGTCATGTGCCTGGCACACATGCAGTTGCAAGTGCACTGCACTCTCTGTGGCACTGGGCTCAGGGCAGGGTACAAATATGTAGTATAGCACCCACTAAAATAATCACTGTAATTTGAATAATCACTGTAGGATTATGCCCCTCAATATGCCAGTATTATGCCTCTCAATGTGCCAGGACTTAGCCACTCAATATGCCAGGATTTTCCCACACAATATGCCAGGATTATGCCCCTCAATATGCCAGGATTATGCCCCTCAATATGCCAGGATTATGCCTCTCAATATGCCAGGACTTAGCCACCCAATATGCCAGGATTATTATGCCACTCAATATGCCAGGATTTTCCCACACAATGTGCCAGGATTATGCCCCTCAATATGCCAGGATTATTATGCCTCTCAATATGCCAGGATTATTATGCCACTCAATATGCCAGGATTTTCCCCACACAATATGCCAAGATTTTGCCCCTCAATATGCCAGGATTATGCCACTCAATATGCCAGGATTTTTCCACACAATATGCCAGGATTATGCCCCTCAATATGCCAGGATTTTGCCCCTAAATATGCCAGGATTATGCCCCTCTATATGCCAGGACTTAGCCACCCAATATGCCAGGTTTATTATGCCACTCAATATGCCAGGATTTTCCCACACAATATGGCAGGATTATGTCCCTCAATATGCCAGGATTATGCTCCTCAATATGCCAGGATTATGCCTCTTAATATGCCAGGACTATTATGCCACTCAATATGCCAGGATTTTCCCACACAATATGCCACGATTATGCCCCTCAATATGCCAGGATTATTATGCCTCTCAATATGCCAGGATTTAGCCACCCAATATGCCAGGATTATTATGCCACTCAATATGCCAGGATTTTCCCACACAATATGCCAAGATTTTGCACCTCAATATGCCAGGATTATGCCACTCAATATGCCAGGATTTTCCCACACAATATGCCAGGATTATGCCCCTCAATATGCCAGGATTATGCCTCTCAATGTGCCAGGATTTAGCCACCCCTTCCCCCTTACTTACCTCCTCGCTGCTGCTCTGTCTCCCGGTGCTGCAGGTCCGTGGCTGTGAGGGAAGCGTTTTGCATTCCCGTCCAGCCAATGCGCATTCAATAAAGTTTGTTTAAAAAAAAAGTTTAAACAAATTTTATTGAATCCGCATCGGCTAGAGGGGAGCGCACAATGCTTCCCTCACAGCCACGGACCTGCACCGGGAGACAGAGCAGCAGCGAGGAGGTAAGTAAGGGGGAAGGGGGAGGATTTATTTTTTTCACGGTTCCGGCGCCCCCTGCTAAGTTGCGCCCTAGTCGGCTGCCTAGGTCGCCTTACAGGTGGAGCCAGCCCTGCTGAACCCCCGAACTCCAACACGAACATTCAGTGGAATGTCCGTGTTTGGGTCCGGGGTCCAAAAAACGTAATGTTCGGGACGAACCCGAACAGTGCGGTTCGGGTTCGCTCAACACTACTTTCTACACATCAGCCTGGCAAAACAATAGTGTGTGCATGGGTATTCCCAAATGCCGTGCCGTACACCCAACTTTATAAAAATGACTTGTATGCTCGTCCTTGCCATGTGATCAGCATCATGGAATCATAGAGCTTGGAGCATTGGGGGCAGGTGGGGATCTTACAACTTACAACTTCCCAACTCTATGTCAGCAAACAATTCATATCCCTACCAAACAGCACTAGACACAGCAATTCAAGGGACCAGTGGGAAAAGCTCTGCTATTCAATGCCAGATAATAGTGCTGAGACCTCATACTTGCAATAGAAAAGGTAGGGAACTGGAAGGAGGATGGATTCATTTTAGCATTGTCTTTTTACATTGCAGAAACTGTGCACCACATTTTTCATGATGCATCACTCACTCACATTGTCTACATTGCGAATACATTTCACTTTTTTGACTACAAACCAGCAGTGCTATCATTATTAAATGTGTAGTGTGTTCCTTTAATGGACATTTGTTTGGTAGTCTTACCTCTGATGTGGTGTATTATTGAAACCAGTCTAACTGTGACACCTGCACATTGTAATCTGAAAACTGCTTAACTGATATTGCCTTCTGATATTTGCCATGCCTATTCAAACTTGTAGATGAATTAAAGTAAACATATTTTAGAAAAAAAATATTCTTATGCAAATATATTGTATTTGCTCAAATATAAATGTTTTTTCAGAGGAAATGCTCAGAAAAAAACCCCTTTTCTTATATTCAAGCTTCATCTTGTAATCAGACCTCAAATAGAGGTCTGACTATAAGACTAAAGCTGCAAGGGAACCTGGATCTTCCTCACAGGCAGTCGTGGATGTCCTCCGATGCTGCCTGCCACTTCAGCTGGGGCTTCCACGTTGGAACACCAGGGGCACGTGCCCTCCCAGCACTCAGTCTCAGAAGTCCTGGTACAAGTGTTTGGCAGCATCGGACAATGTCTGTGCACTTCAAGCAGTGCACAGACATCATCTGGCTGCCCCCACTAGACACCAGGGAATTCAGGAGATGCATTGACAAGTCTGAAGATGCATTGGCATATTTGGGTGCATATTGGTAAGTCTGAGAAGCAGATTGGAAAGTCTGAGGGATCATTGGCAAATAAAAGAAAATAAAAAGAAGAAATGCATTTTTTTCAATCATATTTTTCTTAAATATGAAAAAACAGTTTACATGCAAATTCATATTTGCTAGTTAAACTTTTTTTTTCCAATAGAGTCATCTTATATTTATGTTTTTGTCTTTTTTTTCCCTTAATTAATATACAAAGTTTGGGGGGTCTTTTAATCATGGTCATGTTATATTCAAGCAAATATGGTGCATTAAGATTATATATTATAATAGCATATTTGCTTTAATATAAGCATTTTAAATTGGTAATATAAAAAATTTATATTATTTTATGTTAATTTACTGTATTGTCATGTATTTAATATATCATTTTTTCAAAAATATTAATTATTTTTGAATGATTTTTATTTTATTACACTTTGGCTCATTCCGGGGGTCATTTCAGGATGGGAAATCACGCAGTTACGTGAGTAGGACCTTATATATTTCCTATTTCAGTATGTGTAGCTTACTTCTAAGCATCATACCTAGCATGAAATTTGTTCCTTTAATAAAATAGTTGTTTATTACCTATGTCTTCCTCAACAGCGGGAAGAGGTATCAAGTCACCTTTACATATATGTTTGTGCCTGTTATAAAGAAATCCACAGTAGTGACTATTTGAATTAATTCATTTCAGATAGGGCCTGCAGTCTGGGCAAATCTGCTAGCTAGTCAGTAAGGAAAGGGTTATATGGCATATAACATACTCTGGCTCGATTGTGCTCCAATCCAACCTGCACTTCTCTTTTATCTCACATGCTGAAACTATAAAGAAATGACCTCATCTTGGCAAGAAAGATGCTGAGACTGGACTGGCCATATAAGGACCCATGAAATCTTGATACAGAAAGAAGGAAAGCATTCTCATTTATGGCCTGAGAAGGAAGGCGGGGATCAGTAAAGTGGACCGATCAACTGCCAAGTACCGTATCTTCATCAATGCTTATCTAGAATATCTATTAGACTAATGCAGTGTTACATGAAATGCTAAGCAACTGATATTGTTTCATTCACATAGAAAACATAGTGTCAGCAGATAAGAACCATTCAGTCCATCTAGTCTGCCCAAAAAAACATCTAAATAAGCTTGTCTATATTACACTGTAAAAGTACATATAGAAAGATCTAAACCCCCAAATTATTTTGTAGCTCCGCAGAAGAGACTTCTCACCAATATAGTATTAGAATGGAGCAACATGCAAAGAAATTTCAGACAGAAGTTCGTTTCTTTAACCCCTCTAGGTAACATTACATCAGCACCATTATTTCATGGCCTTATCTGCTTATTAGCTATCAGCAGCTCTGTAGGACACTACAGTGCCTAAATGAATGGAACGCTACATGTTACGGCATTAGAGGTGGAGATCAAGGGAATAGCGGCATTGCCTCGAAAAAGTGATACAGTTGGGAGGCATGTGATGGCATAAGATGTCACTAACAGGTTAAATCTAGGGGGTGGCCAATTAATTTCTTAACCCCTTGTACTCAAGGGGATTTTTTTGTTTTGCAACGGTGTTTTTTCCTGATTGACTCACTGCAGGAGATGAGTGGTTCTCTGGGTGGCCTCAGTTTTTGTTTGTTAAGCACTTCAGAACTTACATTGACCTCTTTAAATCTGAACATTTTATTGTCGCTTGGCTCTGTTTCTGTATTTTCAATGTGTTACCACCAGCGTAGGTGAATACATTTGCAGCAAAATAAATGATGAGAAACAGGTTTACACTGCTAGTAAAACACAAATACAAATTTAGCAACTTTTGTTTTGTTTACCACCTATGGATTTGTGTTTAACCCCTTCGTGATGCTAGGACGTTTTTTGGGGTCTCAAAAGACACTAGGACGGCATAGAATGTCCTGCATTTAACAGCTTATCGCTGCTCCCCACAATGAGCTGTGCTCTGAATCCCGCTGCAGGGACTTGCAGCAGGATCTCACCTGTCAGATGGGGCCACTTTGAGTCTGAAAAGGGAAATGTAGCAGATGCTCAGAGCTACATTTTACTAAATCTCACCGTGCCCGGGTTTGAGCACGGCTCCGTGACGTCGGGAGGTCTTGCAATTTTTTGGCAGGGACCCACAGGATCTATTAAGACCCTGATTGGGTCTCTGCCATTGATCAGTGGCCAGGAACAAAAAGTGGCGTTCTGGTGCTTGCGTCTTCTGGGACTCAAACACCATGCGTCACCAAGGGGTTAAACAAGCTAAGTTTAAATTTAAGTTCAAGCCTTTGTTTACTGATGGACATAGTAAGTTAATAAAGAAGAAAGCTTTCAGCATAGTACGATTTCACTTTATAACCAGATCTAAAATATTTCTATTTAAATATTTTGAATAATTCAGTTTTCATAGAGAAATTGTTTATGGAAAGTCCAAGGAGGATAAACTCTTGACAGAATATACAAATTCCAATGGCCAGATGGATGCCATATTTTCTAGAACACTCCATTAGGTCTACTAAGAACCACTTTAGCAGGCCCTGTAGAGCGGATGTTTATCTTAATTACTTGAAGGCAGTACAATAATGTACAGTATAATCAAAATTAGCTTGAGTACCTGTGTGGTATGATCAGTGAAGATTGACAGAAATGAAGACCATCTGGGAAATAAAAGAAATTTGTTTTCTGGGCTTTTCTCAGCGGCTGTTTCTTTTTCCAGTCCATTTTAAACAAAAACAACTGTCCGCATTTACCTGGTTAATATATATTAGTATATACAGTATCTCACAAAAGTCAGTACACCCCTCACATTTTTGTAAATATTTTATTATACAACACTGAAGAAATGACACTCAATGTAAAGTAGAAAGTGTACAACCTGTATACCAGTGTAAATTTGCTGTCCCCTCAAAATAACTCAACACACAGCCATAAAAAACTGGTGATTGTAAAATAAAAATTTGACCTTACTGGTACTGAGCGCTGAGCCATCCTATTTATTGCTACTAGTTGGGGACCTGGTGGACCCCAATTCGAGCACCGTTTGTCTGTTGAATGCTGTTTGACCACCTTGTTGGTGTATTACAGTGAACCTGTCATCCATTAATGCAGTGGATGATACGTTCAGATTCAGGTAGGTTTATATTCTTGATCTACCTTCCAAACTTCAACACCTGAGGAAAGAGATTTAGAGGTAATTATTTTCCTGAATGCATACAGACGAAAAAAGTTTTGTGGTTCAGATAAAATTATTTTTGTTCCGAGAATTCCACTCGGACTAACGGAATTTGGTGAATGTCATTGTCAAGTTTACTCCAATTTTCTATTTGGCCTACTCATAGAATACCAACGTGATCATTAATAAGCTCGAAAATTGGCCAATGTGATCCTCCTCTGGAGTTCATCTTCCAAAATGGTAGCCTTGGTCGTCCTCATAGACATAAATGGGGAGGACTTCAGCTTATTTCAGGGAGGACCTCGGTTATTATAGAAATAGCCGAAGTCCTCCCATAGAAGGTAAGAATTTGTCGAAGTCCTCCCAAAATGGCCCAAATTATATAAAAATGAAATAAAGAAATGTAAAATATATATACATAAAATTGTGTAGAATATAATAAAATATACAAAATGAAAAAATAAGAATATATATAAGAACACATTAAAATAAATGAATAATATTTTTTTAAAAATATTATATTAAGGCCACCGATCAGCACCGATCAGCACTAACATTATGACCACCTGCCTATAGTTGTGTAGGTCCCCTTTTGCCAGTAAAACAGCCCTGACCCATTAAAGTATGGACTCCAATAGCCCTCTGAAGGTGTGATGTGGTATCTGGCACCAAGATGTAGCAGCAGATCCTTTATGTCCAGTAAGTTGAGAGGTGGGGTCTCTATGGATCGGACTTGTTTGTCCAGCACATCCCACAGATGCTCGATTGGATTTAGATCTGGGGAATTTGAAGGCCAAGTCAACAACTTGAACTCTGTGTTGTGTTCCTCAATCCATTCCTTTGTCATTTTTGCATTGTGGCAGGGCGCATTATCCTGCTTAAAGAGGCCACTGCCATCAGGGAGTACAGTTTCCATGAAAATGTGTACACGGTCTGCAACAATGCTTAGGTAGGTGGGACGTGTCCAAGTAACATCCACATGAATGGCAGGACCCAAGGTTTACCAGCAGAACATTGCCCAAAGCATCATACTGCCTCCGCTGGCTCGCTATCTGTCAGTGGCCATAATATATATATATATATATATATATATATATATATATATATATATATAATAAGAAAAATGACAAAACAATTTTTCATTGACATGGTAGTCTTACCATTTACCATTCCATTATAACCTATTTATTACTTAAAAAAATAATGATTGTCATTTTCTATTAAAATATGCTATTACAACATAAATGGTACAATTACCACTAATAAAATCCTCATGATAGTTGAAGGAGTTTTACAACTCAGCTGATTCCTGATTTCTGCAGTTCACTTATCAGAGTGTCACTGTTCAATATTTAGTGAAAATACCCCACAGAGCTGCTTAGTGCACTCTCAGACTGGTGGCAAAGCACTGAGTTAATTTTTTTTTAGTGGCTGAAAATGCCGATATATATTTTTTCCTTTAACCCCTTTTGTGACTCTAGGACGTTCTATACCCTCCTAATTTTTCAGTGCCCAAAACACACGAGGATGGCAGTGAACATACTTCATTTTATTGTATTTATTCAGTAATATGGTGTTCTGTCACTGTAGTCTGCCTGATCTTTAGAAAATGATTTGTAGATTAAGTAAACTGATCAAAAGTATTAGTGAAAATTGCAAAATGCCAAAGTTTTATTTTGATGATACAGTCCCTTTAAACAAATAATGGTCTTTAATTATTTGATAAATGTGTGTTATTATAGTATTTTATATAAGAACCACTTTACTTTTAGAAAAAAAAACAACGCAGTAAAGAGGGAATTACCAGGCACTGAGATGAGAATTTCAAACTTGAGGCAAAGGTAGTTGGAAACATCTTCTAGTGATGCTGAATGGGATCATTTTTCCAGCTTAGCTACTTTGGCCTTAAGTTCGTAATTCCTATCTCATTTCCCTCCACTTCTCTCTTTAATGAGTAGACCCTTGGCAGCTTCTCCACCAATTTCACCTAAAATCAAGCTTCTCTCTAGGTATGCTATTGAAAGGATACGTTGTAATTGTCTGCATCCCTTTAATAGTTGATACGTCAAGTAAGAATGTTGCATGTAGTAAAAAATCAGTAATATCAAAGGGATAAGTACAAAAATAGTCACTCAAATGACCGTTTACAAAAACCTAAGTTTTAATAAGTGTACACCCACATAACACTTTGTTTGGGCAATATATTATCTGATCTGATAACAAATGACACACTCAATATCTATCACCACCAGATTGGTATAATGAGAGGAGAAAAATGGGAAAAAGTGAAATATATAGAGAGAAGACAATATAAAGTCTGTAGTCCAACAAACATATGTACTGTATATATCATCACAAAAAACAGTCCTGGTCAGATGATATCTGTAGAGAATGTAATGCATCCAAATATTTAGGTATTGAAATAAATGTTCTCTCAAAAATATGCTTCAGAAAAATGCACATAATAAGCCTATATGTAAATGGGAAATGCACAATATAAAAAATGTATTTAGTTCAAAAGAGGAAAGATCCTGGCTTAAAAGGACATTACAGTCCATTGAATTACTTATTTGAATTATTAATTTATCTCCAGTTATTTTAATTGTCTCCCTCTATACTTGTAATATTTTATTTGCAGTCATAATTAAACATATACATATTTTTCCTTCTGGGTATTGCTCTTTTTTCCTCTTTGTTGCAATATGATACATTGTTGAGTTATTTCAGGTTTCCCTAACCACAGCACTCTTTTGTTTGAAAAGTTACTACTAAACTTTAATGGCAACACTTTTATCTAAGGGTGTCCAACATGCAGGCCACGTGTGACCCATCTATCAGCCAGGTGTGGCCCAACTAAATTAATTACACTTGTTCTTTTCAACCTTGTAAATGTTTACTACTTGTATAAAGTTGATTTAAACAGTTTGGTATAGCTTTTATAGAACTGCTAAATAAACAAGCATTTTTTACTGGCTGATCTTCACCAATTCTAAAAATAAAAAACATTATGTGGCCGCTCATTAACATTCCTTTCTGAATATCTAGTCCCTTTAATCCTGATTATGTGGACCACTTTAGAAAAAGCGCAGAAACCTATGTTCTAATCCAGTGCTTTACTGACAGAGGCAGAGAACAGATAATATAAATTGAATAAAAGTAAAAAATTCATACTACATAAACATTAAATTTAAATCATGTTTTGTGCCTTTCCTATCAAGGTACACTAAACTACTGTACTCCTGTCTGGGTGGTGCACTAAGCTACAGTCCACCTGTCTGGGTTACTGTCCTCCTGTCTGGGTGATGCACTAAGCTACTGTCTTCCTGTCTGGGTGATGCACTGAGCTACAGTCCTCCTGTCTGGGTTACTGTCCTCCTGTGTGGGTGATGCACTTAACTACTGTCCTCCTGTCTGGGTGATGAACTGAGCTACAGTCCTCCTGTCTGGGTGATGCACTGAGCTACTGTCCTCCTGTCTGGGTGATGAACTGAGCTACAGTCCTCCTGTCTGGGTGATGCACTGAGCTACAGTCCTCCTGTCTGGGTGATGCACTGAGCTACAGTCCTCCTGTCTGGGTGATGCACTGAGCTACAGTCCTTCTGTCTGGTTGATGCACTGAGCTACAGTCCTCCTGTCTGGGTGATGCACTGAGCTACAGTGCTCCTGTCTGGGTGATACACTGAGCTACAGTGCTCCTGTCTGGGTGATGCACTGAGCTACAGTCCTCCTGTCTGGGTTACTGTCCTCCTGTCTGGGTTACTGTCCTCCTGTCTGGGTTACTGTCCTCCTGTCTGGGTTACTGTCCTCCTGTCTGGGTGATACACCGAGTTACTGTCCTCCTGTCTGGGTGATACACTGAGTTACTGTCCTCCTGTCTGGGTTACTGTCCTCCTGTCTGGGTGATACACTAAGTTACTGTCCTCCTATCTGGGTGGTGCATTCACACAGCAATTGGGGATTTCTTGTGTTTATTGAGCTCTCATCATGAGTTCCTCCAGAGAGCGGTCTCGGTGATTGTCATAGATCAGGAGAACTTCTTTGATGTCATCCTGCTGGAAGCCCATGTCATTAAACTGAAGCAAGAGACGCAGGAACTCGGCTGCCTGAAAGAAAGGAAAACATTGAGTCAGTAAACCTATGCAAACATTCACACAACTCAACATACAAATTGGGTCTTCAGGCATAAAAGCAAATACATAATAATATGAACTATTAATCTAACAGTGTGAAATAATTCCCCAGTCAAATACTGGTGACACTTGAGATTAATTTAAAGGCACACTCCATGCAAAAAATATCACAATATTATTGTACCCTATCCATCCCTCTAAATCACACTAAATTGCTACAATTTTCTTGTGATTAATTGAATGAATAGATCTTACACTAACTCCACCTACTGCCTGCATCCAAGCATACAGCTGTATGATTAACCATTTTTTTTAACAGCGACATATTTACTTTTAGAAGCTAATATAGTGAGATTTTTCTAAGTAAGTAAACATACTTAGAAAAGGGACCTTAAAAATTTAATAGATACATCAAAAAAAGATTTGATTTGACACTTTTCTCATTTTTTGTACATTGTCTTAACACCAAATAATTGGAATAACTATACATGAAGAAGTTAATTGGAAAACACCTTTGATTTTATTACATTTATTGCATTATTTTCCATTTGTGTTTCTCTTCTATTATCACTACTTGTTTTATAAAGCAATACAGAAAGAAAAGGCCAGAGCTTGACAAATTCCGGGCACCAGGTCGCCATTGTGACCAGGAAATGAGACTTGGTGTCTGGCCCAGGTATTGCTATGGTCTACATAACTGCCAGCTCCGCCCCATCACGCATCACGCTTCAATGTCAGAGTGCTGGGTGTCATGTGACATCCCAGCGCTCAGCAGGATGGCACTGAAAGATGGTCTGTGTCTGGCAGACTAGGCTGGAATGGAAGTGACCTCCTTCTTCTGAAATGAGGTAAAGCAGCAGTGAGGGGAGACACTCATGCACTTTTTTTCTGTCGGTCTATGTCTGTCTGTCAATGGGACTGTCTCTGTCTGTCTGTGTGATTGTGTGTATGTGATGTTGTCTTGCCCCTAATTGTTGTTTTTTTTGCTGGCTCCTAAAACTAAATAAAATGTATCAAGCCTTGGGATAGGCCTATAGTTTTCCTCAGTGTTGTATATTTACTGATTCTAGCAATGCAACAGCAATAAACAAAAATAATCTTTAACTCGTACTGCACTAGTTTCCTTTCTTTCTTTGTGAAAGTGTACCAGTATATATCTATGCACATAATATATGTATCTCCACACACCCACAAAACAGAACTGTTCTCTCTTCTGAGTTATTTCCATCTTTCTCAGAACAATGCTTTCTAAAACTTGGACACAGCCCAGCTGGTCCCACTCCTCCCCCCATTCAACTCCCCTGCTACTCGCGGACTATTTTTAGTTACCTTGCAAAAGTTTGGTCTGGAAGGATTTCACTTCAGAGAGATTATCCGCTTTATTGTGTAACTTATTAAATCAAGATGAGGATGAGATGCCGTTAACTCTTTAAACTCACAGGGCATAATATCTGTGTAAATCTTGGGCTCCTAATACTTAGCATATGCGTGCCTCATATAGCTGTACATATGTTTATATGTAGGTCTACCTATAGATAGGTCTACAAAGGATGGTGGAGCACAGGACGAGGTATGGCAATGCGGCTCTTCTTTCATCTCACAGATAGGAGCAGGTTCAGTCCTGGCTGAGGTCCCTGGGTTTTTGTTTTGTAATGATTTTCCTGAAGGACGATGTCTTTATAATACGCTAAGTCGGCTTCTAATAACAGCTCTGAGTGAAGGATACTTAAATTGTGAGTCATCGTGCGCGTCTAAATCCCTTAACCTTTCCACTTCTGGTTGCTCGGCGCATACAGCAGTGCTTTTCATCAGAGTTTAATAATTATATAATGTGTGACTCGATATTTCCATACTTGCCATACTTCATTTGATATTATTTATAGCTCCCATTGTTAATGTGTGGGATAAATACTTTGGCTTCCTATAGATCCGGGCTCCCATTTTCATGTTACTTATATTAAGCATAAGAAGGAAAGTGTGACAGAACAAAAACACAACAATTGTACAGCATTTTGAAGCATAGAACTGCCAATCACTAACAGGCTATTCCCCATTCCAACCCTATAGGATGCTAAATGACAACTCTTATATAGAACCCCCTCCATTGGGAACCCCAGATCCAAAAAGGATTGTGTTCTGAAACGTCATGATGACATCTTGCCAGTAATATCATCATGGGTGATATTTCCATTAGCCAGTGTATGTAGCTGCTTAACCATAACATGAAAGGGGTACGCTAGATATGTGGTTTTCAAATCCACTCCCACCACTGACAGCCCAGAGTTCAGGAATTACCCAGGATGTGTATAAAACCTTGGCGGGGTGTTGGTCCTTGAGGACTGGTTTGGAAACCACGGTTTTAGATTAACAACTAACATGGAAGTGTTGAAAGTTGAACTTAATGAATTTTAGGCCTTTTTTAAACTCTAAGTCAGTGGTTCCCAAACCAGTCCTAAAGGACCAATACCATGCCAGGTTTTTTTGTATATTCTTATTTCAACACCACTGAGTACTGGTTTGAAAACCACTGCTCCACACAGACACCTTACACCCAATATGTCTCCTACACAGTTTGAGTATCCCTAATGCGAAGATCCATCATCCAAAATTACCCAAAATCTAAAACGTTTTTTAGGGGTAAGGGTCAGTTCTGTAAGGAATACTCACCTTTTTGGAGCCCTGTTGTGAAGCTCCATTGTTCCGCTCTGCTGGGGCATCGCAGGTCTAAACCAAGCGCTCATGGGAAATGTAGAACCCGCAGCAGTGCTAAGGCGGGGAGGAAGGATCACGCTTGGAACACATAATTTCGGCAGCACCTTGGAGCAGGTAATTTTGCCAGTTCCAGTGCTATAAATGTTCTATATTACCTAAATCCAGTGTGAACATTTTTGGGGCTGGTGTTGCCGAAATCATCTGTTGACCGAAAGTATCCAATATCTGACATGATGCTGGTCTCAAGCTTTTCAGATAAGGGGTACTCAACCTGTATATACCACATAGTCTTGTGGCACTGGTGTTAAATTAAGTGTATAAGCACACAATAAGGCTCATTCGTGTACAGTTTTGTTTAATATACACAATTAAAAGCTTTAATAAAAAAAACTAATAATTGTAAGAACGTGTAATATATAGTAATTATTTTCAAAAAATAAGTGAGGAAGATGGGCAGATCCATAAAATTAGGCAAAAAGAGGAAAAGCAAGTTCTAAATGCTTCCAAAGGACACGCAAAAGAGAAAATAGCCCAGTCATTAAAAGAGGGGAATAAAACATGTTTTAAATACATAAAAAGGATTAGATTACAAACAAAAGAAGGAAAATATGTGGAAGAAGATAAAGGTCTAGCTGACTGCTGCAATAAATATTTTTGTTCAGTTATTACAGATGACATTTAAGGAAAAGGACCTCAGTTGTAAGGAAAAAATAGTTGTTTGATACATGTGAGTTTACAGAGGAAGAGATTCTACTTAAGCTGCCTATAGTAAAAACAAATGAGTCTATGGAGCCTGATGAGGTGCACTAAAAGAGCTCAGTGGTGTACAAGCATAACTGTTAACATTTATTTAACCAATCAGTGTTAATGGAAGTAGTTCCAGATGACTGGAAATTAGCAAATGTTGTGCCTATTCACAAGAAATGTAGTAGGGAGGAGTCTGGGAACTACAGGCCAGTAATTCTTACATCAGTAGTGTGGCAATTGATGGAAACCATGTTAAAGGCTAGGATTGTTGATCACATGGATTGCAAGATCAGAATCAACTAATCTTACTGATTTTTTGGGGGCGATTAGTTGACTGAAATAATAGATCAGGATGGTGCAGTAGATATTACTTATCTAGATTTCAGTAAAGCTTTTGACACTGTCCCACATAACAGACTTCTCAAAGAACTGCAAACTAGGCAGTGGAAGACAACAGATGGTTGTAGTCAATGGAGTATATTCGTAACAAGTGTTATCCAGGAATATATGTTTGGACCCATTCACTTTAATATTTCTCTTAGTGATATTGCACGAGGTCTTGTTGGTAAGGTATGTCTTTTTGCTGATGACACGAAGATTTGCAACCGGGCTGATGTTTTTGGAGTGATAAACCAAATGGCAAATAATTTAGGTAAACTAGAAAAATGGTCAGAGCTGTGGCAACTGACATTTAATGTGAATAAGTGCAAGATTATAAACCTTGGGCTTAAAAACACAGGGGCAGAGTATAAAATATTTGATACACTCCTAACCTCAACATCTGAGTAAAGGGATCCATGGGTAATAATGTCAGAGGCCTTCAAGATAGGTAGACAATGTAACTGAGCAGCAGGAAATGCTAGCAGAATGCTTGGTTGTAAAGGGAGAGGTATTAGATACAAACATTTAAATGCATAAAGGGAATCAATAAAGTAAAGGAGGAGAGTATATTTAAATGACGAAAAAGTACTACAGCAAGAGGGCATAATCTTAAATTAGAGGAGCAGAGGCTTAAAAGTAATATCAGGAGGTATTACTTAACTGGTAGGGTGGTGGATACAGTGAATAGCTTTCCAGCAGAAGTGGTAGAGTTTAACACAGTCAAGGAGTTTAAGCATGCAAGGTATGGGCACAAGGCTAACCTAGATATTGTTGGATAAAGCAAGGGACTATTCATTATTTTTATTATTGTTCAGCTGTTTTTTTTTTAGAAACTGGGCACACTAGATGGGTGGAATGGTTGTTATCTGCAGACATATTCAATGTTTCTGTATGGCAGGTCTTTAAATTAACTTTAGCATTTCCAGGTAAAATTACAGCTCTAAAACATGATTTCTAATAACACCATAGCTTGTTTGTCTTTTAGAAATCTCTCTAGGAATTGCTGATACCAGTCAATGAGGGCCTAATAAAGAGACAAACTGAACTGACAAATGAACTGCAGAAATTAGGCATTAATAAAGACATTGGAATGTTCGGCATATTGGAGGATTAGCTATTAATGCCTGATTTATCAGTTTAATTGTAATGATTAGTCCCAGTGTCCCTGTTGGCTAAATACTAACGAGAAGATTGGAAATAGATTCCAAACGGATATTATAGTACGTCTTATTTCACTGGGTTGTATCATACTCTTTTTTTTTGTTGCCTTATGTACTAACCGAACCATAGAATATCAATGAATGAGTAGCAAAGATGTTACATGTTCCTTGGCCTTAAATGACAGTCTCACGAGCTGGGCCTCGCTCACACTGTCTGCATTTCCTGCCTGTGCCTGACCTTTAATTTGTGTTTCAAGCACACAGGAAATGAACATTTTTTCCCAGACATGTCAGCACATAGGATCCTCACACAGGACCAATCTATCATATGCTGGTGACACCAGGGACTAAGAAACTAATATGCATACAGTGTATGAAAAGGAAACTATTTGACATATAACATCCTTTATCTCCACGTTTCATTGACTTTTATCACTTTCATGGGTTGTGAAGTTGCATTTAATTAGAACATTAACCCAATTGTCTGCTTTGTTTTAAAGGAATTGAACAGAGCTTGCTATTAACATATACATGTTCCAGACTGATGAGGAATATGGATACATAATATATATACTTCTTTTTATTCTACATTTATACTGAGAGAGTTGGAAATATCTGAGGAGAATTAGGAGTTATTTGGGTGTAGTTCACATCACACTGTTTTGTAACCCTACACGTTTGTCACACCTATTGTCAGTGTTGTGATGAGATTGTAATGAAAATCCTAATAATGGACAAAAATAAATTCAAATGACAAAGATTTCCAAGTATTATTTTACTGAGTGGGTAGTGGATGTATGGAGTAGCCTAAACATAGTGAAGGAGTTTAAGCATGTGTGGGATAGGGCCAGGGACTAATAAAAGTATTTAGAAAATTGGGAAGACATATCTTCTGTAAACATGAAAAAAATGCTTGTGCAACCCCCAGTCAGCAAGGATCTCAAGTTTAGTGTTTGAAGACCAATGAGCAGCAATTACCGCCTTTTCGAGAGTCTCACAGATTCTTTTGTTTGTGATAAGATGTACTTACCTATAGACATACAGTACATCCCATTATTTTGTAATGTTCAGCTTCCCCTCAGATTTTTTCTTTTAATTGGGCCTTACTTACTTTTCCACTTATCTGGTCTTTTAGTGGTGCTCATAGGTTCTCTGATCTTTTCAGCTTCTTCTCAAAATGTATGGTCACTATAAACCCTACTAGATAGTTAGAGAAGGACTAGCTTTGATGTATAAATACTATCATGCAATTATGGAATTTACTTAACTACCAGTGGACAACTGTTTCTTCAACACTATATAATATACAAGTAGCTTAAACAGACTGAGACGATTATAGTCCATATTCCTCACACTTTTATCCAGCAATAAAATACAGGGAAATGTCAGATTTTTTTTGAATTGCCAAAAGTGCAATATTTATCAATACCTTTATTTCCGAGTTCTGGAACATTTCCATTGCCTCTTCCACTTGTGCCTCCTCATACCCAACCTTGCAAAGCCGGTCAGTGGCTCCCAAGTACCCGAGGACCTGAAGATGCAAAGAGAATGACTTGAAACATTCAGATCATTTAAAAGCTGGACAGTGTAGCAAAGTCTCTGGAGAACCTCACTGGGGCTATGGACTTGTGTAGTAAAATGTATAACACTTCTCTATTACATTGTAACACAATGTTGTTGTGTCTATAACCATGAGAATCCCTCTTTATACCCTGCATTCTGTTCTTTAGCTCAATACCCCCCAACTACCATAGCAGATCTTCCTTCTGACTGCACTCCTATTCATGGTTTGGGGATAGCCCCTGGTGGTCCAGTGGGATCCATGCCTCTCCTTTTCTGGCTTCTTCTTTGCCCCCAGGCTGTCAGCCAGACTCTCAGCCAGTGTGAAGGGGCAGATCAGATGCAATGAATGAAAATACAGATTCTGCCCCTTCACACTGTTTGTACTGCTGATTTCTGTAGAAACA
Source organism: Pelodytes ibericus (assembly GCA_036172795.1). Taxonomy (NCBI): domain Eukaryota; kingdom Metazoa; phylum Chordata; class Amphibia; order Anura; family Pelodytidae; genus Pelodytes; species Pelodytes ibericus. The sequence continues at coordinate 181,990,893 of CM069858.1, read as the reverse complement.
GAAATGGCTGCAGTATTCGTTGGAGAAAGGCTCTGAAACTCCTCCCTGGAAATTCATTAATATAATAAAACAAGCCGAAATACTGGAACACATCGACTAGGCCAACAGACCAAGAAACTTCACCATGGGCATTCACAACAATTTAGTTATCTCAAACAGCTTGGTAGGATCTTCTGGCACCTGGAGTTTGCAGATTGTAATACAAAATGCTCTATAAATAAGTTTCTACCAACTCAGTTGGAGCAGATTTACTTAGTGATTATCTCCAGGCAGACCCATGAGAATAGTAAGCACAGGCACTGTGTGAGACCTGTGCCTTTAAATACTTTCCTGGTGTGTGCAGACGTTATATATAAATCCCCACCAGCTCTACTCAGAAAACATGTGAAAAATAATTAATTCCATGTTTAGAGCTGCTTGTTTTAGGAAAACTTAATTAAGGATGTCTGCATCATTGTCTAACTTGTTTTATATAGTTACACAGTTACACAGTAGTTTAGGTTTAAAAAAAAGCCATCAGTCCATCAAGTTCAACCCTTTTCCTATCCCATGTTTACCGCTGTTGATCCATCGTCATAAGAAGGGCTTTCATTAGATACCATTATGTTCATCATATCATATAATTTACTACAAAAAAAATCATGAAATATTATGAAAAATTAAAAAAAAAAAAACTTTTTCTAACTTTGACCTAAAATATAATTTACACAAATAAAATCATTAAAAAAGACCCCATCTAAATAGCTTCGAAATGTTGTCCCAAGCTCAGGAAAATGCATGTTTCCATAATTTTCATTATTTTTTTGCGAGTTATGGGGCAAAAACCAAAAATAATGTTTTTTGTTTTTTCCCTATATTGACATTTTACATAGAAACATAGAATGTGTCGGCAGATAAGAACCATCCCTTATGCTAAAAATTATTTAATTCTAACCTCATAGGCTAATCTAACAACCGTATTTATCGGCGCTTTTCCCCCCTGAAAATAGGGGGCAAATGATGTGTGCGTGTTATACGCCGATCGGTGGCTGAAAAAATTAAAACAATCTAAAACTTACCTCGTTCCTGCTCTGTCCCCCGGTGCTCTGAAGCTGCGTGGCTGTGAGGGAAGCGTTGTGCGCTCCCCTCCAGCAATATCCTGGCATATTACATGGCATACTGGGGGCAATATCCTGGCATATTAAATGACATATTGGGGGCAATATCCTGGCATATTAAAATGGCATATTGGGGGCAAAATCCTGGCATATTAAATGGCATATTGGGGGCAATATCCTGGCATATTAAATGGCATATTGGGGGCAATATCCTGGCATTTTAAAATGGCATGTTTGGGGCAATATCCTGGCATATTAAAATGGCATATTGGGGGCAATATCCTGGCATATTAAATGGCATATTGGGGGCAATATCCTGGCATATTAAAATGGCATATTGGGCTTCAAAGTTCTTTATTTGAAATTTAAGTTTTTTTCCCTGAAATTTCCTTCTTAAAATGAGGTGCGTGTTATACGCCGATAAATACGGTACATAACAAGTTTTTAGTTAAATATTTATTTTCATTTTTTTACATTGCTATGCTGCTTAACTACCACTAGGGGCAGTCAAGTAGCATATTCAGAGCGACGGAAGTGAAGTTACTTTCACTTCCGAAGCTCAGACCTGCAGAGGGCATAGCCATATTGACGGTGCATGCGGCTCCCATGATCGCTCCGTGGGGCGATCGTGGGTGCCCCAGATCAGAAGTTTCAGTGCTGGCTATTTCCTCGACATCGAGGCAATAGACCAGCACTGTTAAAGCCGCTTGATTCACCGCAGGACGTGCCAGGCAATTCAATTGTCAGGAACGGAGTTCCCGGCAGGACGTGCCTGACATGTCCATTGTCGCGAAGGGGTTAATATCTATACTAACATGTATAGCCCTCTATTCTCTTGCTCAAAAGTATCCAGGCCGCTTTTAAAGGCAACTAACTTATTTGCCAGAACCACTTCTTCAGGCAGTGAATTCCATATCTTAAGTGTCGTGGACTAAATCTCCTTTCTTCAATGTCTTGTGCTTCAAAGACAGTACTTTCAGATGCATCATTATAGATAGAACTCATCATAATACCAGTGAACTCAATACCAGTGAACTTCCAGCCAGTCTCACTTTACAACTGTGGCAAAAGCCAGCATGAGATGTCATAAGATACTCCCCTGCTCTCTTACTGGCTCCTGTGTATTACAGAGGGCAGGACTAGGTGGCTGCGTACAACGTTTTTTTACCTGCCTTCCAAAGAGAGGCGATTAACCTGATCAAACAGGATTATAACTCTGCCCCCTTTGTGATGTAATAGTTACATTAACCTCCCATTCAATGCAAGTCTATGATCAGAATTCAGACTTATAGATAGCATTCTGTGTCCCCAGCTCCAAAGTGGGGTGGCACCCCAAAACACTATATTTCACAAAATGGCGGCGCCCAGTCACACTGTTTAGTTACATATTTTATTAAATACAGTCACATAACAAAAACAAAAGACATATATAATAATCAGCCATACAAAATAGAAAAAAGTAAAATCTTTTAATTTTTTGGTGGGAGTGTCCCTTTAAGCTGTTGATGTGCTGGCAGTGACTGAATATAGTGGCAGGACACCCATCCCTGCCCAATAAAATGTACCTTTTAATAAGTAAATGTAAACTGGCATGATAATTTACCAAAAATACACCGACACCAACTAGTGATAGCACACGTGATGACAAACATTCAAAAATGCTGAACCATGGATGGCTGCAGTGGCGTAGCGTGGGTTGTCAGCACCCGGGGCAAGGCAAGTAATTTGCGCCCCCTAACCCTAGGATTTTAGCACTCGAGTCTCTTCTACTAGATTAGTTAAAGAAACCCTTACCCCCCAAGCACATGTATTGTTTGTTATGAAAATACTTATGTAATTAAAGTAAAATGCATCTAAATACAAGTTTATTTTCCAACACTTTATTGAGTGCGAACATGCATTACACACATTCTCCACATTTTCAGCAGGTCTATGAATACAAATATACACATGTAGTAACCTAGCATGGGCCATGCTATTATATGTCGTCTCACAACCATCGTAAACGACAAAAAATATCAAGAACAAAAACTAAACATCAAAATGGAACCATACCCTGGAGATGATCCGAGACTGGGCTAGATGGAGCCAACTTCCTCAATCCTGTACCTCTAATGTTACCCCCCCCCCCTCCCACACACACACATATGCCATAATTGTTGTGCCATTCAGATGCCAGTAATATTGTAACTTTCGGATGCCAGTAATATTGTGCCAGTCAGAGCCCAGTAATATTGTGCCAGTCAGAGCCTAGTAATATTGTGCCAGTCAGATGCCTGCAATATTGTGCCAGTCAGATGCCTGCAATATTGTGCCAGTCAGAGCCCAGTAATAATGTGCCAGTCAGATACCAGTAATATTGTGCCAGTCAGATACCAATAATATTGTGCCAGTCAGATACCAGGAATATTGTGCCTGTCAGAGCCCAGGAATATTGTGCCTGTCAGAGCCCAGGAATATGGTGCCTGTCAGATGCCTGTAATATTATGCCAGTCAGATGCCTGTAATAGTGTGCAGTCAGAGGCCAGGAATATTGTGCCAGTCAGATGCCTGTAATATTGTGCCAGTCAGATGCCTGTAATATTATGCCAGTCAGATGCTTGTAATAGTGTGCCAGTCAGAGGCCAGGAATATTGTGCCAGTCAGAGGCCTGTAATAGTGTGCCAGTCAGAGGCCTGTAATAGTGTGCCAGTCAGATGCCTGTAATATTGTGCCAGTCAGATGCCTGTAATATTATGCCAGTCAGATGCCTGTAATATTGTGCCAGTCAGAGCCCAGTAATATAGTGCCAGCCAGATGCCTGTAATATTATGCCAGCCAGATGCCCAGTATTACTGTGCCAGCCAGATGCCCAGTAATATAGTGCCAGTCAGATGCCCAGTATTATTGTGCCAGTCAGATGCCCAGTATTATTGTGCCAGTCAGATGCCCAGTAATATAGTGCCAGTCAGATGCCCACGATTATTGTGCCAGTCAGATGCCCAGTATTATTGTGCCAGCCAGATGCCCAGTAATATAGTGCCAGTCAGATGCCCAGTAATATAGTGCCAATCAGATGCCAAGTAATATAGTGCCAATCAGATACCCAGTAATATAGTGCCAATCAGATACCCAGTAATATAGTGCCAATCAGATGCCAAGTAATATAGTGCCAGTCAGATACCCAGTAATATAGTGCCAATCAGATGCCCAGTAATATAGTGCCAATCAGATGCCCAGTAATATAGTGCCAGTCAGATGCCAAGTAATATAGTGCCAATCAGATACCCAGTAATATAGTGCCAATCAGATGCCCAGTAATATAGTGCCAGTCAGATGCCAAGTAATATAGTGCCAATCAGATGCCCAGTAATATAGTGCCAGTCAGATGCCAAGTAATATAGTGCCAGTCAGATACCCAGTAATATAGTGCCAATCAGATACCCAGTAATATAGTGCCAATCAGATGCCCAGTAATATAGTGCCAATCAGATGCCCAGTAATATAGTGCCAGTCAGATGCCAAGTAATATAGTGCCAGTCAGATACCCAGTAATATAGTGCCAATCAGATACCCAGTATTATTGTGCCAATCAGATACCCAGTAATATAGTGCCAATCAGATGCCCAGTAATATAGTGCCAATCAGATGCCAAGTAATATAGTGCCAATCAGATACCCAGTAATATAGTGCCAGTCAGATGCCAAGTAATATAGTGCCAGTCAGATACCCAGTAATATAGTGCCAATCAGATACCCAGTATTATTGTGCCAATCAGATACCCAGTAATATAGTGCCAATCAGATGCCCAGTAATATAGTGCCAATCAGATGCCAAGTAATATAGTGCCAATCAGATACCCAGTAATATAGTGCCAATCAGATGCCAAGTAATATAGTGCCAGTCAGATACCCAGTAATATAGTGCCAATCAGATGCCCAGTAATATAGTGCCAATCAGATCAGATGCCAAGTAATATAGTGCCAGTCAGATACCCAGTAATATAGTGCCAATCAGATACCCAGTATTATTGTGCCAATCAGATACCCAGTAATATAGTGCCAATCAGATGCCCAGTAATATAGTGCCAATCAGATGCCAAGTAATATAGTGCCAATCAGATACCCAGTAATATAGTGCCAATCAGATGCCAAGTAATATAGTGCCAGTCAGATACCCAGTAATATAGTGCCAATCAGATACCCAGTAATATAGTGCCAGTCAGATACCCAGTAATATAGTGCCAATCAGATACCCAGTAATATAGTGCCAATCAGATGCCCAGTAATATTGTGCCATTTTGATACCCAGTAATATTGTGCCAGACAGCCCCCCCCCCCCCCGTACTTACATGAAGCGGCTCCGTGTCCCCCGCCGGATGTCTCCTCCGTGCAGTCTTCCCTCTTGCACGGAGGAGGGAAGCAGACACCGGATGTGACGCGACGTCACATCCGGCGGCAGTTTTTTTTTTTTTTTTTTTCCGGCCGTCGCATCCATCGGATGCGGCTTGCCGGAAAAAAGCGTTCACAAGCGCAATGCGCTGTGAACGCGGCAGCAGGGGCTGGGGGCCCACGGGACAGCTGCCTTGGGGCCCCCCAGGAGTAAATGGGCCCAGGGCAGCTGCCCCGTTTGCCCCGCGTTAAAGACGGCCCTGGCGGCCGCGCGGCCGCATAGGGCTAGTGCGCCCCCCCAGATATTGCGCCCGGTGCGGCCGGCCCCCCCTGCACCCCCCACGCTACGCCACTGGATGGCTGAAAGGGGTTGGGGGTAAGAGGCCCTCCATGGAAATGCATACAGGCCCACAGAAGCGGCAGCAGTGAAGAAAAAGAAGGCTTGTTAATGTAGGTTGACCACACATAGAGAGCAGCACAAACAACTGGCAGGCATGGTAGGGCAGTCAAAACAATGTTATTTAATTTTGTACATCTCCTGTTGTCAGAATGGTTTGGCCTGCTCTCTTCCTCTTCCTCTAGGTCAGGGGTGTCCAAGTTTATTCTAGAAAGGGCCACTTCGATAGAAATGTATGTGTGAGTGGGCCACATTCATTTTTCATTAATTCAGAGAATAATATATATAATTATATACATATGTGTGTGTGTGTGTGTGTGTGTGTGTGCAGGGGCGTTGCTAGGTCAACAAATGATCAGGGGCTTGAGCCCAGATGAGCACAATCGCACACAATCTCACCCCGTCTCTCTCTCTCTGTCTCACGCACCCTGTCTCTCTCCCTCTCTTTCTAACACACACCGCCTCTCTCTCTCTCTCACACACTCCGTCTCTCTATCTCACACTCTCCGTCTCTCTCTCTCACACACTCTCCGTCTCTCTCTCTCTCTCACACACTCTCCGTCTCTCTCCCTCTCTCACACTCTCCGTCTCTCTCCCTCTCTCACACTCTCCGTCTCTCTCCCTCTCCGTCTCTCTCCCTCTCTCCGTCTCTCTCCCTCTCTCACACTCTCCGTCTCTCTCCCTCTCTCACAGTCTCCCTCTCTCACACTCTCCATCTCTCTCCCTCTCTCACACTCTCCGTCTCTCTCTCTCCCTCACACTCTCCGTCTCTCTCCCTCTCTCACACTCTCCGTCTCTCTCCCTCTCTCACACTCTCCGTCTCTCTCTCTCCCTCACACTCTCCGTCTCTCTCTCTTCCTCACACTCTCCGTCTCTCTCTCACACACTCTCTGTCTCTCTCTCTCACACACTCTCCATCTCTCTCCCTCTCTCACACTCTCCGTCTCTCTCGCTCTCACACTCTCCGTCTCTCGCTCTCACACTCTCCGTCTCTCGCTCTCACACTCTCCGTCTCTCTCTCTCTCCCTCACACTCTCCGTCTCTCTCTCAAACATTTTCCGTCTCTCTCTCTCTCACACTCTCAGTCTCTCTCTCTCTCACACTCTCCGTCTCTCTCTCTCACACTCTCCGTCTCTCTCTCTCCCTCACACTCTCGTCTCTCTCTCACACATTTTCCGTCTCTCTCTCTCTCACACTCTCCGTCTCTCTCTCTCTCACACTCTCCGTCTCTCTCTCTCTCACACTTTCAGTCTTTGTCTCTCCCTCACACTCTCCGTCTCTCTCTCACACACTCTCCGTCTCTCTCTCTCTCACACTCTCCGTCTCTCTCTCTCTCACACTCTCCGTCTCTCTCTCTCTCACACTCTCCGTCTCTCTCTCTCACACACTTTCAGTCTCTCTCTCTCTCACACTCTACATCTCCCACAGTGTCTATATCTCCCACAGCGTCTATATCTTTCTCACACACACTTACACATACACAACCTGACACACACACCCTCATACACTTATGTAAACACCCTGACACACACACACCCTCATACACTTATGCAAACACCCTGACACACACCCCTCATACACTTATGCAAACACCCTGACACACACACACCCCCTCATACACTTATGCAAACACCCTGACACACACACACCCCCTCATACACTTATGCAAACAGCCTGATACACCCTCATACACTTATGCAAATACCCTGACACACACACCCTCATACACTTATGCAAACACCCTGACACACACACACTTAAACACATTGCTTCACCCACACAGTCACACTTACACGCAGACACTAACACACATTTTTAAATATTAAAAAAAAAAAAAGCCCTATTGCGTTGGTCCCCCTCCCTGCTAAATTACCTTTGTTTGCAGGGAGGAGGACGTTTCCGATGGACAATCATTTTCTTCTGCCGGATGTCACATCCGGCGCGCAGCCAGACTCACAGTGCGACGGGGGCGGAGCTTGCACCCGTCGCGCTGTCAGTATGGCCAGGAGGTGCGGTCACCGCAGGCACTTGCTTGTGGGCCGCACCTCCAGGAGGAGGGGCCAGCAGCAGCGCCTCTCCTCCCAACCCCCCGCACGAGCATAAACCTCCGATTCTGGGACTATGTCCCAGACGGGGAAAAGCTCAGCGGGGGAGATTTTTTTTTTTTTTAAACAGTGATAGCCCTGGAGTCTCGGGGCTAAAGTATGCTTTAGCCCCAGAGTCTCCATTCGGGGCTATGCACTGGAGATTCGGGGCTATAGCCCCAGTAGCCCCCCCCCCTAGCGACGCCTCTGTGTGTGTGTATATATATATATACACACACACATTTCAGCAGTCACATTTACTACACACACACACATACATGCATACAGTCACACCTACCACACACACACACACACACACACACACACAGTCACACTTACCACAGACATACAGACACTTACCACACACCCACATACAAATTTACACACACACTTACCACACACACATACATACACTTCCCCCCCACACACACACACTTACCCCTCCCCCCCTACACACACTACACACACACTTACCGCCCCCCCCCCCCCAACACACACGGCATACACTAACCCCCCCACAGAAACACACCACACATGCACAAATATACACACACACTCACATTCATACATTTACCCCACACATTCACACACACATACACTTACCCCACACACACATACACATTTATACACACACACTCACATACATACTTACCCCCCCACACACATACACAAATATACACACCCACTCACATTCATACATTTACCCCACACATTCACACACACATACACTTACCCCACACACACACACACATTTATACACACTCACATACATACACTTACCCCAGACACACACACATTTATACACACACTCACATACATACACTTACCCCACACACACACACATTTATACACACACTCACATACATACACTTACCCCACACACACATACACATTTATACGCACACTCACATACATACACTAACCCCGCACACACTTAACAAACATTTGTTTGTTTTTTAAACGGGGCTGTGGGCTCCTTAATCCCGAGGCTGTGGGCTCCCCGTGATCTTCATGCTGCCGGTGCGCTTCTTCCCTTCCTCTGACCCTTGCGCATGACCTCACGTGCAAAGTAGAGTAGGGGCATAGAAGCACGACAGCAGCACCGCTCTATATAGGGAACTTCGTTCCTTGACACAGCTTCCTGTGCAGTGAGTAGTTGGAGCTGCATCTACAGCAGAGCTCAGGCGGGCCGCACCTCGATGCTCTAGGTGGTGTCTTCCTCTTTACTCTGGCAGCTGCTCTTACACAGGCACACAAAAGCTACTTTTGATAAAGCATGTTTTGTGTGAAATATGTCATGCATTTGCCTTTTTTTGTAGACCACTTTTGAAGACCAAGGTCTAAAATAAATTAATTTTGATTTTATTACTAATCATTCATACTTTTCAAGTATTATGAAAAAAGCTACACACTTGCAAACTTGATAGACTCTCCTCAACTACACTTATTGTATTGTTCTTGTCCATATGTAACGCATTAGTGACATGACCTTTTGACTTTGTCTTTCTCTTGGTGACAAGGGCTGTTTTGACAGTGTGGTGTTTGTGTTTAGCTGTAATTTTCTTCTTTCTTGCATACTGTACCCACACAAATTATATGTTGTTTTTAGCATCATAAGAACTGCTTGTTCCACCGCAGGACGTGCCAGGCAGTACTGCGTAGACCATATCTCCAGAAGGATATTGATACTTCAGAGAAAGTTCAGAAAAGGGCTACTAAACTGGTTCATGGGTTGAAGGGTAAAACTTACCAGGAAAGGTTAAAGCATCTTAACATGTATAGCTTGGAGGAAAGATGTAACAGGGGGGATATGATATAAACATTGTATTTGTCTACACTTGTGACATTAATGATGGTCAGATCACATTTTATGACCCATTAATGGAGAAAAACAGGTAATTCCAAAGGGTTCACATACTTTTTAATGCCACTGTACATGCCAATTTATTCTCATACTAGGGACACTGGACATTTCACTTGTGGTTCACAGCTGCATAAAGTGTCTGCTTGAGAACTAATCTGGTCTTCACCCACAGACACAAACAAAAACAAACATGCTTGGCCTGAAAAAAAGAACCACAGTGGCTGTGCTTAAACCATTTGACTCCTACAGATCTCCTCAGCATATATATATAAACATGTCCTCAAACTTACATTAACATTCACATACATTAAAACTGTATTAGTACACAGGAGATTCACCATTGTCCCAATAAGAGAAAATTCACAGACCTGCTCCAGGCTTTGACCACCCATTTTTTGCAATGCTATCATTGCTCTGCGTAGGGGGTATCCGAGTGATGTAACCGCCTCAATGACCTCACGTTCTTCTTTACTAAGAGCCATTAGGACATCCCTTGATGAGTCATGGTGGTTCTTCCTGGTCGGAGGCAGGCAGGAGTACGGACTCAGAGACTAGAAAACATAAATGGGATATGGAAAATAATTAAACAGCTGGAGTGACCCTGTTAGAATTGTTTTTATTAAAGACCTGACATTAGGGACAGTTTCTATCACGTTACAGCTTCCTTGCAAACGTATACACCCACCACTGTACTGTACCAATGTACTAATGTACTAAACCCCCCCCCCAAAACTGAAAGATTGAGAGATTTGGATTTTAAGAGGAGCTTTCTTTCAAAAAAGCAAGAATAATAAACATTCAACAAATCATTTAAGCACAATCCCAATTGGTGCAGTGCTTCCATGGATGTGGGGAAAGCATATAAATAAGAAATCCATGCATATGCCTGTAAATTATGAGGGACAGGGACTGTTCTGCTTTGTTCTCTGCTATCTACACTGCAGATCATTTCTAGTTCTAGGTCAAATGGTCTTGTTGTGTTTGTCCTGGATATCACCGCTCTGTTGGGTCACCATGTGTGTTTATAAAATGAACAGCATGTTCATGGGCTGATCTCTATGGTTTTGTGGATCCCACTTTGTCTAATGTTTACATCAGCAGTGTCTGTCTGTCAATGTGACTACGTTTTACCGTTGTGGTGGGTTTGTGGCAGCGTATAGGTGGAATGGAACCTGCGCTGTATGGTCTTTTGGAACAGCAGCAACTGGAAGATGGAGGAGGGGGCGTTGGTGTGAAAGACTGAGAATAACGGTTGTTCCTGATGTGCTGATTTTCTGTGAACACTCTTCCATCAGAGCTATTTTTGTGCGAATGCACCAGAGACGCAATCCTTTTGTTAGCTTCTTCAAGCTCATTTCTGGTGCTGTTCAAAAGAGCTAACGACTTCCTCTTCTTAATATTGCAAGGGGGGGAATCTTGCTTTGGGCAACGACATCTTGATGGAGGACTTGGCACAAATGGGGAGGTACGTGGGCGTTGAGCCCTTTGTGGTTGGGGACTTGTCTTGCAAGATCGGGCTCTGGCCTCTCTTTGCCGAGTTTCCATTTCACTTTCTTCAGATGAAGAGTACTCATCGTCCTCAGAGTAGCCATCCTCCTCGAAAATTCCACTCTTCTCTGTGTGACCTTGTGTCCCCCAGCTGTTCCATGTGCGGATAGGATAGACGTCTGAAGTGCTAAGACTTCTGCATCTGCGTGAGGGTGGTGTAGGTCTTTGTTGGGGACTGCTACGTCTAGGTGGGGAGACACCCCTCCCATCTTCAACCATCCAATATGGTGGAGCAGAGGGCCGGATATCCGAGACTGGAATATTTCTGCCATACATTCCTTCCACCCAGTTCAGCACCTTTCGCTCCATGGAGAAGTCAGGCTGCAGAGAGTACATGACAGTAATGGCGATGAGTGAAAATAATGATCACAAAATTCCTAATTGACCCTACAGCATGACAATAATATAGCCTACTGACATGGATTCTAACGTCAGACTTTGGTAACAAAATAGGAGTGAACTTGAAAACAATAAGGATTTAATTAAATACATAGCAACTGTTGAAAGTACCACTTGGCGTGTGGACATCCACAGTGATCAATACTGTGCATAGGAGGCCGAAGCAGCACAGTGATTTATACAGAGTATTGAGTTGACGGAGATGTTCTTCTGTGGCACAGATGTTTATATTACATTGCCACAGTAACTAAAACCAGCATTGGAGAGCTCCACATGTGATTTGTAATGGAAGGGAGTCCTCTGCAGCAACGGATCTATCAAATAAATGGGAACAAAGCTAGTTTAGAGGTGATCATCTATAGCCGAGTATTTGAGTTTATTTAACAGTATATTCACTCCATGCCACAGCTCTGCATACATTAAAGAGCAAGTAATCCTTGCTCAGTTGAACATAAGCACATCTTAGGCTAAAACAAGGAGCCTGTAGTTTGATACCAGGTTTATATTGCTCCAAAGCAAAGTTTACTTTTACAGAACTAACGTTTACAACTGTATAAATGTTAACATGTTCACTGCCTTCAAAAATGTTTTATTACACTTTGGGAGGGGGAAACACAGTCCAGTGAAGTCTCTTTGAACAACCAGGTCCATCAAATGCTATATTTTCTTAAACAATTGCGCCACCTGCTGTTAAAATGGGTTTCAAAACCTCGTTAGTAAAAATATTTAGTGGACGCACCCTCATAGCCAATGTATTAGCAAAGGTTAAATGATTATCAAATACATAGAAAATGTAATATATTTAGCCATATGCGACGTTGCATGACGGTGCAAGGGTGTGGGGGTCATATTTGGTCTCGTTTATGGGGGTAAGTGTTGCCCCCCATTTAAAGGGGCGGGGTAGGTGGCAGATGGCATGACTGAGGGGCAGATGGCATCTTGGGGGGGGCATGTGGCAGATGGCATGTCTGGGGGTAGATGGCAAGCATGGGGGTCAGGTGGCAAGCATAGGGAGACAGATGGCATGTTTGGAGGCAGATGCCATGTCTGGGGGGGTAGGTGACAAGCTAAGGGTGACAGATGGCATGTGGGCAGATGGCAATTTGGAGTTGGGGTAGATGGTAAGTCTGAGGGAGCCAGATGGCATTTCTGTTGGGACAGATAGGGATGCATTGGTTAGTTTGAGGGGCAGATGGGCAAATAAAAGGAAATAAAAACATGATTTTCAATCATTATTTTTTATTAAATATGGAAAAACTACATGTAAATTAATATTTATAAGTAAAACTTTTTTCATATAGCGTAGGCTTATATTCAGGCCTTTTTTTCCTAAATTAATATCCAAAGTTTGGGGAGGGGTCGTCTTATATTCGATCAAATATAGTATTTTTCAAAAGCACCGTTCCAAAACAATGGCTTTATGACACAACGTGTACTCAGTTTAATGTAAATATTCTCAATCATTTTAGTCGAATCTACTCACTAAGAAGAGAACAGGTGAACAGCCCATGAACTAGACATGCTCTCTCATGATAAGCTATGTTATCTGTAACTAACAGCTGAAAAAGATAAGAAGTTACAACTTTTAACAAAACATTTTTTTTTGCATCTGTCATACAAAAAACACCACAGTGCCATGTGCTAGATGTGTGCTAGGAAATGTATAGAAGACTGAGCATTGCTGTGTGTGTGCATGCTCCCAGAATACTATGCACAGGTACCAAGATGCACAAAAGAAGCAAATTTCAATGAAGTGTGTCTTAATTTACACCACTATATATAGATGCATTATCTACCTGAACGGGAACTTGTCATCCACTCACTTAGAGCTTTGAGATTTTGTCAAAACTCTGTCAGGAAAGGTGCAGCAGGTTTGGGAATACAGCGTATGCAGATGTACATACAGATGTGCAAATGTATGCACATGTTCCTGACTTACCGCAGTGCACTCTAGTATCTCGTTGCAGTCTGTCACACTGACATTTAGGGGTGTGAATGGCCGCTCTTCAGCAAAAGAAACCGGAGCTAATCCATCTTGAAGTTTGAATGGGATGTCATCCAGGAAACTCATCCCTATGAAGACTTCAAAGGATGGACCTTGAAATGAAGACAGAGACAAACCAAAATTACTTACAGCAGGAGGGGTCAGTGCAGTAGGTCAAAGTAACGAAATGTAGTGAAGATAGTTCACTAGCTAATAGAGTTGAGAGGACACCTGGATGTTCGGGTTTGGTAGGTTCGGCCGAACTTCGAAAAAATGTCCGGGTCAGTGCTCGAACTGGACCCCGAACCCATTGAAGTCAATGGGGACACAAACTTTTGGCCGCTAAAATGCCTCTAAAGAAGTCCTGGAAAGGGCTAGAGGACTGCAAAATGAAGTAAAATGTGGGTAAGAATGTCCCCATTCATACGAATAGGTCAATTGACTTATTCTTATGAATGGGGACTCTATTTCGGTTTATAGAAAGCCCATAGCATTACATACAATGTAATCGCCGAACCCCGAACTCCAACCCGAACATACAGTGAAATGTCCGTGTTCGGGTCCGGGGTCCAAAAACCGTAATGTTCGGTACAAACCCAAACAGTGCGGTTCGGGTTCGCTCAACACTACTAGCTAACTATTAAATGGGACAGTATAATATGAAGGAAGATGAGTAGATTCCCTTTCTAAACACATGGTGAGGCAGTTTAACACATTTAAAGTTACTCATTGCAGCACAGCTTGATCTATCTATTTGCAGTGTTGTAACAAGGGTCCTGAGACTTGTCCTCATTGATCTCAGAGGGGACTCTAGCTGAGAACATGATAAGGATTTAACAACAGCAAGTTACTGCCAAGAAGCACTAAATGCTGTGTGCATGGGCATCCTGTGTGTGGAGGGGGGGGGGGGGGGGGCAATGGGGTTACGGTAAGTCTACAGTGCAAACACAAACTATAATAATAATATGCAAGCAGCCATATTGCTACCATATCCTATTAAATTTATAGGATATGTAGTTAGACTGGGATGGTTACACTACACACTAACTTTTTTTGTTGTAGACCACAGCTCCCATGATATACAGCTAGCCCATTACATACTGAATACCATAGGAATTATAGATTGGGGTAATAGTGGTTATTCTTTACCACCCCAGCTTTTGTAAACTTCCCATGATGCTCAGGTATATGCTGACTTGTTAGTTATTACAACCATGGTCATATAATTGTCCTATTAACCCTAGTGACATGACCTCTCCAATAGGGCGCCCGAGATTCTTTTCATGGGAGCGATCGTGGTGCCCTAGACTCTGCTCATTTAACCAGAGGGCGGACTAGGTCCGTCCAATGTTGATAATGGTTTGCTCAACAGGATGGACCTTGTCCGCCCTATGTTGGGAAGGGGTTAATGGGTAACTTTTGTAACATTTGCCTCACCACAGGAAACCCCTCTCTGGAGCCAGAATTTGAGTTCTGCCCCCTCACAATATCACTTTTCCTGTTATTGATTCCATGTATTTGTCTCACCAATTTTCTTAAATAAATTACAGATCCCCCTTCCCCACACACACACTCTGGAAAAAATCCTGTGGACGTCCCTGGCTGTGTGGACTCACCAGGCTTCACAGCCCAAGCTCGGAGTGGCCAAGCGGCTCTTATCTGCCGTCAACTTCAATGTTCTTCACCCAGGCCATTGGTGAATACGCACAAATGTAGCACAAGATGAGGATTATATACCCAGTTACTTGGATAATGAGTTCTGTGTTGCTGCACAGAGCAGTGGAAATGTACAACTGTTCCAAGTGCTGACGGCTCACGAAAGCAAGATAATCTGATTTGCTTCACGTGGCTGAGCACACGGATGCACAGGAGACCTCGCATAAGAAACAGGATTACAGCGATGTGACACATAGCATTATAGATGTGAGTAAACTAACAGTGGAACAACTAAGGTAAAACCACAGTCGTGGACTGAGAGGGGTGGATAATAGAGGATAGAGCACAAGAATAGTGAATGGCAGACTGTACCAGGGATATTCAGAGCAATACTGGAGATAATGCAGTGATAGGGAGGGAGATATTTTGGAGATCTTGTGGAATAATAATGTATAGATTATTATTAGTAGGAACAAGCAGGATAACCAGAAGAACAAAAAACACTATTACTATAAGAGAGAGATTATATTGCATTTATCAGGGAATGATTGCATTATGGAGCTTGGGTAATGTGCAAATGATGAGAACATTTACAACTACGAGACAGGCACCATGTAAAAACATATCAATCATTGGTATATCCATGGAATTGCTTTCCAGCACATGTTGGAGAAGTAATGTTGCTGGCCTGAGAAAAGTCAACCCTTACACACTACAGAAGTTTTGGTTTTAAGGCTTATTCTATTTGAGTATGCTGGAATGCATGGACTGCTTCTGCTTATCCTAATATAAGAACCTAAAAGCCAACAAAAATGCAGTGATGCATTATCAGTTAAAAGCTTTACAAGGCAGTCAACCTTACTTGCAACAAGTAACACCAGTCTGTGTTACTAAGTTAGTAATACGATGTATTACACCGGCTCTTTTAAAATTGAGGGTTGGGAATGGGTAATACATGTCATCTCTCCAGTCAATTAAACACGTGCACACTGTGATGCTGAGTTCCCTCTAGCAAGGCACATTATTATTTAGACATTCACATAAACGCAGATGGTTCGGGCATGAGAATGACTAAGCTGGAATTGGCTGCATTTGAACCAAAATGAATAGGTCTAGTCAGATATTACAGCTACAACTATAAAGGTTAAAGACTACTGCATTAAAATCACAGTTGCCTTCTACATACCCTTTGTAATTTCACAACAGGATAGCAGAAAGTGGGTGTTTCTTGATGTCTGGAGAGATGACCAAGGTAGACCCGGTCAGCAAGGTCTCTTTATCAACGCAAGTCCACAGGTTCCCATTCCCCTCACATAATAAGCCGCCTGAAGGATTAGGATGGCCACGTGACTTACAAAGAGAATCCATCAGATCACACAACACAGTTCATGCAACCCACTAGTAACCCTGTAATCCTATTAGTATGGGACATGCAGCATGGCAAACAAACGTGACCATCTCAGAGACGAAATGATGGAATCTAAAAGGACCCTACCAAGAGGCCCTTTGGAGACTTTTCTTGGTAATACAATTTAACAAAACTAACTAGTTTCTTTCTCTATCCAGTAAAAAATTAAAAATCTAAAAAGTTATATATAATGGTCCATCTATGGATGGATACAACTGAGTGGTCCTTATCTGCTGACACATTCTTATGTTAACTGGTAATAATAAAAAACAAATTTAAAAAACATTTGCACACTTTATACATTCCAGAGATGTTAGCTACCTCTTTACTTCAGATATAATATGTAAGTATTGTTCTAAATGTGAAACTCTGTAATAGCATTCTGTACTTGGTTCCCAGGGCGTACATGAAAATGAGAAATCTCAATGTATTCTTCCAGTTACTCCTAAGTGGTTAAGCATACTTTCACGCAGAACTCCTTTATGCATGTGCTGCACAAAGTTGGTCAAAAAACATAAATGCTATAACTTTGTCGCTAATCAATTTATGAACTGACATTACACACAAATAAAGCGCTAGGTCGTGCATTTTCACCACCTTTATAAATGCCCCCTATAGTATTCCACCGCAAATACAATAAAAAAACACCGTACAATCTATACTTTCTCCAAAATAAAGATTTAGCAATAGACTTTATTTCATGTAGACATCAATACAATGTGTTAAATAGAATTCACAAAAAAAGTTCATACATTAAAGGAAATGTAGCACAGTGTTACTCTGGAAAACACTTTATATGACACGTGGCTGGCTCAGCTCAGGAAGCAATGTGAGGATCATTTTACTATACAAGCTGAGAATATTATTGGTGCACAAAGAGCTTCACGTCCTGTGCACAGATAATGATGTTGATATATCGCACATCTGAAAATACTTTCAGTGGCATGATTTATAAAAGATCATAGAGAGGAACAGTTCTTGGCTTTCACTCAGTCTGCAGCACAGCTGTGGCCCAGGTTTCACTGGATGGGGGTTTTGGGAGCACCCATCCTCGAGGAATACTGCTCCCATCAGGATGATCAGGTGGAACTAGAAACCGATCCCATTCACGTCTGCAAAAAGGAATTGGTCAATTGGTGTTATTTAACCTGAATGCTATCCACGTCAGAATAGAACCCAAAACCATGTTGTCTTTATTCACAACATACTTTGGGAAAGAAGTAGAACTATAGTAAAACTATTTAACAGTCAGATTCAAAGACAACACAATGTGTCACACTGCTTATACTGGGAATTTCTGGCTCTCAAGATGAACAATGAAGGCCTTCTACATGTTGATTTCTTAGTGTTTCAAATATATTGATTGCCATAACATTTCTAATCTTTAGATGAAGGCTTTTAACAGTCCTGTTAAGACAGTGGCCATGACAAAATCTATATACACTTTACAGGGATTATTACTGTATGATAAGGATGTATTAGCAGTACAGAAGTCTTTACACAGCAAGGTTATATTTCTGTGAATTTCCAAAATGTTTGAAAGGATCACAGATTCTATGTTATTCTACAGAGCATAAGTATTAACCGTTATATCAATATATAACCATTATCATCTATAGATACATGTTCATTTCTAATTGCTATCCATTCAAATGCACTATTCTGTAAAAGAAAAAGTGGCCAAGAAGTGTGGATAAGGAACATCTCTACCCAAAATCAGGGCCGGTGTTCTGACGAATTACTCGAGCAAATTCTCCTGCGCAATCGCAGGAGAATTTGCTCACTGCGCATGCGCAGAAAGTTACAGCTGATAACTCAGCTGTAACTTTATGTCCACCGCGCATGCGCGAGCTGCGCAAGCCACATCCCGTCCCCCGCACACCCCTTCTCACCAGCTGATCGGACAGCGGCGGTACACAGCGCATGCGCGCGGCTATCAAGCCGTGTGGGAATGCGCTGTGTCCGTGGCTGGATTCAAACAAAACGCTGGTAAGTAACACGGGGCGGGGGGGGGGGGGGGGACATAAGGAGCCAACAGAGGTAAGCACCCTGGTGAGGGCTGCCTCATCTTCATGGGAGTTGTATACAGCAGGAGGATCACAACTCCCATGAAGATGAGGCAGCCCTCACCAGGGTGCTTACCTCTCTGTTGGCTCCTTATGTCCCCCCCCCCCCCCCCCGCCCCGCGTTACTTACCAGCGTTTTGTTTGAATCCAGCCACGGACACAGCGCATTCCCACACGGCTTGATAGCCGCGCGCATGCGCTGTGTACCGCCGCTGTCCGATCAGCTGGTGAGAAGGGGTGTGCGGGGGGCGGGATGTGGGTTGCGCAGCTCGCGCATGCGCGGTGGACATAAAGTTACAGCTGAGTTATCAGCTGTAACTTTCTGCGCATGCGCAGTGAGCAAATTCTCCTGCGATTGCGCAGGAGAATTTGCTCGAGTAATTCGTCAGAACACCGGAGTTACTAACCAGCAAACTGTGGTGAACTGAAAACCTAGGACAAAGTAGCAGAGTTGGAATAATTCTCAAACAGACTAGTAACTGGCTATTGTGGCCTATGTTTTACAACTTGACTTTCATTTCACCACAAGTCGCTGTTATGTGAAGTGAATCTTTATTTTCTTTTCATATAGATAAAAGTAAATATAATTTATCATTCCATGGAATGGGCATGTAATACTGACATGTCAATCATGATTAACGGAGCAGAGAGATTTTTAAGCTTCAACAAGAGGATACCTTACAGTAAGAGGACTGAAGTGTGGAATGAATGACTGAATGAGGGAGGGAGGGGGATAGAGAGAGCAAGAGGGAGGTTGGGTATGGTTTTTGATTTATGGATTAATTGGATTTCTTTTGGAATCACGTAGGCCCAGGCTTTTCACTTTCTCCCATTGAGGCATAATAGCCAATTTTAATGGTTAAATGTGGTCTTCAGTTTGAAAGACAATGGTTGAACTTCATTCACTTGAAGCCTCCTTTTCAGTCATACAAACCATGTAACCAGTGGCGTCGCTAGGGGTGGGCTACTGGGGCTGAATCCCCGGTGCATAGCCCCGAATGGAGGCTCTGGGGCTAAAGTATACTTTAGCCCCGAGACTCCAGGGCTATCATTGTAACTTTTTAAATGTCTAATGAAGACATCCTGCGGCTGAAGAAATGTCCTCCTCCCTGCAAATAAAGGTAACTAAGCAGGGAGGGGGACCAACAGTAAAACGTTTTGATTTTTTAGTGACAATGTGCGAGAGAGAGACACAGAGTGACAGAGTGCGAGAGAGAGAGACACACACAGAGTGCGAGAGAGAGAGAGAGACACACACAGAGTGCGAGAGAGAGAGAGAGACACACAGAGTGCGAGAGAGAGACACACACAGAGTGCGAGAGAGAGAGAGAGACACACACAGAGTGCGAGAGAGAGAGAGAGACACACAGAGTGCGAGAGAGAGAGAGAGACACACACAGAGTGCGAGAGAGAGAGAGACACACACAGAGTGCGAGAGAGAGAGAGAGACACACAGAGTGCGAGAGAGAGAGAGAGACACACAGAGTGCGAGAGAGAGAGAGAGACACACACAGAGTGCGAGAGAGAGAGAGACACACAGAGTGCGAGAGAGAGAGAGAGACACAGAGTGCGAGAGAGAGAGAGAGAGACACACACAGAGTGCGAGAGAGAGAGAGACACACACAGAGTGCGAGAGAGAGAGAGAGACACACACAGAGTGCGAGAGAGAGAGACACAGAGTGCGAGAGAGAGAGAGAGACACACAGAGTGCGAGAGAGAGAGACACAGAGTGCGAGAGAGAGAGACACAGAGTGCGAGAGAGAGAGAGAGAGAGAGAGACACAGAGTGCGAGAGAGAGAGAGACACACACAGAGTGCGAGAGAGAGAGAGACACACAGAGTGCGAGAGAGAGAGAGAGAGACACACACAGAGTGCGAGAGAGAGAGAGAGAGACACACAGAGTGCGAGAGAGAGAGACACAGAGTGCGAGAGAGAGAGAGAGAGAGAGACACAGAGAGCGAGAGAGAGAGAGAGACACAGAGTGCGAGAGAGAGAGAGAGACACAGAGTGCGAGAGAGAGAGAGAGAGAGAGAGACACAGAGTGCGAGAGAGAGAGAGACACACACAGAGTGCGAGAGAGAGAGAGAGACACACAGAGTGCGAGAGAGAGAGAGAGACACACAGAGTGCGAGAGAGAGAGAGAGACACACACAGAGTGCGAGAGAGAGAGACACACACAGAGTGCGAGAGAGAGAGAGAGAGACACACACAGAGTGCGAGAGAGAGAGAGAGAGACACACACAGAGTGCGAGAGAGAGAGAGACACACACAGAGTGCGAGAGAGAGAGAGAGAGAGACACACACAGAGTGCGAGAGAGAGAGAGAGAGACACACACAGAGTGCGAGAGAGAGAGAGAGAGACACACACACACAGAGTGCGAGAGAGAGAGACACACACAGAGTGCGAGAGAGAGAGAGAGACACAGAGTGCGAGAGAGAGAGAGAGACACAGAGTGCGAGAGAGAGAGAGAGAGACACACAGAGTGCGAGAGAGAGAGAGAGACACACAGAGTGCGAGAGAGAGAGAGAGACACACAGAGTGCGAGAGAGAGAGAGAGACACAGAGTGCGAGAGAGAGACACAGAGTGCGAGAGAGAGAGAGAGACACAGAGTGCGAGAGAGAGACACAGAGTGCGAGAGAGAGACACAGAGTGCGAGAGAGAGAGAGAGACACAGAGTGCGAGAGAGAGAGAGAGACACAGAGTGCGAGAGAGAGAGAGAGACACAGAGTGCGAGAGAGAGAGAGACACAGAGTGCGAGAGAGAGAGAGACACAGAGTGCGAGAGAGAGAGAGAAACACAGAGTGCGAGAGAGAGAGAGAGAGACACAGAGTGCGAGAGAGAGAGACACAGAGTGCGAGAGAGAGAGACACAGAGTGCGAGAGAGAGAGAGAGACACAGAGTGCGAGAGAGAGAGACAGAGTGCGAGAGAGAGAGAGACACAGAGTGCGAGAGAGAGAGACACAGAGTGCGAGAGAGAGAGACACAGAGTGCGAGAGAGAGAGACACAGAGTGCGAGAGAGAGAGACACAGAGTGCGAGAGAGAGAGACACAGAGTGCGAGAGAGAGAGACACAGAGTGACAGTGTGCGAGAGAGAGACACAGAGTGACAGTGTGCGAGAGAGAGACACAGAGTGACAGTGTGCGAGAGAGAGACACAGAGTGAGAAAGAGAGAGAGACGGAGTGTGTGACAGAGTCCTTCTAGGTTCTAGCCCCATATCATTTGTAGACCTTGCAATGCCCCTGCATGTAACTCACCTTATCTGTACGAGCGAAACAACCGAATGTTCTGCTTGCATGTAATACTGCCGGAATGGTTGAAGAGGATGAACTGGAGGAATTGTATCTGGAAATATACAGAATATAAAATAAAATCATTGTAGCATTCTGGAAATTCTGGTAAAAATATATTTTTAATTAGTTCACAAACGAT
Organism: Pelodytes ibericus; assembly: GCA_036172795.1. Classification (NCBI taxonomy): domain Eukaryota; kingdom Metazoa; phylum Chordata; class Amphibia; order Anura; family Pelodytidae; genus Pelodytes; species Pelodytes ibericus. Next base: position 181,968,587 of record CM069858.1, on the reverse strand, counting down.
ATAATTTGATAACTGTTAAGAACCAAGTCTAAATCTAGTTGCTATATTGCCTAACAGTGTTATATAGAATTCACCACCATCAGTACTGATGCCACCACGTCAAAATCACCTTTTAGTAAATAAACCCCATTGTCTGTAGCTGTGCCTTTTTCTGTGACGTTATCACCCAACACAACTGACAGAATATCTCATGAAATCAATATTGAAAGCTATCAAAAATATATATTCCTTTTTGCAGTATCAAATCACTGTATAGAGGCTATACTACATAAATACAGAACAACTCGCTGTAAATGTAATAGGATATAATACATGTATTATTATACAGGCTGAGTATCAGGATTGCAGAAACGGAAGTGGCTGGGTGAAGTCTAAGCAAATAATCCTGCATCTCAAGGCAAATAAATCAATTACACACCTGGGTTTCCAAATAATACAGAGTCAACCTCTTGCTGCAGCTTGATGACTTTGTCTTTTTCCTTTTTCATCCTTTTTTCCTTGTCTCTTTGTCTCTCCTCTTCTTGTTCTCCCTCTAATATAACGTTCAGAGCTCTCTCCTCTACATCATACAGAGCCACGCGTTTGTGGACCATCGCCCGAAGTCGTTGAATATGGTTTTCAAACGTGACGTCAGCAGATTGTGGTGGGAAGACACCTATTGGAAGTAGAAGGCACTAGGTTACGAAACTAATCCTAGACATTGCCAATATGTTCTGTATACTTCACCTGTCTAAAGCACCTCCTCATTGTGCGCCCATGTGTTATCGTAATGCATAATGTGGACTTTAGCTCTCAAATTACAAAAGTTTTTCATTGTGTTGACACCAGGCAGTCAAAGAATAACAATATAATATAAGTTACTATACATTTTGATCCGAGCACATTGCACCCTCTAAACCACTGATTGCTTATTTTACATAGAAAGTCAAATGGTCCTACGGCTTTTGACAAAGCATGTTTAGTATGAAACGCGTTAATCATTTGCATCTTTTCTCACCACCTTGTATCTATGTCAGTTTGTCTCCGTGTACGATGCTGCTTTTTCATTTTGAATCATTTAAATGTTTTCTATTTACAAAGATCAAGGTCTCAAATAAAAATGTTTTTTGATTTTATTAGAAATCATCTATCGTCTTCTCGGGAGTGCTGCCAGACCCTTTGGACTGGCTGAGTGTGAGTGGCGTCCTTCCCATTTATTTACGTCAGAGAACACATTGAGGAGCAATATTGATTCATGGCTGAGCCGGCAACATTTAAAAACATTTTTTAAATAGGACCTTTACATGTTACATAACATGAGACACTATCAGACACCCCATTCGCACAAACATCTAATCCATTGATCTTTAACCTTTGACACTGCAGCTATTGCAAACAGTTGCTGCCATTATGTTCTCCAATCCTTTGGCTTGCGGAGTATGAGAATGGCAGATGACAACCATGGTGTCCATGTTTACATAGTAATTTAGTTTGAAAAAATGGGCCATAAAACCCTGTATGTTCTACTTTTCTAAAAAAAAATAAAAAAAAAAGATTATATCCAGAGCCTTTTTGAAGACATACATTGTATTTGATAGCACCACCTCTACTGGCAGTGAATTCCATATCTTTATTGTCCTTACCGTAAATAATCCCTTCCTTTGCTGTCTATGAAATCTTTGCTCTTCTAGTCTCAGGAGGTGATCTTGTTCTTTGTACATTTCTATTAATGATCAGGTCACTGGAGAGCTCGTTATATTGGCCCTGCATATATTTATATAATGTTATAATATCCCCTCTAAGATGCTGTGCTTTTAGCATAAATAAATGCAACTTTTCTAGTCTCTTTTCATAACCAAGAACTTCCATTCCCCTTATTCATTTTGTAGCAGCCCTCCTATGCACCTTTTCTAGTTCTGTAATGTAATTTTTATGGATTAGTGCCTGGAATTGCACTGCATATTCAAGGTGAGGTCTTACCATTGACTTGAAGAGTCAAGATGATATCTTCTTTTCACAAATCAATACCCTTTTTACACATCTTTTTGACTTTTGCAGCTCCTGACTGACATTGCTCACGGTCAAAAGAATGCCATTAGTTTAGAATGATTTTGTGTGCACTTTGATGATGCAGAGCAGCGGGTGTGAAGTCCAATGCTCTAGTGCAATATTAGTAAGAAATTATGTATGCATGTGTAAAAAAAGAGAAACAAATAGAAAATACCCAAAGGAATGTGCTGTGCAAATAGAAATATATTTATCATGTAGACTTAAATAAATCTTGCAACAACGTGGTCATACGCGCCTCTCTCGCAAGCGCACGCTGCGCCTCTCTCTCGCCTCTTTCACGCGCACGCTGCGTCTCTCTTACACACACAGTCACACTTACACAGATATTTTTTTTTATATCATTTTACTGTTGGTCCCCCTCCCTCCTTAGTTACCTTTATTTGCAGGGAGGAGGACATTTCTTCAGCCGCAGGATGTCTTCATTAGACATTTAAAAAGTTACAATGATAGCCCTGGAGTCTCGGGGCTAAATAAGACTTTACCCCCAGAGCCTTCATTCAGGGTTATGCACCGGGGATTTGGGGCTTCAGTCCCAGTAGCCCACCCCTAGCGAATGAGGTTTCAGTAGAACCCTCAAGATACAAAGTAGAGCGGTAGTAATATAATAACAGCATGCCCAACATCTCTTACCCTTTCTTCCAGCTGCCTCCTTTCTCAGTTTCCTCAGCTTCTCCAGGGACCGCAGAACATCTAACATTTTCTTGGCGTCTGCTTGTTTCTTTCTCACCTCAGAAAGAACACTATCGGCAGCAGCTTTCAGCTCCCGCTCCTAAATATACAAAAGTGTTTAAGACCTGAGCCCACCAGGAGGTTTGGGTCCTACACCAATTCCATAGTGATAAATAAATGACTTTAAAAAATACAAAATACATATAAAAGACAATTCTGCTTTTATCTCTATGGTCTATAGGTCTCTTTAATTAGGATGTGTGAGATGCTGACATCAGATACAGGCTCACTGGGCATCACCATTCATTTCTATGGTACTCAGAAATGGTTGGGCATGCCCAGTACAGGAGACATCCTGTCGGCAGTATTCATCTCCATGAGAAAGCCCGCAAACCAGCCATGAATAGTCATTTAAACTTCTCTGCATATGTTTAAAGGACACCAGATATAGAATAGTGCATACCTTTTTTCTCTCTTCCACCTCATGGATACACTGCATCCGCCACTGATCAATCTTAGCCTCCCTCTCCGCTGCACGTTCAGTGGCCTCCTTGTCCTCTTCAGTCTCTTGCTTTGCCCTCTGCTGACGTAGCCTCTTTTTTTGCACCATCCTTAGCTTCCTCTTAAGGCTTTGGATATATCCAGGTTCCTCCAGCTTTTTCATTCTACTTTGCAGCTCAGCATGGATTTTAGCTGCTTTAGGGAATTCCTGGGCCCATGCCTCTTTAGATTCAGCACTGCTCTGTAAGGTTTGGCACAGGGTCTTCAGCTGTGACACAAGACTCAGAGCCCCATATATTAACTCACGTGCTTCTGTAACAGAGCAAGTCCTTGTAGGCTCTGACTCAGGGGGCAGCTTGTTCTTTCTATATGCCAGGAAGGACGATAGCCAATGCTGAAACATATCTTTATCTAGTGGCCTATTTTCTCCAAAAGTCCACATGCCATCACCCTGCCTGTTGGGGTGCATACTGGGACCTTGCATGCTAGGATTCCCTTGGAGCATTAAGTGGCACTCATTTTGCAAACTCGCTCCATGCTGATATAAGAAGGATCCATCCCTTTGGAGCATGGGACCACCATCCCTTTGGAGCATGGGACCACCATCCCTTGGGAGCATGGGACCACCATCCCTTGGGAGCATGGGACCACCATCCCTTGGGAGCATGGGACCACCATCCCTTTGCAGCATGGGACCACCATCCCTTTGCAGCATGGGACCACCATCCCTTTGGAGCATGGGACCACCATCCCTTTGCAGCATGGGACCACCATCCCTTTGCAGCATGGGACCACCATCCCTTTGCAGCATGGGACCACCATCCCTTTGCAGCATGGGACCACCATCCCTTTGCAGCATGGGACCACCATCCCTTTGCAGCATGGGACCACCATCCCTTTGCAGCATGGGACCACCAACCCTTTGCAGCATGGGTCCACCATCCCTTTGCAGCATGGGTCCACCATCCCTTTGCAGCATGGGTCCACCATCCCTTTGCAGCATGGGTCCACCATCCCTTTGCAGCATGGGTGCACCATGCCTGTGGAGCATGGGTCCATCATGCCTCGGCATCATGGGCCCCATCGGTCCACCATCCCTCGGCAGCATGGGTCCACCATCCCTCGGCAGCATGGGTCCACCATCCCTCGGCAGCATGGGTCCACCATCCCTCGGCAGCATGGGTCCACCATCCCTCGGCAGCATGGGTCCACCATCCCTCGGCAGCATGGGTCCACCATCCCTCGGCAGCATGGGTCCACCATCCCTTTGCATAAAGGCGAAATTGCCTTGCGCAGGAAACTGCCACTGCTGAATAAACCGATCGGCCATCTCATCGGAAGACTGCATTGGAAACATTTCTTGACAACAAACTGTGTGATGCAATGACGACTTCCGGGGGAGGAGCAAAAAATCGACGCAACGTAGGAAGCTGAAGGTATGAACGGAGAAGTTAATGACGCGCTGGGAGATTGCTCCACCGAGCAAAGAAGCAAAGAAAGAGAAGGGGATCAATGCTGCAGCGGTATATAGAAATGGAGGATGGGAGATCCCTCGCTACACCGCTGCCATGACAATAACGTTTCTCTTCCTTTTAGATGAACTGGCTGAAGAGTTTGTGCGGATCGGTTCTGCCCTGTGAATAGAAGAGTAATGAGGAATATACACGGGTAATGAGACAGATCTGCTGGTGCTGAATGACATGAAGATGAGGAAATGATAGAGGTGGATAAGATGAGAAGCAAATGATTACACAGAGTATATACAGACCGAAAGGACTTGTAAACAAAAAGAGAAGCACTTGTGGAAGGACCAGAATAAGACCACAATGCAAAAACCAATCAATTTCGTGTTACTTAGAATATGGAAGGATATGAAGTCTTGCTAAAGAAAAGACTATGGTACAAAACTTTTTGAAGAGGTGGAAAAAAATCGTTCATTGTTGTGCCTTTGAGTAAAACCAATGGCGTTGAGATAAATATATACAAGGACTGTTAATACAATGCATTGTAAATCAAAGTGCTTTTATACAAGTTCAGGGGCTTCATTGAGAATGGAAAGAGAAGAGTGCCAAACAAGATCTAAAATTAATGTGAGAGGAAACTGTAAAGTGCCTATAAAAACAGTCAGTGGGGAAAAAAGTTTTAATTATTGAAAGTTAATATGCATGGAAAAAGTTTGGCCATTATCAAGTTTAACAGGTCATTTGATATTGCTTGCCTCACCAGTGATGCATTCTTACATGTTCTTCTCTGATAGAGGAAATCCTAAGTCTGCACAACCATGCTTTTGGTCATTGAAGTACAAGGGGAAAGATCCCCATCACTTACCATGGTTATATAATGCAGAGGATGAAGTGAAGCTAATAGCTTATCATAAATGGGGTATGTCCAAGCTCTAAAAATTGGGAGGAGTGCAGATGGTTCAAATAGCATCTAAAATAATAAACAGAAAACCATTTAAATCGGCACTCAGATACTTTATACAGGTTGTAATTTTGTATTAGAAATTTGAATGAATTTCAAAATGAGAATATAGTCTAACATGCACACAGTATGCATGAATAAGAAATCAATCAATAAATATATGTATATGGTTCTCTCATACATTTCCCATGCAGGACCTGAATATACACTGTACCTGATAGGTAACAGATACCTGCTTAACAATACTGATGTGCTGGATTAATCTGCTACCCTGTTACCTACTGAGGTACAGTTGATTATATAGATGCAGGACCTGCTTTCCTTTTAAATAGGCTTTGCATAGCAGCACTCTGGGTGTACACGGATGATACTCAGCTTTACCTGTCCTCCCCTGACCTCACTCCCTCTCTAGTGTCACGAGTAGCTGAGTGTCTGTCAGCCATCTCCGCTTGGATGTCTGATCGCTACCTGAAACTTAACCTCTCCAAAACAGAACTCATTATCTTCCCTCCCTCGACTGCTGTCCCTACACCTGGGTTCACCGTCAACGTTGATAATACTACGATCGTACCGGCTGACCGTGTTCGATGTCTTGGGGTCACTTTTGACTCTGCTCTCTCCTTCCTTCCTCAAATCCAGTCCTTGGCCAGATCCTGTCGGTTGCACGCATTCGTCCGTTCCTCAGCGAAGAGACCGGCAAAATTCTAGTGCACTCGATTGTGATCTCTCGCCTGGACTACTGTAACGGTCTTCTGACTGGACTACCTCTGGTTCGTCTGGCTCCCCTACAGTCTATCCAAAATGCGGCTGCCAGACTCATCTTTTTTGCACGTCGGTCTGATTCGGCGGCTCCTCTCTGCAACGCCCTCCACTGGCTTCCCGTCTGCTCGAGGATAAAATTTAAAATTCTGTCATTAACCTACAAAGCCCTCCACTCCTCTGCTCCTACGTACATTTCCTCCCTTGTTAACCGCTACTTCCCTACACGACCTTTGCGCTCCTCACAGGGGTTAACACTCTCTTCTAATCTCATCACCACTTCTCACTCGCGTCTCCAAGATTTCGCCCGAGCTGCCCCCTCTCTCTGGAACTCCCTTCCCCGGAGCATCCAGCTCTCTCCCTCGTTTTCAAACTTTAAAAAGGCCCTCAAAACTCATCTCTTTAGAGAGGCTTACTACCCAACCTAGCTGGAACACACACTCCCTCTTTGACCTATCCCACCTAATGCCTCCCATCCACTCTACTGTTACTACAACTTCATTCCCTCTGACCTCTTCAATCCCTTAATTGTGTCATGGACCCCATTCCCTCTAGATTGTAAGCTTACGAGCAGGGTTCTCTACCTCATGTACCAGTCTGTACTAGTTTGTCTAAATTAGTATGTAGTTCCTTTCTTTGCTCTGTACCAAGCGCTTCGAGAATTGGTGGCGCTGTACAAATAAATGTTAATGTAATGTATAAGGGATCCAACTGCTGGATACAGTTGATTACATTAACATTTATACAGCGCCAACAATTTACATAGCGCTAGGTAAGGAGCATAGAAGGGAACTACATACTAAGTTAGACAAACTAGAACAGACCGGTACATGAGGTAGAGAACCCTGTTTGCAAGCTTACAATCTAGAGGGAATGGGGTACTTGAGACCCATAAGGGTTTGAAGAGGACAGAGGGATCGAAGATGTAGTGTGGATGGGAGGCACTAGGTGGGATAGGCCAAAGATGAATTGTGTGTGTTCCAGCTAGGTGGGATCAGCTAGAGGTAAAGTGACCGGTATTGTAGTGGGTTGGGTAGTAAGCTTCTTTAAAGAGATGAGTTTTTAGAGACTTTTTAAAGTTTGAAAAGGAGGTAGAGAGACGGATGCTCTGCGGAAGGGAGTCCCAGAGAGAGGGGGCAGCTCGGGCGAAATCTTGGAGACGCGAGTGAGAAGTGGTGATGAGGTTGGAGGAGAGTTTTAGTCCCATTGAGGAGCACAAAGGTCGTGCAGGAAGGTATCGGTTAACAAGGGAGGCAGTTGGGATAATCTTACCCAGAAATCCGTTATTCAAAACTTTCACTTTGACTTAAGTTGCAAATTCCACACACTTGTCAGAATGCGAGTACAGAACAGTTCATTTAGTGTCCAGCCCCTTTAAGCTACATCACTGTAAAAGTGAGTTATTTGCCCTACACAGCATTCACATTGATACTACTGTATTTCATGAGTGCTGAGAGGCTTTAATGTATCTTATTGGTGAAAATGACCTGTTATATGAAATACTTTAGGTCCCAGGCATTTTGGATAAGGGATGTAATACATTACCTCTCCCTCATTGGCTTTGGTACTGGTCCTACCTTTCTGTATGGAGCTGAGGCTTAGTGTACATGGATTGCATATTCTGATATCCGTAAGTTGGTCCACTGAAATCCCTTAAGTCCCTGTTTGTTCATCATATTCTTTGTTTTGATGGTCTGTGCAAGTTCATGATACCACATTATCCATCATGGAGGACATTGCTTAATTTGACTGCTCTATAGTTATCAATATTTCTATACATTTATTATGCTCAGAGTGCTGTTTATGGATTTTTAAAATATATTTATTAATATTTCTTAGTGTTGTATACTGTGTGCACCTGTTAGATTCTTATTATTTTCACATTAAGGGTTTTTTCCAATCCATTGTACAGGGTGTAAGTTTTAGATGATTTAAACAACTTATGGTTATGTCTTCTAGTGATTTCAAGCTGGTAAAGATAGTTAAAAATTGCACAATAACATACCATACTATACACAGTCACAGCACTAGATGCAGCCCTCAGGAAAACTTTAAGGCCCTGGGCAAAGTCTTTAGCAGTTGGCCCCATAGACCCGATTGATAGAAAGCCACAATATAAAACTGTATGTAAATGTAAACTTACACCTAAATGACTTAATACAGTACCCACAGCACATGCCATGCACTTATATTGAAGCACTTGGCTTGCACCCACATAATCTCATTAATATGCCACTGTTAGTTTTACCTTTATTATGCCACAGCCAATGTTCTGTTCCTTTGCTTATTAATATACCACAGCCAATTTGACCATTAATATGCCAATGTTAGTCTGCCCATTATATGCCACAATTTGCCCATTAATACAATGTCTCTGTGCAGCAAGTGGCTTAACACACAACATTGACTAGTTATCATGTAGGCCAATCAGAAGTGCATGTACAGAGGAAAAACTAACAAATATAGTGCAATTGTTACCCGCCTTGTGATCGCACCAGATCCGCTGCCAACGTGGATCCGCGAGACGCCATCCTGCTGTCCAAGGCTCTGTCTCAGAGCCCCAGCATCTTCCCACAGCCAGATACGTCTTTCCCCCGTGAGTCCAGCACATGCGCGAATGGGTGAATAATGGATATGCCCAGTTAAAGGGCTTTATAATCTCATTAACCCCTGCCTTGCCAAATTGAGCAGAGGTGTGTCCTAGCCATCAGGAATAAACTCTCATTTCACATTTTACCTGTGATTGTGCCTTGTGTGCGTCACTAACATTTGGTTCTCCATTTATTAATTTTGATATTCTGTCGCTGACCCAGTTCGTTCCTAACTCTCCTTGACTGACTTTCTCCGTATTCTACTGTTCCTGTGATACGATTTTCCCATGTAGCACCCTGCTGTTCCTGACTTATCTCTGTCCACCACTAGCCTCACTCCTTGACCCGGCCTGTTTTATTACATCACGTTTGTCCGCTGTCCTTTGCATTCATGATCGGGCTCTTTTTACTGGGTACTAGGTAGTAAGTGTTTCAGCCAATTACTTGGTGGCATAACCAAGGGTGTATTGTCCTTATGGTGAAGACCTACACTTGCTGCAGTGGTACTCAGTGAGTGTTACTGTAACTCATCTGCACTGAGGATTACTCTATCCTGCCAGAAGGTTACAGTAATCTTGCAGGTGCTAATATCCTAAACTGACTGTTATGGTAGATCATGCACTCACAAACAGAGGAGTAATTCAGGCTCATCAGTATAAAAGCTTCTTTTTTTAAACAGAAATAATTATATATATATATATACATACACACACATAATTGTGCAGTATCCCACAAGCAAAATAACCAGTGCAAACACACTTACAAAGATAAAGCACAAAAATGTGCCACTTGTTGCCACCAGGAAGGGATTGAATCTAGGTATGAATGCTCTCCACCACAGACAACATGTTTCACCAGCTGTGATGTCAGCTTCCTCGAGTAATTCGTGACTGTAGCTCTGTCTGTATCATCTATATGTAGGAATGCACCTTAAAAATACACACACACACACACACACACACACACACACACACACAAAAACCGCTCCTGCAAAATAAATACAGGGCGCTGCTTAATGACAAGCTGGGGACCACCTCCTGCCCTCACTGAGAAATATGCACACCATCTGGGCCGAAGAGGATCCCCACCTCTCCTACCTTCAAATCGTAAGAGAAAGGCGGCGGAATAAGCCACCCCCTCATGCTAGCTAGCAATAACCACCCACCCACCCTCCACTAGAGGAAAATAACAAATTGGCTCTCCCGGTATATGACACATTCAATACAACTCAACTTTATTAAACAAAAGTTAAAAACACTGCATAAAAAAAAACAGACCACAACTACATCTTCCATCTGGATCCACCAGGAATGCTATACAGACCCCCTAATATTTCAACATAAATGCTCATAGAAGGTACACATTTTGTAAACGGTAAATCCTGCTTAAAATCACCCCTCATCATTGAGACAATGGATCATGGAACAAAGGTCTATTAAAAGGAGCATATATGAAAGGTTCCGTGGCGCTACAGTTACAGGGCATTGAATTCACTTTCTCTGTGAAGCATACAGACACAGACTGTTATTGACCCAAGCACTGTTTGTACTGTGAATGTAGAGAATAAAAATGGTCCAAATAATTTGTGCATTGTGTTAATTTATTCATTTGCTTGCAATTCTACTAAGACAAATTGTTTTAAATGCATCTGTGGTGTTTTAGGCCTGCATCACCACCTAGAGGCTAAAATGCAAATTACACATTTTCCCCAGAGGTTAAAGAAGCAAAAGTTAAAAAGAATATTTTGAGCCACTAGAATACCAGTTATTGACTATTGGGATGAAGTAGATGGATATTTTTACACGGTTAAGTGCATAACATTGTTTTTCACATTGTTCTCTGGTACATATTTTAAACTTACACATTTTGGCATTGGCTGGTTGCTGGGTAAGATCCTGTGATTGAGAATCTGGGTGCTGGGGTAACTTGTGCGTGGAAATCTGGATTCTGGACCAAGTCCTGAGTGCAGATTAATTTGCTGCTTGGAACTGCACCAGCCTACCATATTAATTGGTGTGTTCAACACATTTATATCCATGTTATAATAAGTGTGGCTGCTACTGTTTTTCCATACACAAAATTTTCACCAATTGTTTGAAAGTTATTTTTTACAGTTTAGATTATTTTTATGTTAATAAGTTAGGTATTAAAGTACATTTGAGACTTCATACCCATGTGATAGGGAAGATTGGATGTGAGGTAATGCACAGTACTATGGAGTCCAATGTCAGAGTTCCCAGGTCTCTACTCCCATCTCTACATTACCAGGGATGAATTTATTATTCGTCTGCAACAGGATACTTGAGAATATAGTGTGCCTGCATACCACTGCAAATAAATACCAATAATACTTTTTTTGATGGAGGGTGCCTGAGCAAGTGGTAGGGTCTGTAACAGCCACATCAAGACTCATGAACAAAAATACTCTGCCCTCTAAAGAAAGCAAGGTGATTTATTAGTACATATAAAAAAAAAAAAACCGATGAAAGGGACATGATTTACTGGTACATGTTAAAACATATGTTGCGACCCTGGCTCATGCTTTATTTTTCCTGGTCTCTGATGAAGATACTTGCCAGGGTTGGAACATTTGTTTTTATTTATTTTTTTTAACACCAGTACCAGTAAATCATGTTGCTTTCTTCGGAGTGTTTCTATCTTGTTTTTGGACACTACCTGATATTTGGTTTGTAAAATTAGATTTTTTTTTAAATATATAAAATTTTAATTTATTTACAAAAACTTTTTTTTATATTTACCTAAAACAGCTAAGAAAAAAAAAAAACATTTCAAATGTTACCTTACTATATTGCTATGAACAACTCTACAAAACAACTTTGTTAAAACACTGAATGTATGAGTCCCATCTTTCACACATTGATATCGATTCCAAAACACAAGCCAAAAGTTCCTACACTATATTCCTGGTTACATTTTTTTTTTTAAACCATATCAATATGTTTGGGGTACACAGGTGAAAAGAAAGTTGTCGAAGAGGATGCATGTGCATCCTACTTGCTGGTTAACCAAATTAATTTAAGAATGCTTGGAAGGTGCAGGTTATCCCAAATTAAGTAGTCAAAACAACTAGACTAGATGTTCCAAAGGGTTCTCACACATTATCACAAATCTATTTTCTCTTGTTTAGGGCCAATTTTCTTGAAAACCTAGATTGTACACCAGGCATGCAAACATATTGTACTTCAGTCCATACATGTATTCATTATCTAGTTATTTAAAAATAGACAATATACATACGGTCAATGGATATTTGAGAATAAAATAAAGGAATATTTTAGACTTTTTTTTAATTCATTTAAATGAACCGCAAAAAATGAAAACAGTTCCTTTAGTGATACAAACATTTGGCTAAAGGAACACATTTTATTCAAGTGTGTCATTATGGATTAAACATCTCCACTGGTTAGAGTGAACTTCTAAAGTCAAAAAAAAAAAAAAAAAGTTATACAAGCATTTACCTATAACTTAAAAGCAGCCCTGAGGTCTGCTGCATACTATACATTTGTAGCCTGGTCTCACAGCAGGGGATTACTTACAAAATCAGTCCAGTATGATTATGTGACAAATAACCATCTAAAACCTTTTAACTTTGGCAACTATCTTTTTTTCATAGGCCTTCATTAAAAGTAAAACATAATTTGGAGAATTTTACAGGCTGTGAGGAAGTACATGCCCTTTTCAAACTACTTTCCCCTACTCATAAAAAGGTGGGGTATATGTAAAGGGAAAAAAGCACTGTAAAATCTTTAGCATTAATGGAACAATTCTAAATTGATACCAGCTAGAACATAAAATATACAATAAAATGAAAGAAGACCTATCATTCAATAAAAGCTATCTGCATTATTCCCCTGATCCAAAAATGGCAGTTAATGGACAGCAACCCAGAAGTTAAACTACCACTCCTATGATTATCATCCAGTCTCTAAGAAGCCAGTGGTTTGATTCACCAACATGGATCTAGAGTTGGAGTTTAACCTTTGAAGAGCCATCCATTTACCATGCCTGCCCCAACATTATTTCGGAATACCAGTTTCTTTAACATATGGATGTCAGTCTTTAAACTGATGTAGGGTTTCTCTACCCTCTTAAATTTGTGCCAAAATATTACTGTGAAAGCTGTGTTTTCTTTCATTTGATAGCAGGATATTCCTCCACTGCATATCTTGCTAGGTATTGCAGATAAAGCCTCCGAATTGTTTCCAAAAAACATGGATTATTTTCATTTATGGTAAAATCACAGGAAACGGCAAAATATGTAGTACAAGTCCTGAGAGCAGGCATTGCATCAGAGCTGTGGGGGATGAGTTCATTTATTTATGGTCAAAGGGTGAATCCCCTTAACCAAAATAATAACATCAGATTTAATTAAAGTAACCAATTTCACGTTTTTAATGGTTTACACTTTGTGAAATTGCCAATTAATTAGCGTTTACCACAGTATTTAAATGGAGATCCAAGAATTGTTAACAAAAATCTTAAGATAAAAAAAATCCCCAAAATACAATGTTACCTGTGGATACAAGAAATATCCCCTCAAGTGTAAAAATCTGAAGTGTTCTCTTAAAATGTATCTACCTGATGTACTCCTCAAAATTAGTTTTAGGCTTTAAGATAATAAAACAGTTGTGTATGCTGTATAGGGGTTTGCTGTGGGAGAGTAGGAAGGGGAATTACTCCTGTAATGTACAGTGGCTAATTGTTTGCAGCGTCTGCCTGACGGGACCATCCTTCCTCCTCCACTCCAGAGTCATACTCCTCCTCAGTTACTTCTTTGTTTTGAGTTCTACAAAATAATAATATATGTTATTATCTAGAGATGTAGCTGGCAACCAACCAAGTTCAGCTTAGCAAAATAAATCAAACTATAAAAAAAAAGCTTATACCATATTAAATCAGAGCTGAATAATCAGAAATTCTCGACTTTTGTTACTGCAAAGTCTACATAATAAAAGGAATGCTTAGGAGTAAAGGATGGACATTCCGCACATCCAGAGAAGCAATCGAGCCTGGCTGCTTTCAGTTAATTTGCCCGTGTGCCTCTTTTCTGGGCCACCACATAAATGGGCTATCGGGTGGAGTTAAAATCCAAAATTATGAAAAACAGATTTCATAGACACAACGTTAAGAAACCATCACCGCTGCCTTATATTTCATCACCACTTAAGAACCAAACGACAGCACTATGCAGTCATAGAGATAACAAACATGACATTATTCCAAACGTTTCACAATAGCAGGCCAGAGTAGAATTGCTCAGACTTAAACAGATCAATACATACTGGCACTGGGTCTAATAATCAAACTGATGACAGTATGGGCATTAAAAGACCACTATAGGCATATTTCAGCAATGCCTTCATTTTGTAAGACTGTAAGGATACAGTCAAACACTGCCCAGCACTTCGTCCATGAACAAAAACAGAGGAAGACATGTGAGTGAGTGCATCTCCATGACTTTCCAAAGATTCATGGGGACATCAAAATTACACATCTAAAATAAGAACACCTATGGCTCTCAAGAAGTGCCTGGGGTCACCCTTCTCAAGAGCAAAAAAGCAACTAATTAAAAGATGTAAAGATTAATGAATGTGTGCTCACACATGCTAAATCTGCTGTTTTGGGTAGTTTTTGTTTCAGGCTGGAATGGCAACTCTAGAAGATTACATAGTATAATTACAGTTACAGGTTAACAAGATGACTGCAGTTTGCCCCTTGTCCTATATATTGTCTGAAAATGTGATTACAAAAAAAGTGAACCATTCTTTGCAGCCTCCTTGTACACTATTGTAAACCCAGAACGCCTGCAGAACGGAAAAACATTGAGCAGAATTTTATCCATGAAGTTGAAAGCTGCATTTACCTGACATATTGGGGCTCCTTCTTCCCTTCCACTACCTCCTGATTCAGCTCCACACACACAATGTCAGAGTTGGGCACCTCAAACATGGGTTCCAAGAGGAGAGTTTCCTGAGGAGACAACACATATACATGACAAGGAAACAAGACAATGGGACGTTTGTCAATTTTGAGGTAAATATGTGAATTTAATTTAGGGATGTGGTTTCGATAACCCCAAGCTATCCGACCCAGATATACAGTACGTGATGGCCAACTGGAGTCACACAAATGCTGCATTGGACCACACTGGAATGTTACTACATTTATTTCCATCAGGCTATTGTACTGGCTCCCATGACCCATTAAAGTCAAGTATCATTCACCTCTCATTTCTCCCTGCGTCCTGGTAAATAGTAGATGGCACCTTACATGTTCAAAATAGGTTCATTTGGATCAACGTATGCAGGCATGTATAGAGGAATGGAACTAAGGAATTACACAAAACATTCTACCAGAGACGCTCACCATGATAGATCGAAGTCCTCTAGCACCAGTCTTTCGCTCAAGCGCCAGCCTAGCAATGGCCCTCAGTGCACCTTCAGTGACATTCAGTTCACACTGTTCATTGGAAGATAAAAAAAACACGCATGTTCAAGTAGTTTGAATATGTGTGTGCCAAAAAACTACATTCTTTATGTAGCGAGAGCGCGCGAGAGAGAGAGCGTGAGAGAGAGGGAGAGAGAGAAAGAAAGGTGAGACTTCATAGAGAAATTTGGAACAAAATCAGAGAACGGAACTAACAGAGCATGGTGAGGGCAACAATTAAAAAATTTTCTACATTGGACAGAATAAGAAATGTAAAAACACCTTATCCATGCTGAACAGTGCCTGATATTGCGGCACCACTGCGTTGCGTGGTTCCGTAAGGATGCGCACAAGGGTTTGTTCATCTAGGCTGTGCAAAGGAACCACCACAGGAAGGCGTCCAACAAACTCTGGGATCATGCCAAATTCTATGAGGTCCCTGGCTTCCACATGTCTCAGCAGCCGATCCTTTTCCTCAATGTCTTGCACAGTGTTTGAGTCGGTGCTGGTGTTCGCTAGGTCTGCTGCAGCTGCTGCTCTACGCCCTTTGCCCATATTGGAAATAATGCCAAATCCCAGGTACTGCCAGATGGGAAAACAAACTTTTTTGGTTAAAAAAAACAAAAAAAAAACACAAGGTTCACATTTTCCATGGTGGGTTGGCGGCGTTACGAAAGCCACGTCACAATTATTGACCCAATTGTGTTTTACCTGTGCCTGTTTGAGAGCTAATTTTGAATTACCATCTGACGCAACATTGTGCCCGTGCACAGGTTGTTTCATTTTGTGCCTAATAAAGTGTTATGCCATCATGTTTTTGTTCTGGGTGTCTGCTGTTTAGAAGGCACAGCATAGCATCTATTTCTTTATATAGACACAGTGGTAACTACAGACTTTAGTTATCAAGCTAGGTTTACATTAGTAAAAAAATAAAATATAAAAAAAAAAAAAAAAAAAGACATGCTGAAGGTTTGACGGAAAAAAACTACAAAAATAAAAAAAGATAGTCTGCAAAAGTTATGTCCGTGCATCAAGCAGAGCATCTATAAGAATATAGTAAGAGAAAGAGCCTACCTTCTCATTCTTCCTCCTGCTAATGATTCTGTCCAGGCCATTGAAAGCTCCAGAAGCTACAAAAAGAATATTAGTTGTATCGACTTGTACCGTTTCCCCTCGCAGTTTCCTGGAATTTTTTTCTGGGACATTTACAATGGTGCCCTCCAGAAGCTTCAACAAACCCTAAAAGGCAACAAAAAGGTTAAATTGGACTAGTTTTAACCCCTTAGTGACAAGACCTTTTGACCTTGTCTTTCCCTTAAAGGGCTGTTTTGACATTTCTGGGGTGTTTGTATTTAGCCGTCTCACATACTGTACCCACACAAATATGTTTTTAGCATCATAAGAGGGGCTTTCATTAGATACCCTTATGTGCATCATATCTTATTTACTACAAAATAAAATAAATAAATCATAAAATATGATGAATAAAAAAAAAAAAAAAAAAACACTTTCTAACTTTGACCTAAAAAATAATTTACACAAATACAAAATTATTAAAAAAGACCATCTTAATAGTTTCTAAATGTTGTCAGCAATATACTTGTTTCCATGTTTTTCCTGCAGTTTTTTTGCGAGTTATAGGCTAAAAAACAAAAAGTGGGTTTTTTTCTACAGTGACCTTTTGACCCCAACCAGAACCCTAACCCTAACTCTAACCTTAATAAATTTTCATTTTTATTTAATTGTAACCCTAATTTAATTGTGAAATAAGTTACACTAGATTTCCTTAAACAAAACTGTGAATTGGCACTATCAAGATTTGTGATAATTTTTACAGAAAGGCCTTGCGGAGATCAAATCTAAAAAAAGTGTACAATAAAGGGTTACTAGAACATAACTGCATGTTATAATGTAAACCAGGATACTTATGACTGCTATTCTAGAATGTCTTTATGAGTGATCGTGTATACATACCTGCTGTACACCTTCTCCTCCAACATCCCGAAGCTGATGAATGCCTGGAACACTGCCAATCTTATCAACCTCATCCAAAAACACAATCCCTGCAGGGACAGAACATGCACACCTTCAGCAGTTATATTTGAGGGAGAAAGGCATGCTTTCACATAATATTCCCATAAGAGGTTACTTTGAAATTGTTCTACAAATCAGGCTCCAGTCTCGCTGAAAAGTCTGTAGTTGGCTAAAAGTCACACTATTCTCAGCCAGCCTTTTTGGATTAGCCATTTTGTATTAGTTAAATTAAAAGTATATATCCCCTATAGCTCAAGTATGTGTCTTTTACAGAGTATCCATACAGGAATAGTCTGAATTGGTCAGGCCTTTTGAGGCTATCCGCTAAAAGGCATATTGCAGGCAAGATGAACATTTTATCTCACAGACATAACTATACATTGTACAGGGACAAACCTGGCGAGAATAGCTAAAATCAGTGAGAAGAAATGTGTATCTTACGCACATGTATCTCGTTTTTAATGAATAGCTCCTTTTGTTTACAAAACATACCTTGCTGTGCCTTTTCTACATTGTAGTTTGCATCCTGTAGCAGTTTGGCAACCACAGACTCAATATCTTCTCCAACATAGCCAGCCTGGGTCAGGGTGGTACAGTCACATATAGCAAAAGGAACATCCAAGCATCTCGCTAGAGTCTGTGCCAGAAGAGTTTTACCTAGGAGAGACCACCATGTGAGAGGGAGTAGAACATAGATATCACCATATCTACTGCAGATCCCAGCTAGTGATCAGGAATCTTAAATTGATTTTATTCAGCGAGCAATAGATGACAATTGGTGTCCCATGACCGTAAAAAAAAAAACAATTTAGAGTGTTCCGATTTTAGGACCACCAAGTCTTTATGGCATGAATATAAAATGAATATTTGGCAAATTGCATCCTACCAGAGCCTGTTGGACCCAGCAGCAGGATGTTGCTTTTCTCCAGTTTGATGTCATCATTGTTTGAATCCAGCACTTCACCTCCTCTTCTTTCCTGTGGTGTCTGCTGGTTTACTTGTTGCTGCATAGATGCTCCTAAAGCATTGCCATGTGGATTGATTCCAGCTATCTGCAGCAGTTCTAATCAGACATGGTGCACAGTTAAAACAAAGTCATCTTTTTATAGCGCTCTGCTTTTATCTTGTGAATAAATGAAAAGTTATTACAATGCCATCCAAATTGCCAGGGACACTACCAGATGACTACACAGGAGCAGAACAGCCACCGTCAAGCAAAGCATGCACTAGATTTGTGGATGGAAAGCAGTTTGCAAATCCAACAAATGTTTGTTTGAGTGTCATGGTTAAAAGATTAAGTGAGTTTAGAAACCACTGGCCATTTTGTCCACAGATATCCATTTATCTAAGGCTCACAGATCTCATTACTTGGTAAAACAAAGGAAAAATAGTGCAAGGAGGGGAATTGCCCAGTCTTCCTATTTACATTTACTTGCAATTATGCCAAGATCCAGATAAAAGATCATGTCATGCTCCAAATGTACAGCATTTGACACAGTTTTCGGTTATGTTTGTATACAAGTTTCATATAGGTGCCAGTTAACATTCCATGTTTCTGTTCTGCTTTCAGAGAATCTCAGTGTGGTAGAGATCAACTCTCATTTACTCAGGAGTTAACATACATCACCACTAGTATTTACATCACCGCTAGTATTTACAGAACAGCGAGAGAAGGAAGGAAGTAACCTAGATGCTCCCAAAGCATTCATTCTTAAAAGGTTTATCAGAGACTTGCGCAATCATGGATCCACTTGGGTTTCAGAAAAAAAATAAAAAAAATAATCCCTACTCAGTACACATTTAATTCTAGAACACTCTTCCTGGTGTGCATGAAGCTCTCATCTTAAACAAAGAGTCCACCAAATACAAAATGTGTCACAGTAGAGTTGCGTCACTTGACAAACTCCTATTGGTTACAAATATTATTGGCCTGCATCAACATGTAACATAATTTCCAATACTACAGTGATCCTTTCTTTGGAAAGAATTTGCATTATAGAGCTAAACAAACAAAAAAGTACCCAAGATGCATGTTGTAGTTCTGTAATCTTGCCTTCTACACCAACAATGCAAACGTGTCCAATAGCTTAAAGGTTAACTGAATTTAATGGTAAAAAATATGGTTGAGGGAACCTTGTGGTATGAGGATATTGCCTTATTAATGATCTACGATACTTTTGGGGACATTCAAACTAAGTTTACAAGATGCAGTACATTAGATAGGGCTCCACCAGCATAACATACAGTGAAAAGGTCTGCAGTCCAAAGCCCTTAATAATGCATCTGTTGGGAGATTCTACTTGATTAATTGCATAGGACGAGTGGGTCATATCAAGCTGGTGCTGTAAAATGATGTGAGATGAGAGACCACTTACTTGTGAATCTGTACTCATCCTCCCGTCTTCTCATCTCTAACTCTACAAAAAGGGAATTGAAACAGTGACATGAAGAGATAATGAGCCAAAGACCACTTCACTGTAAATTTAGCAGGAGAAGCTTACTCCATTTTAGAACCATTCATCTAAAAGGTGGATTCATTTTATTAATTTAATTAGTTTATTTTTATTTAGTGTTCACTTTGCTCCCACTTAATATAGGAACTCCTGAATTTACTTAACATGATTCCTGGACATGCATGATCACATGCCAATACGCACAGCTGATACGTTTATTCTATGTGTATTATCTTTGTAAACACCTTTACCTGCCTGTGCTGTATTAAGACTATGTAAAAACCATATACAAATTTCATGAAGGAAATAGGCAACGTTTTAAGGGTGTTGGTTTAAAGTAAATACATTTCTGTGAACAAGGCTTTCTTTGGAAGCAGCTACTGGGCCCTAGTATGGAGGATAATGCCATATCCTGAGCCAGCATGAAACACGTCCATGGCCTTTATCTTTAATTACAACTGCTCTTTAAAATTTAGTTCTACACTACTCATAATTCTGAACTTGAGCAGTATTTTAGATCGTGTTCTATTACCTGCACAAAAATCTAAAACGGAATAAAGAAAGGTTGTAATTCTGCCTCTCTCTCCATACATATCAGGAATAACATTTATACAAAGCCCTTGTTTTCTAGTTCCTAGACAGGAGATAAGTAGCTGCACAAAGAACTTTATATTAACATGTGTTTAAAATAAATAACCAAATACAGTAAGTCTCTCTCTCTCGCTCTCTCCTTTGTAACTTGGTGTATGAATCAACAAAGAATTGATTTAAATGGTTCTGTTGCAAGAACAGACCGTAGCAAATATTTTCATGTTCCCGATTTCCTAATTATACAAACATGGCTAAATCAACTTTACATAATTTAGAAAATTCACTATACAAATCAGGTATTTCAGATGATACATAACAGGGAAATCACCTGTAGACATTGCTCAATTAACTTCACATGACACTCCTTTCCACTTGTGTCATACGTTACTTTTCTTAAAGACACTACTATCACCTAAACATTGTGTTTGTAAAATTGCATGGAAAAGCCTAAATTAGGAAAATGTCTTTAAATGCGCGTCTCCAGTTTATGACATCACCTGTGGCCTGTGACATTTCGCATTGAAAAGCAGTTCACTTGAAAAGCAGACACAAATGTGTCTGTGGAGTCTCCTGTTTGACATCACCCGTGGCCTGATAGGTCACGGGTGATGTCAAACAGGAGACTCCACAGACACATTTTTTTCCTAATTCAGGCATTTGCATGCAATCCTGCTAATCAAATGTATAGATCATTTCCAATCATGTTTTATCCCCTACATGCACAGTAAAAACCATGTTTAGGCGATACAGTCCCTTTAAAATAGACCTCAACAATTTAGACATGTGCATATTATGTATACTCCGATAGAGCTGTAAACTACAGTGACAAGGTCAGTCATCACTGAACTAGAGCTACATATCCAATGATATTCAAACATATGCACTGCCAGTGTTAGCCATCCCTTTTGTAGTGTTCTGGAATTATTCCAAATGTAGAGGCTGCCTTATCACCATCTAAAACGTGTTTATTCACAGAACCTATTGCTAACAATTAGAATGTTACCATTGTTTCTACATTTCTTATAAACCAACTTTAAAAGGAGGTCAAACTGGGAAACTCCCATGGACAAGAATATTGTTCTGGGAGTACATTGCAGTTACATTCATTTTGAAGGATAATTCCCAATAACTTAAAAGACTGATAGATCATAAAAATACTTGTCCCAAAACATACAGAAAACTCATGAGCAAACATTGTAAACAAAGATACCTTCCTTGAATATAAGTAATGGTCAAAGCTAAAATACATTTAAAAAAAAAGTGGGGCAGGACATTTCAGCACAGTTTAAAAAGGGCAGGCTGTCTAAGCAAAGTGATAGGTAATCTGGTCACAGGCTGTGCTTGTCTGCAGTGTGACACAATCAGTGAGCAAAGGTATGCCGAAACATTCTCTAAACAGTTGGGTTATTAATAGAGGTTATGTACCTCCCTGCTCTTCCAAGAAGTGAGGGCGGAGGGAGTAAGAAACTGGAATACAGTATATTTGCAACCAGGGCCGGCGCTTCCTATAGGTGAACTAGGTGTTCGCCCAGGGCGCCAGCATAGTGGTGTGTAAATGCCTGGGGGCAGCAAAATACATATTTGCCTAGGGGAGAAAAAACTCTTGCACCGGCCCTGCGTGCAACAGCCCTGCATGCAACAGCCATACATAAACAAATCCACTCACACTACTTCAGCAACAATCAGCTGAATCCTTTCCTACATTGGGACTTTATGGATTCAAAACAAAGCTAAATGTTCTGCCAGTTGGTTGCAGGGAACACGCAGCAAAAGTGTTACAGAGGTGAAGCAAAACAAACAAACTGCACTGTGGAATATGAGGGAGGGAACCTATTGCTAAAATGTCATACAGTTGTAATCACCAAATCTTCATTACCCATACTCCATTTGACGTTTAAATAGTGAACGTTTGTCCCCAGCATTATAAGGCAAAATGAGTCTTGTTCCTACAGCCAATTAGAAGGCTAAAATAAAAACAGTTTTATATGCAATGTGCATTCCAGGGATTAGACAAAGTATAAACTACAATTCAATAGAATAGGAAAATATGTTCCCAACACAAGCCTAGATCTTTAACCAGACTTCTTGTCACAGAACAAATATAGTGAAAAAAAAAATGTTTCTTTAAATAGATTTAGCACTTGTTTTGCACTACAGTTGTCTCTTCAAGCACAATACACCCTGCTTCTAAAATCCATGATATTTAACAGCCCTTGGCATAATGGAGCACTGTTTTATAGTAGATTTCCAGGGTTTGTATAAAACATGTACATTTTAGTGTACAAAGCATGGCTCATAGCAAGAGTCATTAGTATATATGAAGGAGAAAGACATTTTAACAACTTGTAGACCAGGGATGGTCCTGGTAAGTCATGATGTGACAAAGAAATGTAATAATGTTTTTGAAAAAGAAAAAAAATACACAGAATATGAAGGAGGAACATTACAGTTAAACACATAATGCCCAAAGTACCTAAAACTATTTACATTAGGTAAAAACTATAACAGTTTTTCCACATAGACAAGCTAATAAAGAGAACTTATAATCCACAAGAACAAAAACATGAAAACAAATGCTGTGGCATAACAAAAAGACAAATCAATGTCCCAATGCCTCAAACAGTGGAAGCTCTATTTTTTTTTATTGTAATTGTTAGGGCTATACTGTGGCAGTCCACAGAACCCCACAGTCTAGCTCTAGAACACAATCCACAGTAGCCCTACTGGCCATTTTAGTGAATAGAAACTGGCACCCATTTGAAAGACGGAAAAAATGTAACAATTGAACATGTAAGACAGGTCTTTGGTCATGGCTCCTAAAATCCCTACTGCTGGCTCCTAATTTTGATTGTTTTACATAGAGCCCTGTGAAAAAGGTTAAGGGTAAGACAAAGCACCATATGCTTTTTTCGTTTTGTATAATGTAATTATTTGTTAAAAGCAGACCAGTTGGATCAATTGCAACAGAAATTGTTGTGTAAATGTTATAAAAAAAAAAATAAAATAAAATAAAAAAAAACACAACAAAAAAAACCACTACAATTCAGCTTAACTACCTGTGCAACTGAAGGGGTGATTTGTATTAGATGGAGAATCCAGCAATTTGTGTGGAAGTCATTAATAGATTTTAATGAGTTATATTTTGGAATGATAAGGAGATATTCTGCAATGTTTCTGTTTAACCCCTTTAGTGCTGAACAAGCATACTATCCTTTTAAATGGTTGGTCTGGAAGATCACTGATGTTCACTGCAGCCAATGGAAGGGAACCACACTTACCTCTTGGAGTTAAGGAGGCCTGTTTCTCCACCTCAGCTTGTTGCCGCATGTTTGCTGGGATGTTGTTGTAGATGCGCTTATAATGATTGTATACGGCAACAGCAAGCACCTTCTTTGCAAAAGACTGGCCCACCACATATTTGTCGAGGTAGTTATAAATCTAAAAGGAACAAGACCAAGTGGTTACACTGACGAAAACAAATGGTTTATGCAATTTTAATACACACACATGTTTGTAAAGGGAAACATGGAGGATTAAGATTATTATTTGTATTATATACACAGAGGTGACGGGGACCATCTATTTTTTTCCACACTTTTTTGTGTTGTCTATGTGTAAGTTATTAATGTACTGATTGAGTTTTAATTTTTTTCTTCTGACTAGTCTGTGTCAGGTATAAATAAAAATTAAAAAAAAAGGGGGAGATGGAGATATCGGTTTTCCATTTTTTGGGGTGCTGAATGCATATGAATGTGGTTCCAAAGTACTTTAACCCCTTAAGGACAGAGCCTTTGAAACATTTTTGTCCTTTCTGGACAATGGCTATTTTAACATTTCTGCGCTGTTTGTGTTTAGCAGTAATTTTCTTCTTCGTCATTTGCTGTACCCACACATATTATATATTGTTTTTATCGGGACAAAAAGGGCTTTCTATGGATGCCATATTTTTGATCATATCTTATTATATTATTAAAAAAAAATAATAAAATATGGTAAAAAAAAAAAAAAAAAACACAAATTTCTTTGTTTTTATTTGAAACAACTTCTCCTCATCGACAATAGCGAACGAAAAAACATGCTAAATAGATTCTACTATTTCTCCTGAGTACAGGGATACCACCCATGCATAGGTTTGTTGGGGGCTAAAATGCCAAATTTGGTAGGTGCCGTTTTTGGTTTTCCAACTTGAAATTTTTACATGCAGACCGCCTGCACCCATGTCCCATTTGGGACATATTTGAAAACAGCCAGTGTATTTTACCCCATCAACCCATATATTTTTTAAAAGTAGACACCCTAGGCTATCTCAAATGGTGGTATTTTAACACTTTCCATGCACTATTTCTACCACCGGCCTTTGTCAAAGTTTGTGGTAGTAATTTTTGTGTGTTTTTTTTTCACAAATATTGTATTTTAGACATAAATTCACAGATTTTGGTATGTGTCACTGCAAAACAATAACCCAATATGTGTTCAACAACATCTCCTGAGTACAGGGATACCACCCATGCATAGGTTTGTTGGGTTGTTTGGGGGCTAAAAGGGCCACATTGTGAAGGTGCGCATTTTCAACTTGGAATATTGACGTGTAGTCAGCCTGAGCCCATCTTTCATTTGGGACTTTTTTTAAAGTAGGACAGTGTATTTTACCCCAAAAAGTATATATTTTGTAAAAGTAGACACCCTAGGCTATTTTAAATGGTGTTATTTTAACACTTTCCATGCACCAATTCTACCACCAGCCTTTGTCAAAGTTTGTGGTAGCCATTTTATTGTGTATTTTTTCCCACATACATTGTACTTTAGAGACAAATTCACATATTTCGGTATGTGTCACTGACAAACAATACCACAATATATGTTCAGCAACATCTCCCGAGCACAGGGATACCACCCATGCATAGCTTTGTCAGCTTTGTTGGGGGTTGAAAGTAGGGATCGACCGATTATCGGATTAACCGATATTATCGGCCGATATTCACAGTTTCCTAAATTATCGGTATCGGCATCTAACTTTACCGATAATGCCGATATTTGAATGAAGCAGTTTTCGCGATCAATGATCGCGAAAACTGCTTTAACAGTGCTGGTCTATTGCCTCGACATCGAGGCAATAGCCAGCACTGATATTTCTATTTTGGGACCCCCACGATCGCCCCACGGAGCGATCGTGGGGAGCCATATTGACGGAGCATGCTGCTCCGTCAATATGGCTAAGTCCTCTGCCGGTCTGAGCTTCGGAAGTGAAAGTAACTTCACTTCCGTCGCTCTGAATATGCTACTTGACTACCCCTAGTGGTGGTTTAGTAGCATTGCAATGGAAAATAATTAAAATACATATTTAATTAAATAAAAATAGGTTATTTAGCTATATTAGCCTATAGGGTTAAAATTAAATATTTATTTAGTTATCGGCTATCGGCCTGAAAGTTCACAGGTTATCGGTATCGGCTCTAAAAAATCAATATCGGTCGATCCCTAGTTGAAAGGCTACATTTGAGAGGTGCGCTTTTTGATTTTCAAACTTGGAATTTGAACATGTAGAGCAAGGAAGGGGTTAATAGCTCTTATAAGAGCCTTTGTAGTACTGTACAAAAAAATTAACCCCTAAAAATGCACAGACAAGAAAAAATGTTCTGCTGTGCAGTGATCAGTGGCAGGGAAGGGGTTAATACACTACACTATACAAAGGGTATGGCTTTTATAAAAGCCCTTGGGACTCACAATTTTTTTACATTTTATTTAATTTATTACAATTAAAAAATTATGTTATACAGATCTGTCTCTTTCCCTCACTAAAACTCAAGTGAGGAGAGGGAGGCAGATCCATATGGGTCAGAACAATATTTACGAACCAGACGAATGGTGATGCTCATCTGAGAAATCACCAAACCACCTTTGCCACTGATCGGCTGTTACTGATCGCTATACACGCGTTCAGACAGCTTCAAAAGGAATACACGTAATCCCCTAGTGGGTATAACTAACCCCTAGCGAGTCTGACAAAAAAAATGCTGATAGCAAAAAAAAAATCCTTCTGCGACTAGATTGCTCCATATGCGCTGCTTAGGCAGTGACCATATGCACTGCTTAGGCAGTGACCATATGTGCTGCTTAGGAAGTGATATACGGCAAGAAAGGGGTTAATAGCTCTTAAAAGAGCCTTTGATATACTGTAATAAATCAAAGTAAAAAAAAATAACCCCTAAAAAAATGCACAGACAGCAAAAAATGTGCTGCTGTGTAAGATCACTGCGTACACAGCGATCAATTGCAGGGAAGGGGTTAAATACTGGAAACGGCTTTTATAAAAGCCTTTGGGTCTCAATTCTATTAAATATATTATAATTAAAAACTTACATTATACAGCTCGGTCTCCCTCCCTCACTAAAACTCAAGTGAGAGGGAGGCAGATCTACACGGGTCAGATCAAATATTTACAAATATTGATCTAACCAGACGAATGGTGATGCTCATCTAAGCAAACGCCAACCCGCCTTTGTCACTTATCAGCTGTTACTGATCGCTATACATGCGGTCAGACAGCTAAAAAAATTTTTTTACGTTAAACGTAGTCCCCTAGCGGGTATAATTAACACGTGACAGGTGTAATAAAAAAGTTTAAAAAAAATTAAAAATGCTTCTGCAGCAAGATTGCTGCATTTGCGTCAGATCGCTGCTTAGGCAGTGATCTACAGCAAGAAAGGGGTTAATCTCTCTTAAAAGAGCTTTTTTTTATACTGTAATGAATTACAGTAAAAAAAAAAAATGAACCCCTAAAAAATGCACAGACAGCAAAAAATGTGCTGCTGTGTATGATCAATGCGTACACAGCGATCAATGGCAGGGAAGGGGTTAAATGGCTTTTATAAAAGCCCTTGGTGTTTAAAATTGTATTAAATATTTTTTTTATTATTTTATTTTATTTTTTACTTTATCTGATCTGTCTCTCTCCCTTACTAAAACTAGTAAGGTGAGGGAGGCAGATCAATACTTGTCAAAGGCAATATTTACTAATATTGCCTTTGACAGTATGGTAAGTGCTCATCAGAGCACTTACCATACATGCCTGCACACAGATCACATAGATCTGTTGTGCCGGCATCGACTGGCTCCCCCTAGAGCATCGGAAGTGAAATACTTTCACTTCCGATGCTCTTGCCATTAGAAGGGAATCGCTGCCTGTACAGGCAGCGTTCCCTTCTACTGAGCCGATGGGGTCGCTCAGGAGAGCGACCACCATCGGTTCTGGGGAGCTGGAAGGTGTTACTAAGTGCCTCGCTAGCGAGGCACTTTAGAAACACCGCAGATGCTTAGAAAGCGAACGATCGTTCGCTTTCTAAGCACATGTGTGCAGCGGGCGCAGCCATTTTTAAATGGCTGCTACGATCACTCCGTGGAGTGATCGTAGCGCGCCCCTGCACATTTGGGGGGTGTTGCACAATGCCTCTACCTAGAGGCATTGTAGCAACACCGTTAGAGTAAAGAAAGCGACCGCTGGTCGCTTTCTTTACTCAGTTTAGTGCATGACGTGCCAGGCACGTCACCTGTCGGCAAGTCCTCGATTTGCCGTGACGTGCCTGGCACGTCATCTGTCGTTAAGGGGTTAAAATGCATTTTACATTCTGCATTGCTTAAAACATAAAATACTTACAGCTGGAAGAAATTGTGAAATTACAGCAGTTTGCAAGAAACAAGGACTGCCCACTAGAGTAAAAGTAATTTCCTTTTTTTTTTTTTGCTGCAGGAACCAATGAGAATAATGCCATTCAAATGAATGGAATATCCTGTCTCTCTAGTGATGTCATCAGACAATGTGTTGCACTGTTAAGAGATCTTACTGTGTACAAGAGCAATGTTACTCATAGGCCACTCAATAGACTCGATTTGAGGAGGAC
Organism: Pelodytes ibericus; assembly: GCA_036172795.1. Lineage (NCBI taxonomy): Eukaryota > Metazoa > Chordata > Amphibia > Anura > Pelodytidae > Pelodytes > Pelodytes ibericus. The sequence continues at coordinate 181,940,171 of CM069858.1, read as the reverse complement.
AGGAAGTGACTTTATGAAACAAAACTTTATATCCTCAGTGTTTATAGAATCAGTGCTGCCGCACCTGCAGTAAACATGCAGTTGGCGCAAATGGGCTTTTTACGCTGTCCTCACATACATGGCCCAAACGACCATAATGAGGACATTGAATGTCCTCTGAAACGCATTGCACTATGCGGTGGATCCCGCTGCAGGGAACTTTGGCCTCATCTGACAGGCTAAATGTAACAAATGTAACGAACACTCATAGTGAATGCGGTTTACATTTACCCAACCTGCGCCATGCTGATCTTCCAGGTTTGGTTCTGAGGTATCAATCTTTTTTCAGAGACCAACAGGATTTGTAAAGAACCTGATGAGGTCTCTACCTCTGTGTTAGTGATCACTCCTTAAGGACAAAACCAAAAAACTAGTTAATCTCAAATGGCAATATGAAAAACTACTACAATTATTGCTGCCAAAAATATTTTACAGCCTTTGCGCTATATAAGCATACTGCCATTTTTAAAAAGGCAATTATTAGAAAACGGACAAACTCTTTAGTCAGCCACTACTATGTACTGTACACTGCTGACGAGGGAAAGCAGATTTCATAAGTCCAAATCGATGACCTTGTGCCTGTTAATTGAAGTTTGTAGTGACCTTGTATATATTTGTGTAACACTGTATGCCCACGAAGGTACATTTTATCTGTTGTGAACAAAACATTTCAAAACTGTTCTAAAGAACAACAAATCGGCAGTTCCATTTATTTTGCATTTCTCTCAACTCTACTTTTTCCAGTTCCAGAATTTCTTTATAAATGTGTGCTCCAAAGTGTACTGCATACTCGATTTCTATTTCCTTATACTATGTAAGGACATTAAACCATACAGTGAGACATTAAGAATAAAGTATAGCAGCAAATACTTAAATCTATGGAAAAAATTAATTTAGCATAATGGGTTGAGATTGTAAGGCTTCCAGGCCTTTGTTCTATAACTGTCCTACAACTACCAGTGTGTGAGACATGTTCTTGACCTTCTCAAAGGCTAAAGAAATGGAAAAGAAGTAAAAATACATTCTTTGGTGTTACTATTATGAAGCAATAGATGTTCTGAAAAAATGGGATTGTGAAGACAAACACATTGGCTTGACCATGACATTTTCAGATGAGATTTATTTTTATTTTATAACCAGAAGTTTTAAACCCTTTATATTAGGGTTTCATTAATTGTTTAACACTCACAAACCAAAACCAGCAGCTAATCTATAAAAATCCCAATATAAAATGTTAATGTGGTGAAGCTACACAACCAATTAGTAACGCATGAGACGAATGCTGGAAGACACATAGAATGTGTCGGCAGATAAGAACAATTCAACCCATCTAGTCTGTCCAATTTCCTAAATACTTATTAGTCCCTGGTCTTATCTTTTATCTAGGATAGCCGTGTGCCAATCCCAAGCATGCTTAACCCCCTCCCGACGCTAGGACAGCATAGAACATCCGTGATGAGCTATGCTCCGAACCCACTGCAAAGACTTGCAGCGGGATCCTACCTGTCAGATGAGGCCACGAAGTAATTGGTGGCCAGGAAAAAAAAAAATCTGGCACTTTGGTGCTTGCACTGTCTGGGATGCAAGCACCATGTGTCATGAAGAAGTTAGACTCCTTCACGGTGTTTACCTCTACCACTTCCGCTGGAAGGCTATCCCATACATCCACTACTCTCTCAGTAAAGGAACACTTCCTGATGTTCGTCTTAAATTAGGGGGGCAAAAATTTAAAAGTATGTAATTTAAGACTACTGTAATAGTCAATAATGCTTGCGATATATTAGCACGGGGAAGCATTTAGATTGTTTGTTGATACATAATGTTAAATAGCAGTGGACTGCTTTAAAATAATTAAAATAGTTTGATTTCAGCAGGGGTATTTTGCAAAATATGTAAGTGAGCAATACAGTATGTAAAGTTTTTGACCTGAATTAACAACAACATCTTGAGAATATTTAAAATTAATCACAGGGAGCAACAAAAAGTTCCATAGTGTGGGAGCAGCAAAAATTATTACAAATGTGTAGATAGGAAGTGTGTGCGCTGTACTATGGGCACAACAGAAGAAGCGAAAAAATGTCCATTAAGTTCTTCAGGTACTATTATTCCACAAATCACAAAACATTAAAATGGGTGACTACAAATACTGACTGATCAGAGTTTTCCCAGAACATTCCAAAGTAAATGGCACTGTCTGGTTACACAAATGTACACATCATATCTTTGTTCCATATACATTTAAATATAAAGACAATTATTAGGCTCTATGTACCTTCTTCGGTGGAGGTGGTGGTTTCTGTTGAAATGCTAGCTTTACAGCTTCAGCAGCAGTCTCTGGTTCCTTGTTTATAGTTTTCTTTGAGTCCGACTCCGAAAGCACAACGAAGAAATGATGGCATTTCTCACACTTCACAAAGCGAGTAGAGGCTGCAAGAACACAATTTACAAAATTAGCTCAAAGCTTGGAGTGAACTGGTGCTTGTGTGGACAGAACTAGGTCAGTAACCAAAACAGACTATAAATGAGCCAGAAACTTACAGACAAAGGTCTCCACATGGGTACACAAGTCTCCACACTTTGGGCAACGCAACTGATTGCCACCTTTCCCAGAACCCCCAGAGGATTTCTTACTGCCACCTTCTCCAACTGATTTCTGGGGGGGAAAAAATAGGGAGGCAAGGAAAAAAAATAAAAAAAAATAAAAGAGAATACTAAACAATATGTACAATTACAATCTGCACCAGAAGCTGGATCTCTGCTTACTACTGATTACTCAGGTAATCAAGGTCAATTCTACAGAATCTATTATGGTTTTTAAAAATACAGCTGAGCCCAGTTTTACTGTGGGGCTGCAGATCCAGTGATTCACATTGCAAAATTAGCCATACAGCGTTTGCTCCATGAGAGCCATCGAAGCAACACATTCCATAGGGAACCACGTTTTAACTGTGTTTACCCGTATTTGTTGACTTTAGGAGCCAAAAAGACCATTCCAAGACACAGTAGATATTTTTAGGAGCTAAGGAAATGGTACATCCATAGAATGGATTTTTATTTTGAATACAATTCATGATTGTGTTATTAGTAAGCATCTTATTCTATGCATATATGTGACAGGCTGAAGAAAGCAGTGAAAGGGTTAATTACAGAGCGTATTTATAACAACCCTCACTCAGTCTCCTGCTATGCCAATAAGTAAATGTTGATTCACGAAATGTATAGGGAAGGACTACAGTGGGAAACTTCTCGTGCCCAGCTACCATAGCATCTGTCATCCAGTCATGAAAACAACCAGGCTTGCTTCATTCTCCAGCCAGTGGAGCGTGCGCAGCTAGCGATTTTTATACAGTACATACTATGGTCTCTAGCTTCCTTATAGGTAGAACATTCAGACCGAGGCTATACACTTTGAAATGCACTGATTTTACGCCGCTTACGTCATGAGGAGAGCACATGAGGGTGGAGCTTCCAAAGGTTTAGGTTGGATCATCAAAGTTCTGACCCAAGTGAAGCAGCATAATAGCAGCGCTTGAAGAAGCAATCGCTGTCAAAGGGTATTAAAACTTGACCATGTAAGAAATAAGGCTCAGAGGATCAAAAAAATAAATAAATAAATAAAAAAACACATTAATTGGGATGATTGTTGCCCTTAAGTGACACATTAGGAAATTCTAAGACAACAAATAAAACACTTCAATTATAATAAACCAACAGTTATACTTACTTTATTTCCATCTCCAGATCCATCTTTGCTGGCACCATCTTTAGATGTGAAATACACAGTTGTTGCTGAAAAGGTTCTAAGTGGGATCTTTCTTAGCACATAGGTCTCTAAAGTCCCTGGTTTTCGAAAAACGGAGAGGTGTCCACGGCCACACACAATACCTGCAAAAATTGAATTTAAGTTGGTTAAAAAATAATTATATTTATTATCCCTAGTTTTTACAGTGCATTGGGATAAGCCAATTAACAGGTCTCTCATTTGAATGGACACCATGTTTTATTTCTTGTAGCTAAAAAAACAAAAACAAAAAAACAAACCACACACTAATACATTACCCGTTTCAGTCACCCCAGAAATAGTTAAACGTCATTTAGTTCAAGGTCAAATCATTTAAAAACTTAATAGTTGGAAATCAAAATAACCGATATTGCACAAATTGTAATTGAAACAGATATGCAATTGTACATGCCATGCCAGCTGAACCTCTGACCAGCAACCATGCTACCTTGAGAAGCAGGAAGGCTGATATGGTCAGCGCCAGTCTCTAGCGCAGTGGTTTTTATATGATCCCCACTGTTAATCCCATGTCAGAATGAAGATCTCTCTCTACAGCAGCAGTCTGAGTAAACCTGTGTGCATTCCTATCTTTCTCTGCAGAAGGAACACCACAAGGGTTAAACCCTTGCTTCATTTAACAAAGGGGTTATAAATTGCCCCTTTAATGAAAATAAGTTATCCACAGTAAGGAAACTTTTATTGTAGTCCAAAAAGCAAAAACTACACGGTATGGATTTTAAAATTACCTACCCTTATCTTATATAATATGAGCTACACGTTTGTATTATAGAGCTCCATTTTTTCCCCTCTTCAATGGTTTCTCTTTTGTAGGGTGTTAAAGGGAAACTGCACCTATAAAAGGTTTCTGAGTTGCTTTAAATTATGTATTACACTATTTATATAGCACCTGAAAACACCAATTGGTCATTATTTTAGGGAAATCAATCAATCAAGAGCTACCATCAAAAAGTGTGATTAAGAAGGGGGAAAAGTTTTTTTTTTTTCCCTGTGGGTTGAGTTAACTAGTTAAGTATATGAAACAGATAAGAGATTTAAAAATAATGGAGCAGTCTCCCGGTTATGACATCACCTGTGGCTTAATATGCAAATTAACTGCTCTTCATTGGGAAATGATTAATTTGCATATTAAGCCACAGGTGATGTCATAAACCGGAAACTCCACAGACATTTAAAAACAGATTTTTCTGCTACTTTAAGCATTTGGCAAATACAATGTATATATAAATTTGTCATCAATTTTTATGCTGTATATTCACAATAAATGCAATGTTTAGATGATACAGTCCCTTTAGAGGCCAGGTGATTGGCCATGATTTTTGTTGGCCGAAATTAAAATATACAGCTTGGTTTTGTTCAGAGCTGTTCACCATCCACTTAGCATGCATATTAGCATAGGATTGGGGAGTAAGTACACATTAAAACATTGCATCAAAATGCAGGAAGTATGCTACCTTTGGACAGCTCACTAAGTTACCACCAGTAAACAGATTAATAAGTAGCATAGCACAACCTGGACTTCATATCTGTTGGAACAACTCAGCTGGCTGTTCATAAAAAGATTATGTGCAAAAGAAATGAACCTGCAAATCCTTGATGTAAAGAATGAATTTATAAATTGAAAAGCTTGCTCATGATTTCATTTAAAAAGTTTCTAACTGTCCACAAATAAATACCAACAAGACTGGCTAATAATACCTACAAAAATATGAAAGCAGGATTAAAATAACCTAAATAGCACAGGATTTACAGACTACTTGGGTGGTAGGAGCATTATATGGTCTAGGATAGGTTTCTTTGTGGTTTTAAAAAAAAATAGTTTATTTTGTAACCTGTTTAGATTCATCCATACACACACATAGTGAAGTACAAACAAGTGCCTCTTGGCTGGCTAGAAAGAAAGTTGTGTTTTCATTGCAGGGATGTAGAGCGAGGAAGTCTGACTTCCCACTAAAAAGCAAGGTGTCTGCTCCCAAAGGGTTGAAGTGGGTTAAACAGGTAAAATTAAAAAACTCACTCAGCAGGCTTAAATAGCCAGTGAATTGCAAAATGGAAAAGAAAAATCCCATGAAAAAAACAGCAATACCAAGAAAACCCTCAAGGCCTCTGTGCACTCACCCAAGCACAGCAGCAGGCCTGTGAGCCAACCCACCTGAAAGAAAAATGCAGCCAAATTAGCTTGAAGGGTATCACCTAAACATTGCTTATACTGTGCATGTAGTGAATAAAAAGATGATTGAAAATCATCTATATATTGTGTTAGCAAAATAGCAAGTCAATGTCTAAACTAGGCAAACAATATTTTTCAAATTCATCTGTGGAGTCTCAGGTTTATGACCTCACTTGTCGCTAAATATGCAAATTACATGTTTCCCATTGGAAAGCCAGTCATTTGCATATCAAGCCACAGGTGAGGTCATAAACAGGAGACTCCACAGACACATAAAATTAATTTTCTCTTAATTTAGGCATTTTCAATAAAAATGTTTAGGTGATAGTCTCTTTAACTACACATTTTATTAGCCCAATTAAAAAAGTGCACTTGTTTGAATAAACTTGATTTAAACTGTTTTAAATATGGTTTTGCAACATTGTTGTTTAGTTATCGTAACTTGTCAAGAATGTACACTTATTACTTATGGTTAATTACCATGCTGCAGAACTTGTTGGTGCTTTAAAAATCATTACCTATGTTTGAATGCTATCCTGCTCCTTAACTCTACAGTCTGTAACATGATCTAGATAGAGCCAGCCATACACAGCAGCAGGTCAGTGGATGTGGTAATTACTGACTAAGCCAGACTTGTTATGCAAAACAAATACTGAAACGTTCTAATCATTTTCACGATTTTCATACAAACCTAATGGATGTGTGTATCGGACAGAGGTATAATCATACCGCCCGTCTAAAATGCATCAACCATGTTGATATAACGGTTAAAGAAATGGAAACTTAACGCCATTAATAGCATTACCATATTTTCTTTTCAAACAACTCTAGGATGTTACACAACTCCCCCACTGCAGATAAACAAGTGTCCAACATTAAAGCTTTTATCCAGGAGAACTATACTCATTTTACCCACAAAGAACAGTCACGCAATAGAGTCAAATAGGTAGTTAACCATAACAGTCATCTACCATTGTGTAGCAGCATCCACTGAATGCCAAATCTACCATTGTGTAGCAGCATCCACTGAATGCCAAATACAAACAGAGGAAGCAACATCATCCAACTGCCATACTTCCAGGAATGGGTAATTTACCATCATGTAACAGACAGCAGCATTAAACAACTGCCATATTTACAGATCACTTTCCATCACAGTAGCAACATCAACACCGAAATTCAGCTGGTGCTTCCATACTGACTTTCCTTTTGTCCACTAAACAGGAAGAGCAGGAACCTTTGGTCCTTCGGTTATAGTATATAGCAGTGATGGCAGATGTTTTTAATCCTGTGTGCCCATTGTTCTGCAGGATACCAGATAAAAAGAAATCTCAAAGTGTTGTTTTCCCTTAGATTATGTTTTTCTTTATCATTTCCATTGCAGACTTAGACAATTTTAGTTCCCCCTTCTCTGTTATTGTTGCCCCCATTTCAGTGCCCCCGTATGCGCCACTTACAGCCATGTAAGATGATGGTACCAATGCACTCAGATGCTAAGTGCCACCTCAGAGGCCACAATTTGTTTGGCATATTACAATGAACAAACATTTTTTTTTCAGCCAACCTACCACTAGATGTTTCATCTCAGCCATGTATGTTCCAGTTATCATTTGCAGAAATGCCTTAACAGCAACTGGTGCAAAAACAAAAATACTAAAATCAAATATTGCAGTGTACCCCCAAACCCATTCTATAATCAGTGTATGCATTACACTATATGTAATCTTTCACTGTACATACTGCAGTCTGTGTTCTGTTACACAACTCTGCATAGATCTCCTGTCACAAGAAACCTTTGAGGCACATAGGTTGAGGAACTTTGGTATAGGGGGCGCACAGGATGACCTCTACTAAGATTAAATATCTAGCCGTTTGTAGTCTAGTTTTTCACCACCACTGGCACTGGAATGGCTGGCTTAGCATCATGGGAAGCTTAGGCTACAACAGCTTGTTTGCCAAAACGCAGCCGTCACTGGAAATGTGACGTGGGCACAGCTGGTAATCCCCCGACACCTGACTAGCAGAATTTGCGTAGCGCTGAGTAGTTTCAATACGGCGACTAGTATATTATTGACAGTGACCCCCAAAGGAACTCACCTCGGTGTAGCGAGCAGGTAATTATCCTTGCGGCATAGGAGCAGCTGGGGCCGGGCATGATGCCGCCGCCCGATACCAGCAATACAATGAGTGGCGAAAGTAATACCACGGAAGAAATGGAGACAGTGGTGTCACTCTGACTTGTACTAGGAAGCGCCTAAAGTAAATACTGTTACAAGGCCTCGCTCCTAGAGCAAGTGTTTCGTCAGCCTGGCGCAGAGACCAATCACCGACCGGGGAATGAAAAGGTGAGGGGGACGTACGCTTCTATTCCGTCAGTACGTCAAGACTTGCAAGGTTGCGTGCGTTTCACACGGACGATCAGAGATTAGGGTGCCATCTTTGTTTTGGGCAAAAAAATAAACATTAAAAAAAAAATAATGAAAAACTAAATCGTAAATTAAACTGCACCAAGTGTCATGCCATGCGTTGGTGACATAAAGACGGTGTAGCTTAATTGTGGTTAGCAATTGTATTTTTGTTGAGCGATATAGTTATACTATTATGTAAATACAAAACCTGTCAACACTTTCTTCCGGAATCAAAGATGGTTGCTTTGGTAACATGACATCAGTTTTCCTAATCCAGAAATCAAATTCCAGTGCCCACGTGCTTGAAGTTGTGACAGTTGCAATGCATGCTGGTACTGTGATAAATCGAATTACTATAATCAGTGATTGCTACACTTTGCTTGCCTGCGCATCATGGGCAAGGTGATCTACAACAGGTGGAGTGGTAAAGACATTATGGGGGGTTATGTATCAACTTGTTTCTGTCATAAAAGAAAATCAGTTGCATATTAAATGTGTGCAATTTTTTTTAATGATTGCTGACACAAAAAAAAAGTCTTATTGCGCTAGCATTGTGCAAGAATTTTGTTGCAGGCAAGGTACAGAAAAAGACGTTATATATATTATCTCTTCTTATGGTGTTAAAGCTGCAAAATGGGAATTTAAAATAAAATTGCAGTTCCCTCTTTTTTTGCATGTATAAAACCAAATCAGACAGCATTATACTTACCACCTCATATTATTTCAAATGGTCAAAGAGGGACACTTTCTATACACTGAGTATTTACTTCCTCAACCTAGTCTGTAATGAACTTTGTAAACTGAATATATAATGTGGCATGTAGATTTACACACTTATTCTGAACATACAACTTTCTCAGGTGATTGTGTTAGATCTTTTAACCCCTTCCTGACCGAAGATGGCCCTGGACCTTCATGGGAAAAAACTCCCTTGGTGACCGATGACGGTACTGAATGGTTCACGAAATATCGTAGTTTTTGTGGCGAAATTGGTCCCATAGGAACGAATGGCAGAATGTTCAAAACTAGAGTGGGAGCTGACAAAAGCTAGAGTGTGAGCTGAAAAATCAGGACATGATTTCTAAACTGCCACCACTCCCTCATTTTCAAGCCCACCTGCACAAACCTTATATCAAAACGTTCAGCTATCCCTGCTGCCACTAAACATGTCCACGGCTAAGCCATAGTCCTGATAGTTTTCACAATATGACCATTTGTTTGCAACTCAAGCCGTCCATTGACATTCATTGAAACTCCACTCTAGCCACCTCAAATTTGAAGGGCAATATCTAAACTGCAACTGAGCCTTCATTTTTAATATTTCAGAGACCTACTATGCATCAAAATGTAGGTCCGGTTCTTGTGATTCTCACAATATAAAGTTCTTCACTGTAGGATTCATAGTTTTTAAAATATGACCATTTGAAGATGACAACCGCACTCCAACCTTTCCAGGTTACTCCAGCCACTCCAACCAAACAACAGTTACTCAAGCCACTCCACCCAGTTACTCCACCCACTCCAGTTGTAGACTACTGGTGGAGGCAAGAACACTTCACACAATTTCCCCATAAATTGTAGCTTTTCTAGTTTATTTTACTATTCCACCACTGAGCCACTTCAATGCTCACATCTGTTTCTTTATATATACATACATATAAATTGAATTCCCCATGCTTTTCAATCTAAAATATCCGTAGTGTTGATCACTGCTGCTCCTTATGTGACTTGATTGTTATTGTTTAGTGTTGGTTTAATGTAATGAGTGTTTATCCTTTAATACATACACACCTGCAATACATTACCACATGACGATCTCTTGCTCAGGCCACTGTTACAATTATTCCAACTACAGTAAAACCAATCTACTGGATAAGAGTTTGGACTTTGAAAATATTCTGTACATCCCATATAGTGTAACAATGCTGACTGTTACTATGGACTGATCTCTTAAGACGGTACTAACTGTGTACAGTTCTAAAAAATATTTATACCAGTATGCAAGTCACTTACTACTTTACTATGCATTTAACAAAGCGAATGGCACATATGCTGACCATCTGTGGGTCACATGAACATATCCTACTACTCTTTCCATTAAAAGTTAGGGTTGTCAGGAAACCTTCTGGGTCATCAAGAAATGATACATTCTTCCTCTAATACAAGATATCCTTTATTATCAGAATAGGGTCTATTCTCTAAATGGTGAGTTGAGGTGAGATGAAAATTTCATCTCACCATTTTAACTTTACGTTGTGCAGGTACAAACCTGGTCAGTTTTCTCTGCTAAGCAAACTCATCAGGATTATCCCTGCACAAAGTATAGCAAAATTTTAGTGAATAGCCCCCTATGATTACCACCCCAGGCTGGTAACCAAGGAACAATACAAATGATGATCAGGCCTACACCATCCAAAGAACTTGTCTGTCAAAATATGTTTGTCAATCTATCTTGCAGACTGGATATTTCTGGGTGTAATCCTACTTAGAACCTATATGCATGGCCGGCCTTAAGTGTTTCGGCGCCTCTACTCTCATGTCTCTATACTCTCCCTAAATGTATGTGTCTGTCCCTTTCCTCTTCATTGCCATGTCTGTCTCTCTCCAACTCCCCCTTATCTGTTCTCTCTCTCCCCTCTCCCCATATATATTCTCTCTCCCCCTCCTCCCCCATATATATTCTCTCTCTCCCCCATATCTGTTCTTTCTCTCCCCCTCCTCTCCCATATCTGTTCTCTCTCCCTTTCCTCCCCCATATCTGTTCCCTCTCCCCCTCCATCCCCATATCTGTTCCCTCTCCCCCTCCACCCCCATATCTGTTCTCTCTCCCCCTCCACCTCCATATACATACTCCTATACTCAATCACTTTGAAATCATGTCCTATGCTTTTTCGTTATTTCTATGGTCTGTTTGAGCAAGTCTCCCAAGTTAAGCAATTGCTAGATCCATCTGGAATGTCTATAAGCAGCAGGTTCAGGCCACAATATCTTCATTTTACCAGAGTTCTAGTTACCACTGGGACTAAAGTGTGCAGGGTACAGCTCTGGAAGAGTTTACCACACAGTCACCTTTAACAATTTTCACATAATTTGGACAAATTGAATTTGATTCTAGGAGCCAGCAAAATTTTTAGGAGCCAGACAATCACGCAAACATACACGCAATTCATAAACACACACACCAACCCACTTCATATATACACCCACACACCAACCCACTTCACATATACACCCACACACCAACCCACTTCACATACACACCCACACACCAACCCACTTCACATACACACCCACACACCAACCCACTTCACATACACACCCACACACACCAACCCACTTCACATACACACCCACACACACCAACCCACTTCACATACACACCCACACACACCAACCCACTTCACATATATAGCCCCCCCACTTCACATATATACACACACACACCTACTTCACATACACCTTACACATATACACCTCACACATACACCTCACACACCCCCACCCACTTCACATATACACCACGCACACCCCCACCCACTTCACATATACACCCCCCCACTTCACATACACATATACACCACACACCCCCAACCTCTTCACATATACACACACACACACCACCCACTTCACATATACACCCACACACCAATCCACTTCACATACACACACACACCAACCCACTTCACATACACACCCACACACCAACCCACTTCACATATATACACACACACACATACACACCTACTTCATATACACCTCACACACCCCCACCCACTTCACATATACACCACACACACCCCCACCCACTTCACATATACACCACACACACCCCCAACCTCTTCACATATACATACACCCCCACCCACTTCACATATACAACCACACACCAACCCACTTCACATATATAGGTAACAGCGCCAGGCTTAACTGGCGCCCGGGGTTTGTCGAGCCCTGACCTATAGGGAGTGGGGACTATTTATACAAATGTTAGCTTTATTTTGTTCCTGCCCTATCTGAAACATTAATATATTTTGCTTCACTGGATGTAAGGGGCCTAGGCCAACCCGACAAGATTATCAACTCTCCACCAAACTTTACACTTTTACGCACGCATTTAGAATTCGGATCAATGGAAGTTTCATCCCCAGGGCAAAACATCCAAACTCCTTCAGTTGTTGACAAGTGGAGCGGACTTCCACTGCTCAAACACAATGCTCTAGCATTAGCTGGTCGCAGGCGTTGCCAACCCCCAAACAGACACAGCAAGAGGGGAAAAGCAGCCTGACAACTTTGACGATGAAAGGGGAAGGGAATCAAATGGTAAAGGGGAGTGGCCATTTGGCGACATACTCACCTGTTTCATTCCCAGGACAAAGCATCCAAACACCTTTAGTCCAAGGTGTGGGAAGCAGACTTCCAGATCTCAAACAAAATGCTCTAGCATTAGCTGGTCGCTCTGGCAGAGGTAGAGGGTGTTAACAGATGACAAACAGACACATCCAGAGAGGAGCAACCTGTACCACTTGTTTGAGGGTGATTGATTTTTACGGATTTGTGGGGAAATTGAGGAAAGTGATATTTTGCCACCACTAGCAGTGGAATAGGAATCAAATGGTAACGGGGAGTGAGTATCACCTAGCACAATATCAATTGCACTTTAAATATAACAAAATCACACACCATCAACTCCATTTATTAATTAAAAAGTAAGTTTAATAAAAATAAAAAAAAAATACAATTAACACATTCATAATTTAATTAACACATAATAAAAATAGGGAATGTTGCGGTCAGAGCAGCACAATGGCCTTTGATTGCTTCCACATGTGCTCAAGAACACATGGGGTGTTCTGTCATTTTTCTGGTCCTGCTGATAGGAAGGTGTGTGTGCTCATGCATTGTACATGAAATTGCAGTGAAACAGCTGATTCTGGGTCACTGGAAAGGAGCGGGTCCTAAAATCTCCTGACAGGTCAAGGAAAATGACAGAACACCTGAAACAAAAAGCTTACATGCTCAGTGCCGTCAGACCATAGTGGGTACACATAGTGTGTGTTTACAGCAGAAAATCACCAAGGCCTTGAGTAAATTATATATAATATATATTTTATTACAAAATGCCATCATCAAATCACACTGAAAGAAAACCTGTGCACTACACTGGCAGTAGTCTGCAACTTGACCAAAGTGACTTTGGTGCCTAGACTGTCCCTTTAAGAAAAGACAGCTAACTGGAAAAAAATGTTGTAGAGCTTGAAATTTATTGACATATGCTTCTTGCTCCAAAGTGCAGTATTGCTGTAACAGATTATACCACCATTATGGTGTGGAAAATTTGCTATATTGCACCTTCGTAAACTTGACTCATATTAATGTAAATAGAGTTATAATAGAGCACTTTTGGCAAGCATTAGATCATGAACTAGTTATATTATTACAATTAAACGATATTTGGATCTTAATCTTAGTATCCTGTGTTTCTGGCACCCTCTGACTTGGTCGACTACAGTTCCCAATATCCCTCAGTAGAATGAGTATGATGGGAACACTAGTTCACTACAATTGTAGCGCCGTCGTTTAGACAAGTCATCATCCATGGCACAAGCCTCTGATCGACCACTAAACAGATTAGGAAAAAAAATCCGCCGCTGGACTAGACGCATGATGTATCACGTGTGGTGCTCACTCCTCTGCGTGACGTCACTGACTCATGGCGCACATGACAGAACCCGGAAGAAAGTGGAAGTAGCGAGGGGGCGTTGCACGATTATAGTACGGTACCGGACCCGTGCGAGAGCAGGTGAAACGACGCAGGGACGGTAATAAAGTATCTTAAATCATTGCTTAGGTAAATTTACTGCTTGCTTGTTTGGGCGGGTGGTTGATTAACCAAGCATAACGGGAAATATCGTGCAGATCAGATGCAGTGACAGGTTACATACAGATTAATGGTGTACGTTATGCAGACGAGTCTAACACTAGTGAAGTGTGCAGTGTACGAGTGGTTCTCCGTACTAGTCTTCACTACCCCTGTGATGCCCTGTGTGCACTAGAAGGTGTTTAGGACTCCAGAGCTAGATTGACGACATTGCCATGTAATTAAGTGGGCAAAGATGAATCATTAAGAGTGACACTTATCTTAATGTGTTGTATATTTAAAAAAATAAATAAAGACCTCTCTAGCATAGATGATATGAGGATGTGCTACCCAGGAATGCTTGACTCTGGTACCGAGAACAGATCTTGTGATGCTGGTGGGGTTTGAAACTCCTGGTAATCTGCATGCACTAGGTCTAGGAAGTCTCAATGAAAGATAACGTATTTTGTGTTGGGCATTTTATCTGTGTTTGGAAGGAGTGGTGTAAATTCACAAATGGTTGTTTGTTTTTTATAACTTATATTTTTAAAACATCATCTTAATGGTTGTGTCCATTTTTACATAAATGCATACATTTATATTTTAAAGTTTTTATTTTTTTTGTCTTATGTAATGTGTAGTAATTTTATAATATTTTATTCTTAAAAGTCTTGGCTCAGGAATATGTATCTACTGTTGGTTAGCACATTCAGGAAACAGTTTTTTACTGGTCACCATAGAGCTGCCCTATTAAATTTTTTTTTTTTTAATTCCCTGATTTGTGTTATGGATAGGGTTGCTTCCAATTTCTTAGTGTACCAATGTCTATAGTTATAGGCAGTATTCAATGGTTATGTGCTAAATATGTTACCTGTGTTGGTAGATAAGAACCATTCAGTCCATCTAGTGTGCCCAATTTTCTAAATACTTTTATTAGTCCACAGTTCCCTGTCTTATATCTAGGATAGACTTGTGCCTATCGCATGCATGCTTAAACTTCATTCCTTACCTCTACCACTTCCGCTGGAAGGCCCTTCAATACATCGACTACCCTCTCAGTAAAGTAATACTTCCTGATATTACTTTTAAAGGGACTCTACACTTTTTTTTCACTTGTGCTTCTAATATAGAAGCACAAGTGAAATGTCCATTGTCCCTAGTATGAGGATGAACTGGTGTGTCCTTTTGATAGTACATGCCAGTTTATTCTCTGTCTGACAGCTGCCATGCTTCCATAGGAAGCAGGCAGCCGTCTGGTCATCAACCAGCTCTCTCTGCTAGCCTCTCGTTTTTGCACGGGATCAGCACGGGGGACCTTAACTTATCCCTGATGCATTGGATTATTTATATTAAAAAATCAGTTTTGGAGCTAAATTGTAAAAGTGGTCCAACAGCAGGAATATTCAATTTTTCCAAGGTGACTGCTCCAGTTGTAGACCTTCAAATCAAAATAGATATTTATAAATAATCCCCATAGTCTCTTCTGAAAGTGTTTTATAGTCAGGTTTAGTACTTTTTTCTAAGGTTCTTTAAGTTCGCTAATATTGAGACAGTTTGTGGGGCTGCAACATGGCGTCTTCTTTACCTGTGATGTAGGTTCTGTACATAGTAAAGTGACCTCTAGGTTGGGTACTGTTTTTCTAAAACTCTCTCTTGGGGCAAAGTTCTAAACAGCAGTAAAATTCCATTGGTTTCCATAGTGATGGCTCAACTTTTAGCCCCAGAATTGTAAGCAAAGAACCATGCAAAATCCTGTTTTTGTCTCCCCTTGTAACATAGTGAAAATATTAAACTGAATATTATTATGTCTTTATTACTTAACTTGCATTGTTTTGTAACATCCTGTTTAGTCTTTATCTCGACTCCTTAAAGTGCCATCTGCTCTTTTGACCCACACAGCAACGATCATGATAATCCTTTACATTTGCACTAGCGCTTAACAGATGTAGCATGGGGTGCCCTGGTTTTAAACTGAAGGGAGAGCATTAACATGTGTAATTATAATCTGGTGCAATGAATAGGGAATGCAGGACTCTGCAGACTAATGTCCTCCAACTATTTTGTCAGTGTTTATTTGTGCTTTGTTTGTTTTTTCTTGGTGCTAAATGCACCCCAAACAGTTTGTTTTATGTTCATAAGTGTCTCTAGCAAATTCCCTACATCTTTAGTTGTTTTCCTTCTTCTTGCAGTCTGTATTTCTCAATTACATCCCAACAAAGCAGATTTTTCTCATACTTACATGGGTTTTGACACCTCAACATTGTTTATAATGCAAATGTAGAAAAGAAAAAATGATCTCTACATTGTGTTAGCAGAAGTTTGAGGAGTTGCACCAGAGAAAATGTCTTTAAATGTGGCTGTTGTGTGTCCTGCTGATGACATCACCTTGTGACTTGATATGCTAATTGCACATTTCTCATTTAAAGTAGCTTATTGTATATCCAGCCACAAGCAATGTCATAAACAGGAGACACCCCCCCCCGGGTGACAGGTCACCATGCTACCAGGAAATTAGACCTGTGTGTGAGGGGTCTGTGTGGAAGTACTAGGGATAATATAAGAAGGAACATTAACATCTGAAATTATGCTTAAAAAAATAACAAACGAATAGGCCTTCTTGGCTTAGATCTGAATAAGACATTTGACAGTGTGTCTTGGACCTACATGGATTCTAATCAGAATATATGGTCTTGAAGGTATTATTATAAGCAAAACTCGAACCTTGCATCACAATAAACCAAAAGCAAGTATTAGAATTATGGGCTGTGAACCTGAGAGCTTTAACATCTTATGTGGAACGCGGCAGGGATTTCCACTTTCTCCAGCGATTTTTTTTGCGCTTTGGATGGAACAATTAGCTGAGTTGATAAGAACTAATAAAAATATAACAGGCCTACTAACTATATAGCTCTTTATGCAGATGATGTGATCATTATAGTGTCTAATCTTATAATTAGCCTTCCAAACTTACATAAGGATTTAAAGTTTTTTGAAAACATTTCGAGGCTATGCCTAAATGAAGATAAATCTGAACTAAACGTAATAACAGTGAATATAAATATATCAAAGACAATTTTAAATATAACTTAAATAAGAAATACATTGCATACTTGGGAATTTGACCAATATGTATAGCAACCTATACAAATTCAATTATACAAATTTATTTTAAAAAATGTAAAAAAGGAGGGGTGTGTTCTGCTCGGGTGACAAAAGGAATACCACCCCGCAGGCTGTCATACACTGCTAAGACACATGGTACTGGACATGTCCAAGCACATTGATGTAAAACATCATCTGCTCAGGGACATGCAATAGCAA
Source organism: Pelodytes ibericus (assembly GCA_036172795.1). Classification (NCBI taxonomy): domain Eukaryota; kingdom Metazoa; phylum Chordata; class Amphibia; order Anura; family Pelodytidae; genus Pelodytes; species Pelodytes ibericus. The sequence goes on along the minus strand of CM069858.1, from coordinate 181,922,577 downwards.
GGCGTTATTGACATTCAGTATTGTCCATCAGAAGAGATGACCGCAGACGCACTCACCAAAACGTTGCGAAAGGAGCTTCATCGTTTGCTACAAGAAGCTGAATGTCATGTAATTATGCATATGCCGTTGAGAAGGGGTGTTTGGATATACAACAGCATATACTGCATAACAAGTATATACTTAGCACTTGAGCTGTAGATGGCGCAGTGCAGTTCAGAGTACTGAATAGTAATATATGTTTTGAAGTTCTTGGTACTCACAGGAAGGTTCTTTGTATTTTCTCTTGATCTATGTCTGGAGCAAATGCCCAAATTTTAAAATTGACACAACTGAGACATGAGCTAAACGCTATCCTTAATCTTAAAGCCCACAGGTCCTTCACAAAACTCAAGGCTCTATATTACGAGCATGGCGACAAGCCTGGTAAATATTTAGCCAGGACCTTACATGCACGACTTAAGCAATTCTACATCCTTAAGATCCGAGATAAGAAGGGCACACTCCGCCCTTCTGTGCCATTTTGATCATTTTTTTTCTAGTGAAAAGTATTACTGCCTAATTAAACACTCCTGACTCAAACACAGCCTGTAGATTGGTTCATCAAAAACTTTGGATACAAATTGAACAACAGGCTCTCCTTTTCCCTTTAGCTGCAATACCATGGATCTCACCCTCTAGGGCTAGAGCTGAAGTCAAAAATCACTCTTTAATTCTGCTTTGCGACATGTTCTTCATGCGTGTCACCGTCCTCTCAATCTGACTACTTACCCGTGGCCCCACTTCATGGCGACCCGGAGTTCACCCCTGGTTTGTCCACCAGACCTTTCCCTTGCACATTATCATGCAACATCCCTATTATATAAAACATTACAAGGTGGCGCCATGAGTCCCCCCCCCCCCCCCCCCCCCGGCATTTGTTTGGCTGTTGGGAAAATGCTCTGCAGCTGGTGCTATCTGTCCCTCAGTGGGAATTTTTTACCTTCTTGCTCATAAAACTTTATTGCAACCCAAGAAATGTCATATTAATTCTTATCTCAATGTTATGGGATCTGTTTTACATAAAATGTGCCCTGACATGCTGGGGATGTGGAGCTTCCCCAGGCCACAGGTTGCACACTTGGTGGGAATGCCCTCCGATCTCTCCATTTTTGGGAACAAATTCACTAAATACCTTCACGGATCGCCTGCCCCCATTCTCGCCAGTGTTGCTTCTGCTACACCCTACTCCCATTCCGATCAGCCAATATAAAGAAATCTGTAAGTAGACATCTGTCAAATGCAGCAAGGGAACTCACCCGGCTACATTGGGGTGAACCCTCTCCCTTCCTCTGAGGGAATGGATTCATGCCGTGGAACTAACCCGCTAGATGGAACATTTAAATACTCATTCAGATGACCAGATTGAATGATTCAGTACTGGCTTGACACAAACACTTACCTTGATATAACCTGGCCTACCTTTGTTCTGAACTCCCCCTCCAGACACTGCCTCTCTTGACCTACTCCCTCACTGTTGCCTACCTGCTCCTAAACTGATTCACAGTGATTATACCCAACCAATGTATAAAGATGTATTATTCTATTTTATTGTAACACTGATTTGTTCATGAAGATGTTATGTTTTATATCACTGTAATATTGAATGGCTATGTACCCTTGCCCCCCCCCCCCCCCCCCCCCCCAGTTGGTCCCTGCCTCCAATCAAATTTGCCCACGATTTCCCCCTTGATTTACTAAAAAAAAAAGTGTAAAAAAAATTCTAGAAAAGTGGCAGTCTTAATCGTTCATATAATGCAATTAAAAATGACATTGCTTCCAAAATTATTATATTACTTTAAAAGCTTACCAATAAATATTACTAGGTTGACCGTAGAAGTTATTCAGCGAAACATTATAAAGTTTATATAGAATAATAAAAAAAAACACATATCACAGGACATTTTATTTATGGATATAAAACATGGTGCGCAGAACCTACCTAATATCTATAACTACTAGAAAGCACGTCAAGCAGACAACCTATTGCATTTGTATCATATAGATAATAATGGTATAACTGTACTCACTCCAAAATGGGCAGAACATGAATATAGTTTTTGTAATGGTAACCATTTTAGTTATTTTACATGGCTTCCAAGAGTTACTCTCTTTGAAAACCAAAATCCACCCCAGAGCACATTGGGGGAGTGTATGTGTGTGGGGGGGGGGGGGGGGGGTGTATGTGACGAAGTAAGACTTTTAAGTAAACCCTGGTTGTCACCCCACTCTAACTGCTTAATGTGCGGGACCCTTGTTGCAGCCTCGTTTTTGCATGGGGCTAGCAGAGAGCCGTCACCGACCAGACGGCTGCCTGCTTCCTATGGAAGCTGTCGGTTAGGGGATAAACTGGCGTGTACTATCAAAAGAACACACCAGTTTATCCTCACAATAGGAACAACTAAAATTTCACTTGTGAAAAATAACGTTTAGTGTCAAGACATTTTCACCTTGACTTTCCCTTGGTGACAATGGCTGTTTTGACATTTCTGGGGTGTTTGTGTTTAGCTGAAATTTTCTTCTTTCTCAGATACTGTACCCACACAAATTATATGTTGTTTTTATTGTCATAAGAAGGGCTTTCATTAGATACCATTATGTTTATCATATCTTATAATTTACTACCAAAAATCATAAAATATGATGAAAAATTTAAAAAAAACCCACTTTTTCTAACTTTGACCTAAAATATAATTTAGACAAATACAATCATTAAAAAGACCCCGTCTAAATAGTTTCTAAATGTGGTCCCGAGTTCAGAAATATGCATGTTTCCATATTTTTCGCCATTTTTATGGGGCAAAAATAGTGTTTTTTTGTTTTTTTCCTATATTGACCTTTTGACCCCAACTCGAACCCAAAATTTAACATTAACACTAAATTTAACCCCAACTCGAACCCTTATGCTATCCCTTAATATATTTTAATTTAATTTTAACCATATAGGCTAATCTAACTATATAACCAGTTTTTAATTAATTAAATATTTATTTTACATTTTTTCCATTGCTATGCTACTTAACTACCACTAGCGGCAGTCAAGTAGCATATTCAGAGCGACGGAAGTGAAGTTACTTTCACTTCCGAAGCTCAGACCGCCAGAGGGCATAGCCATATTGACGGAGCATGATGCTCCGTCAATATGGCTCCCATGATCGCTCCGTGGGGCGATCATGGGGGTCCCAGAAAAGAAAGCACCTCTAGTATTGTGACTTGCCTTATTCCAAACTACTAAAGGGAATGTTTTCCCAAGATTTAGTTCCCACTGGGGGACAGAACCACATTTGTTATACACTTCTCATTCTCTCTTGAATTTTTGTTTCAAATGTAAATACTATTTTTCCACTGTAAAATCCCAGTGGTCATTTTTGAGGGTGAGGAAGAGCATTGAGTAAAAATAAAGAAGAACTTGATGGCTAACCTTTCTTTTTGTTGCCAGTTGCCTGGCTAAAAGAAGCTTATTGTATTTGTTTCCATGCAGTTTAGCCAGGAGCAGTGCTGTGGTATATCTAGGTAAAGGACACAGATCAAATCTGCTTATTTTCCACCAAGTATTTGATTCATAATATATGTATTTTCAAACCTCACCTGCTCCTGGTCTTAGTGCTAAACTTTGATCCATAATTTGAACCAGGGCTCCACAAACCCCACTCACCATGGCCACCACGAAATTAGACCTGGCATCAGAGTCCTGTTAGCCACATTCCCCCCTTGTTGCTGCCACCTGTTAATTTTTTTTTGGGGGGGGGAGGGGTTTATCCTGTGCGGTTTGCACAGAGTGCAAGCTCCGCCCCTCCCACAACGCGTGTCTAAGTTCCTGGTGTCATGTGACATCCCGGCACTCGCCAGGAAGATGAATGAAGATCAGCTGCAGCACCAATGTCCCCTTCCCTCAGTGCCTATAAAGATATTTTTGTCTGTTTGGCAACTCTTGTTAATTCTCCACGATTGATTGCTTACCGAAATTAAACTATTTGTTTAAAACTGAATATTGGATATTATAATAGAACATTAAACACTATTACACTTCGTGTAGAATGTATGCTGTACTGGTCAGGTAACGTTCAATATTTATTATCTGCTGAGCACCTGAAAATATAGTGTAGTACCTCAATGATTCTGGTGTTTTTTGTTCTCTTCCTGACTCCCTCCCCTCAGAAGTACATACCAGCTTATTCACAAACTAGGGACAGTGTGTTTTTCACTTGTGCTGCCATATTAGAAGTACAAGTGGGATAAAAAAAAAAGTTAAGTTGTCCTTTAACCCCTTAGAGACAGATGACTTGCCAGGCACGTCACCGAAAATAGAGGACTTGGTGACAGGTGACGTGCCTGGCACGTCATGCACTAAAAAGAGCAAAGAGTCGCTTTCTTTACTCTTTCAGTAATGTGCAGGGGCGCGCTACGATCACTCTCCGGAGTGATCGTAGTGTTAAGTCAGGATTTTTTTTTTTTTTTACCATAATAAATATATATATATATATATATATATATATATATATATATATATATTTTTTTTTTATATATAATATTATAGGATGTGATCAAAATGATGGCATCCAAAGAAAGCCCTTCTTGTCCCGATAAAAAACAATATATAATTTGTGTGGGTACAGCAAATGACAAAGAAGAAAATTACAGGTAAACACAAACAGCACAGAAATGTTAAAATAGCCATTGTTCAGAATGGACAAAAATGTTTCAAAGACTCTGAAACCTTTAGGCATTGGTCTCCTCCAATGGTTTGGAACTTTTTGCCAGCAGGAATGCAGATGTTATATATAATATCCTACAGATAAGGAGGAACTGTACCTCAAGATTAATCAAACCATGACTGTGTGGTAACATTATCTGTCCGGTATAATCATGTGTCTGCTCTTCTCCCAACAGATCTGTATTGCTCTACTCCCTGCACGATGGGAGCTATAAAAATCTCCCCGGATTATAACTGGTTCCGTAGCACAGTTCCCTTAAAGAAGGTATGTAATGTTGACATGACCATTGTGGTTCATGCTGGGTTCTCTCTCCGGCTTAAGGAGGCCCATCAGTCAGTGCGTTTCTAATGTATAGCTCTCCTAATAAAAAGATTGCACAGCACTGATAGGGGAGGAGCTGACGTTCTCAAAGAACAGAGAGGATTTTGTTACATATTCCTGCTTTGGAAAAGTTTCCCTGTTGAAAACATAAATAAACCTTTATTGAGTACAGTGTGAACATATTTTTCTTCTAGAGAGGCTATTGTTCATTCTAAGAACCCTATGAACTTTTTTACATTTTTATTTTTTTGAAGGAGATAAAAATCAAGTAATGGACTTTAAGCAATAACCCTTCAGCCGTTCAACCTTTTACATCTCATTTAACTTTCTGCTTCTAAAGCAAGCATTGATCTGGGAAATCCTGAAGTACTTCTCACTTCAGGAACTCTTTAGATAATCAAAAAGTGCTTTTACAGTCTCCCAAACCAATGCTTTTTAAAGGTCTTTCTAGACTGATTTGATCTTCTTTTTATTCCAGGGAAATTGTAGGTAGACCGTGTCAGACCTGTCTGACAATGTATTTCTCAGCAGACTAAGCCACTTGAAATAAAATGAGTTAAAAATGTATTTATTATTTACAAAAAATATATAACCCTTTTTTAAAAGCCTAATAAGATGCTTAATTTAAAAATAAATAATAGGGTGTCAGTTATATTTTTTTGAGCTTATCATGGGCACTCTTGTTTGTTCCTCAGATTATTGTGGACGATGATGATACAAAAGTGTGGTCTTTGTATGATGCTGGACCTCGTACTGTACGCTGTCCCATTATATTTCTGCCCCCAGTGAGTGGCACGGCGGACGTCTTCTTCCACCAAATCCTGGCATTGACTGGCTGGGGTTACAGAGTCATTGCTGTGAGTAAGGAACTGAAACCCCCCTTCACTTCCCTAAATACAAATTAATATTGACGCCAATTAAATGGCTCTCATCCAATTGCAACACACATCAGTTTATATCCTGATTACAAATTTTTGTTGTCGGTTGTACGGGCCTCACTTCCATAATGCATAAAAGCCTTTCATAGAGCTCATTCATTACCCAGAAGTGCAATCTTCCCAACACCTGGTTGACCTGATCTGGTTGACATCTAATTTTGGCCAAGCAGTGGAGTATGCTATGATCTTTGCCTTTAGATCTATTCTACACAACATCTAAACCTTGGTCAAGTTAGCAATTCTATCCAGATTTTATTTTTCTTTTGTTACATTTCTCTGGGGCACTCTGATTTTTACAATTAGACATATACAATTCTTGCCTTATCCTTACTGGTCTGCAGCTTATTTCAAGTAGTAAGTTTGATATAAGACAGCACCAGGAAAAAGCAAAAGGAAAAGAGAGCAAGAAAGAAAAAAATAAAATAAGAAATAGACATGCAGCTTCAATAGCAAGTTCCCTTTGCATTGAGAAATATAGACTCTCTATAATGGGATGAACTGAAGTGAGCACTCAGATGTACATAAACATATAACATATAGTATAAAAGCAACCTATTTCAAACAGTCATTTCCGCTAAATGGCATACAATACTTCTTTACCTTCTAAATATTTAAGACTGCTTGTCTGCTTTTTCCAGCTGCAGTACCCAGTTTATTGGGACCACCTGGAATTCTGTGATGGCTTCCGAAAACTTCTGGATGATTTGCACTTGGATAAGGTGAGCTTTCATGTGTTCCCATATCAGACGTCTATTGTATCTTTGTTTTATTTCTACTAAAGTACGTGTGAAGATTGCACTAGTTCATTTTTGCCAATTCACGAAGTCTTTTCATGCCCGTTTGTTCTTTAGTAAGAGAGTATTTATATGCACACCACCTTTTTGGTACATTCTAGTATTCTAGAGTGAAAATATTCCATAATCCATTGTTTTGTGAGTGTGGGAAATTACGATCTGGGTTTTCACATTTGTAGACCTTTTAGAGAGGTTTGGTTTGAGTGTACAGCTCCCCTTTTAATATTACAGTGAGGAGTCCAGTAATGTGATATCACCCAATGTGTAGCCTGTATAGACCGATGGTAGGAAGTCCATCCTTCCTGTTTATTTAACATACATTTGTTTTATATGGCCAGGGAGTATTACCTATATCTTGAGGATATGTGGATACCCTTTGTGAAAGGGAACTTGCAGTGTTTAGTATAATTTAAGTATGTTAATACTTTGAGCATAAATATTTAACTTTGGTGCTACCAATGATGGACTTTAAAATTGCTATTGGAACATGCCAGAATATGTGTGTTTGTCTGCATCAGGTTCATCTCTTTGGCGCTTCCCTTGGGGGATTCCTGGCTCAGAAGTTTGCAGAGTACACTCATAAATCCCCAAGAGTTCAGTCCCTCATTCTTTGTAACGCCTTTAGTGATACCTCTATCTTCAACCAAACCTGGACAGCAAACAGGTGAGCTCATGACCCATTCCCTTGCTATTGCAGACACATGTGTGATCAGATAGACCAGTATAAAGTGCCTGGGTGTTTTGCATCAGTCTGTATATATTCTCCAATCAGTTTTCTGCTCAGTTATCATGCAGTAAATTATTGTAAAGATAGACCTTATATTGCCGTAGAGGGGCACTTCCACCTATGTCTGATGACTTCCACCTATGTCTAAAATGTTTTTGTTTTTTAAAAACTTTTTTTGTGTAATACTTTTTGTTGCTGTAGCAACAGTCCTGCCTATCTCTCAAAGTACTCCTTATTGGGTAGCTGAAGTTATATGTCCTGATGAAATTATTTTCATAGGGACCTATATGTGAAACTACAGGATATAATGTTAATTGTTTTAAAATGAATGGCATTTAAGATAAATTAAACACATGTACAACCTACTGAAAATAAGCTAGACGGAACTGCCTCTTTAACGTTTGTCCCTTTTGCAATTGCATAGCAGTGTCCTTCTGTTTGTATTTACATTGGTCTGTGTGTATTTGGCACAACCACACTTGAAACACCCACAAAACCATGTTGTGTTCCAACATCAAGTCATTCTATGCAAATAAGCACCGCACTCTTTATAATGTGGGTTATCTCTAAAGTGCAATCACCATGGAAACCAATGGAATGTTTCTTGTCTTCTGATTCCTCCATATCTCTGTGGGTTAAGTTCAACAATTGGTTATTAAAGAGAACGTGTACTCTAGTATATTGGTGGTTCCTATTAATGTCTGTGCTTTTGCTGTTTTTCTTTCAGCTTTTGGCTGATGCCAGCATTCATGCTAAAGAAGATTGTTTTGGGGAATTTTGCATCAGGACTGATGGACCCAGTTATGGCTGATGCAATAGACTTCATGGTTGACAGAGTATGTATCATTAGAGATACAAATTAAAATCACTTGTAGTGAGGTGAAATATGACCAGTTAATGAACAGGCATCATTAACTGGGTGTAGTGATATAATTACTGCACCTGCTAGAAAACATCCTTACTTTATGGAGGTTTAGAGGTGATTTAATGACCATTTTGCAGAGTGCCCTTAAAACTCCGTGGGGCCATTATATCATTTTATTTAGGGACTTGGTGCATAGTGTCGGCCTTAAATCCCTGGGCGCCTTTCATTTATTTTGAGTCACGGACATAGCGTTGGCCCGTGCCTCCAGGATGTCATTTTTGGTCATGGGGGTAGCTGTTACACCCCCAGTTTAATAAAGGGGAAATAGAGAATAACAGGGTTTTCTAATAAACTACGTTATTCACTTAACAAAGTACTCATGCTTTAACGCAGTATTTTTGAGGTCCCTATTTCAGTAAAATTGCACGTTATTTCTTTTGGAATAATGTGTGATAATTAAACTTTAACTTTTGCCAGTATGAGTACCGCGGCAGTCCAGTACTACTTTTTTAAGCTTCCATTTTTGAGCATGATGATGAGCATGCTGGAATATCACTTACATATACCAAAGGTTTAATTTCCTTTTTTCATTTTTTTGTATGATGTAGCCACTAGAACAATTCACTGTTCTAATCATGCCATTGCATGATATTCATGTACAGTGGCAAACTACTCCTGGTTTGCAGACTCCAGATGCTCGGTATTGACCAGCTATATCAATGTGTTGTCTTGCAGCTGGAGAGTCTGAACCAGAGTGAGCTGGCCTCCCGTCTCACTTTGAATTGTCAGAATTCATATGTTGAACCACATAAGATCCGGGACCTCGCAGTGACCATCATGGATGTGAGTCTGTCACCTTACACAAACATAGGAGGGTGAACATACACCTTCAACACTGGATGACTTAAATAATGCATTTCATTTGTGTAGGTGTTTGATCAAAGTGCTCTGTCTATGGAAGCTAAGGAGGAAATGTACAAGCTGTATCCCAATGCCAGGAGAGCCCACCTTAAAACTGGCGGAAACTTCCCGTACTTGTGTAGGAGTGCAGAGGTCAACCTCTACGTGCAGGTATGTACTGGAGTATTTCTATATTGGCCCCTCTACACCTCATGGATTTTATTCCATGTTTCAATGCCACATTATCTCTACTTGACATAGAAGTAAAATATTTTCAAAAGCTTTCTCTCCAGAAACACAATTTTACAAGAAAACAGGTAGTGGAACTTCAACACAGAGAGTGGGAATTCATTTTTTTCTCCAAAAGTCAGCATGCTAAAATAGTTCTATGGTGGCCCGAGAAGCTACAAATGGAGCTACATGCGTCCATCAAATGGAAAAAAGCTTAATGTGCACCTGTTCTATAGCTTTACTAAAATATACATTGCCGTTCAAAGGTTTGGGCTCTGTTAGATATTTCCTTATTTTTAAAAGAAAAGCAAATAGTGCCCATTGAAATCACATGAAGGTGAAATTTAGTGGTTCTCAAGTGTTTATTATTACAAACTAAATATTGAGAAATGCCAAGCATTAGGTTGTGAGATAGAAGAAAAAGAGCAGGAGGAACTAAAGAAATATAGGTTCACATGGAGTCTAGAATGTATAGATTACTTAGGGACAAAAACATCAAATGACCCCCCAAAAATCATCAATTTAAACTATCAACCATTACTGAGGGACATAACTAATAAGTTAAATGAGTGGAAAACTATGTTCATATCTTGGTTGGGTAGAATAAATGCTATAAACTATTACATACTCCCACGTTTGTACTTTCTGTTAAGATCGATCCCACTGAAAGTAGATCAGAGCATGTTAAAACAGTTCCAGAACAGATTCAACAAATTTATCTGGCAGGCGAAGAGATCAAGAGTGGCATTCAGGGTAATATCAAGATCGTAGGACCAGGGAGGGCTTAGAGCCCCAGACGTTGTTAAGATCCATGATGCAGTAATGCTATCCCATTTGGCAAAATGGACCCACCTGAACCCAGAAAATCATAAAGGGATACTAATAGAACAAAAACGCTCAAATCTAACTGGGAACCTTTTCAAAGAAGTGGGAAACCATGGAAGGATGGACAACCCAATAGTGAATGACCTGTTGTGTATGTGGAAGAGGATAAGGAGAAGGTATCTGCCTTTCTACACGATAGAAAGACATCTCTCTCTGGGCTTAGTAGAGAGTCACATCCAAAATATAACATTTAAGGCGTGGGGAGAAGCAAATATTTTCTCAATCAATCATCATATTGGAGGATAGAGTCCTTCCTTTTTCAGACATAAGAGATAAATATGATCTGCATACAGGAGAGCTTTATTCCTATTTAAGACAAAAAAATTTTGTTGAAAGGGAAATAATATCATGTACGCATAAAGAGAACTTGAAGTACGCATAAAGAGAACTTGGAGATGGATGAGTTTTTTAAAGTTTTGTGGGGGAAAAAAATGGGGGGAAAATTGTTTAAGGCAATAAATCATGTAGAAAAATTCAACGAACTACCCTTAATAAAAAATAAAAAAAATGGGAAAACAAGCTTAAAATATCCACTGAGGAAATAGACTGGATTAAATATAACAAAAAAAGCTACCCACTCCCTAAGTGTTATAGAATTGTATTATAAAGTAATCTATCGTTGGTATCTAGCCCCCGTTCATCAAATGGATCAGAAATATAGTGCAGACATTGTTAATATTGTAAATGATTATTGTAGCTGGAAATGAATGATTTTTAAATGGGATATCTACATACGTGTACAGAGGCCTATTAGCACCCATTCCTTATGGGTTCCAATGGTACGTTGTGTTAACTAATCCAATTTTATAATTTAAAAAGGCTAATTGATCATTAGAAAACCCTTTAGCAATTTATATCACAGAAACAAAAAATGTTGTGTTGATTGATTAAAGAACCAATAAAACTGGCCTTCTTTAGGTTAGTTGAGCATCTGGAGCATCAGCAGGTTTGATTTACAGACTCAGAATGACTAGACAAAAATAAATTTCTTCTGAAACTCTGTGTACTACTCCCTTCACAGAATAGTGCAAACTGACTCTAATCAAAATAGGAGGAGGAGTGAGAGGCCTCCGTACACAACTGAGCAAGAGGACAAGTACAACAGTAAAGAAGTGACTCCAGGATTCTGGGCAGACATAACACAGACTGGCCAATTGAAAGATTAAGATGGGCGAAACTGTATAGAGCTTGCTGGTCTGCATTGAGGAAATATAACTTAACCTGTGTTTGACTCCATCAAATGGAGCAGCATGTCTGACTTTATAACAAATGTATGTGGGATTGTAAAATGGTGGAGAAGAAATATAAGTATCTTGGTTTAGTGGCCACCCGGTATAATTATTTTGTATGCCTTGTAAAATAATTACCTTCCCTGATCTTTACTTTTGTTTAATAGATTCACTTGCGGCAGTTTCATGGCACCAGACATGCAGCAATAGATCCAGCCATGGTGAGCGCTGAAGAGCTGGAAGTCCAGAAAGGATGCCCCACATCCAGTGCGGAGCCTGAGGACAGCTAGACTTTTATGTCCAAATTCTTAAAGATGCACCATCACACCTTATATTCTCTGTGTTAGCAGACAGGTCACTTTGCTATTACTTCCACCAATGATTAAGTGATAGTACCATGTTTAGGGTCTACTTCCCTCTTTGTGATCAGACCTCCTCTGGAAGCTATCGGAGAAACTTGGTACTGTGCGAGAGAGGTTTTTATTTCTCCTCCCATGCCTTAACAGCATTTGATATAATGGTTGTACAGCCACGATTTCTTCCACTCTTCCATGTGTGGGGAAAAAGGCTTTATCTTTCCAGACGTTCCTCATTCCTGAAGAATTGAGTTGGTACTAAATCCATGATGCTGTAGTTCTCAAAGAAGTTGACATGCAGACTTTTGACTGGGCATATTGAGAGCTGTTCTGCTTCATCCATGACTTGTTTCATACTTGCCTCTTATTAGTGATAGGTGGCACTGAAATTCTATGTTTGTAATGTCACTAATCTAGTTGGCAAAAATGTATCTCTGGACTACCTGTGATTGCACCAACTGTGGACCAGCTCAGTTGGTATTCTGAGTTCCATAGTACTAGTACCTGTTCTAGTATTATCTCTATAAGACTTGCTCTATTGTACTTTCTGCAAAGATGCATGTTCTGTCTTTTGTTTGCTGGCCAACATACACAAAGGCTTAAAGATTGCAGAAAGAATTCTAAAGGATAATTTGTTTTGCATCATTCTAGAAATCTCACTGATTTTCTTTCTTTCTTCCAACAAGTAATGCAGAGGTGAACTATATACTGCAAAGTAATGCTCTGCACATCACTGCCACCCAGTGTTAACTACTTTACAAGAAAACCTATTTGGGGTGATGAAGAAAGAGTCTGTGTTTTTTTTGGTTGTATGTTTAGAATTATCATGTATCCCAACTGAAAGAAACAATGTGTTATTCTATATGGAAATAACACAATATATAACTGATAAATGCTATCCAACTGGGCCATGTGCTTCAAAACATAGTTCAAATCAAAGATGCAAAACTTTGTTTGTATCACTCATGTTCTCGAGTGAATTTCAGTCATTATAATATGTTGCCAGAATCATTTCCCTAAAAATCCATGCAGGATGAGTGCCTTATTGCTTCTGATGTCCTGTTAAACTGTATGCCTTGTATCCATGTGCTTGCTGTATATGTTGTGTGTAACATGTAAGTAATTTTTGTTGCTTCTGTAATTTTTTTTATATATATATATATATATTTCAAAGTGCCAATTTAAAAATCTGTTATTTTATGATCTCATTACTGGATTGACATCAATGTTGGGATTTGTATACCCTTCTGTATCCCACAAAACTGTCAGTTTATCTCCTACCATATCATGTTTAATATTTTGATAGTCTCAATTATTTGATAGTTTTGAATAAAACCATGATGGCATCATAGTTTTTTTTTAAAGGTTTTTTGGTGGACCCCAATTTGAAAGGCTAATCGATTTCATACTATAACACTAGTTTGGGTGCCTATCACTCTTCGCATAGACCGTTAAAAAGAGACTAAACATTCCTGATCCCGAAGATGTCTTCATGCTCCTATGGACATTGAACATTCCTCCAGCAGTTTTAGGTAAGGTTCAGCTGCAGGGCAGACTCCCCAATGTATTTCAACTCCCTGCGATCCAAGTAGCTCTTCAAGACAAAACTGGTACTGCCTCTGATAAAACAAGCCAACATTTTTTACACTGTAAAATTTATTGAACAGAATGAAACATTTTGTACAGATTGAAATATCTCCCTAGAGTTACAGCAGCCGTTTTTGCAAATAAACTTCCTTATCACCTCATTTAATAATAAAATAATTACTTATGCAATTATCTGAAACCAAGTGTGATTGTTACTATATAACTTTCACTCTCCATCAGCTGTAATAGTGCTCTGCCAGCAGACTGACAAATGCACTTCTTTTTCCTAAATTACCTGGGTATGACGACCTAACTGATGCATTGCTATATATATATAAAATATATAGCCTATTTAATTCATTTTCTCACAACAACACGAGGAAACCGTTTTTACTGCGGGTATACAATATTAAAAAAAAAAAGTTATAAGATTTGTGCTGCTGACAGGCCTGAATTTATCCTCTGTAGTGGTCACATCCCTGTTATATAACGATTCTAGTCTTGTCTGGTCACAAATAGGTGCCGCTGGGCCCACACATTTACCATCATCTAAATAATACTAGAAAAGTGTTGCCATGTGCTATATTTAAAGGAAATACTGTGTGTTCCGCAAGCTGTCTTCGCTACTGGGCTCCTATCTGCTCATAAAAGCCCAATTTGTATTGGAAATAAACAAGCTGCTGACAGATAGCAGGGCCCTGTAACCACTGAACACCAGAGTAGTGCAAACTAGTCATTCTGTCATAGGAATGTTGGTCATAAATGTGTTGCCATTTCTATAAAATGTTTTAACAGCCCAGTATTATCAAAATTCTAGATTTTATTTGCATAAAACTACAATGTTGGTACACAAGTGGAATGTCTTTTAATATAGTATTTGAGGTTGGAGAATGATACTCCTTGCCTGCAGCTGTCAGTGCCAGGTAAGTGAACATACGGTGCTCCACTTTGCATAGGAATGTCAGCACAGAGTCAGAATGCCCCTTGAAAGCACCATTTGACTAGGTAAGATATAGCACCTAAAGCTGAAGGCAGTTCAATTTGTAGCAGCTGCAGTAATAAACTAGATTGAGGCTATATATCTGTTGTTCTTTTTTTTATATATATATATATATATATATATATATATATATATATATATATATATATATATATATTCAAAATAATGACATCACTGTACAATGTGCATGTTTAGTAAAGTTCATGAATAATGAAACCACAGATGTGGTACCTGATTTTTAAAGGAAATAAGTAAAGGTCCAGTTCTTTCTTATGGCTTTACAGTGGTTGTGTTGAATCTCTGTATGACTGAACTTTGTTCAACGGTTAGAGTTTTAATAAACTGATTACCAAACTGCTACTGTAGCCTATAATGTCCTGCCCCGGAATCCCTTGCAAATATTTAATGTCTAAAAAAATAAAAGATAACAGTCTGTGGCATGGTATTGTCTGAGAGTAAAACACGTTTCTACAGTCTCTGTCAACCATAGCATTTGTATTTATCCAGCAGATCCAGCTGCATGTTATCCAACCTCCTATAGTAGGGGCATCTAACATGCCGCCAAGCAGATTTAACTGCTCATATTCTCATCATCCCTTTAAATATATGTTTTAATTTGAATAAAGTTAATTTCCACTTGTTTTGAACTGTTTTTGTATTATTGCTAGATAACCAAACATCCATGGCTAACAAGCTGTTCATCACCATTACTGAAAATCAATATAAAAAACCCACGCACAAGTATTTCTGATTATATGGGCCATTTCAGAAAAAACATGGACGCTTCTGTCCTGCAGTTATTGCAGAGGTTAACATTGTAAAACAAATTAATGTAACCTAATTTGTGCCCTCTTACAGAAATGACCACCTAATTTCTACACACCCTGCTGCTTAAGGTTGGCAAATAAAATCCGATTTTTGCTGCTTCCCCCTGCCTCAGAGAGCTGTCATTCTAGCACTGAAAAGTTCCATAAAGAAGCCTCAATAGGATATCATTCAGCTGTATGATTCATATGTACTGCTGTCAGATACAGCTCTTCGTGATACAGGAAACAGTAGCAAAACAACAGGTTTTACCTGCTGAACAAAAGCAGCAAGCACTGTCAAAAACAGTATGATTAGAATTGATTTCCTCACTTCTCAAAAATTTGGAGTTAACAATTTTTAATGTGGATTGTGATTTTTAAAGAGACTGTGATTGTTCCCTGCTGTTAGCATGCCTCACCGCTGATGTACATCTCCAGCAAACTTCCCCTTTTTCCCCACTTTTAAAAATACCAGATTTTTTTCCCTTCAAGATCTACCGTATATACTCGAGTATAAGCTGAGTTTTTCAGCACATTTTTTGTGCTGAAAAATGCCCCCATCGGCTTATACTCGAGTCAGCGTCTCAAAAAAAAAAATAAAAAAATCTAAAACTTACCTCTTTGCTGCTGCTCCGTATCCCGGTGCTCTGAAGGTCCGTGGCTGTGAGGGAAGTGTTGTGCGCTCCCCTCCAGCTGCGCGGTCAACAAAGTGTTTTTTTTTTTAAACAAACTTTATTGATCCGCGCGGCTGGAGGGGAGCTCGCAACGCTTCCCTCACAGCCATGGACCTTCAGAGCACCAGGAGACGGAGCAGCAAAGAGGTAAGTACTGGGGTCTGGGGGAGGAGGGTGGCATAACGAGCATACTAAGTGGCAATATCCTGGAATATTAAATGGCATATTGGGGGCAATATCCTGGAATATTAAATGGCAGATTGGGGGCAATATTTACCAGTAGCTGCCTCATTTCCCACCCTAGGCTTATACTCGAGTCAATATTTTTTCCCAGTTCTTTGTGGTAAAATTAGGCTTATATTCGGGTCGGCTTATACTCGAGTATATACGGCACTTATTGATACGAAATACTGCAAGCCATGGATTTCAACCACAGCATCAGCATCCAGGCAGGTTTTGTCCCTGGTCATTTTGCAAAAGGTCTATGGTAGATTTTTTTTTTTTTATATTTTCTAAGAATTAGAAAATATCGTTTTCATGAAGAAAAAACACTTTAAGTAAAATCATGCCCCCCCCCCCCCTCCCCCCAAGATTTGAAAATGAAACACATATTCAAACACAACTTGTTGGCGCTCCCCAGTTATATGGGAGAGATTTGGCGATCCCGGAGGTGTTGCTACAACGCAATGCATTGGGGATCAATTGGTTGTTGTATAAGAAAGTCCACAAATGTCAGTGCATAACTCTGCATTATGCAAAGAACCAAAATTCATCTTCTTTCTCTGATTGAGCCATAAAAACGTATATATTTTTCCTGTGCATATAAAAGTTCAATAGAAAACCTGCACTGCGAGAGCTGGAATCTTGTCAAAGGACAACGGTTCTGTTTAACTGAAAGACTGTATCAAGTGTAGGCATTTAAAATAAAAAATGTTTTAATAAAAATAAAGTACCTTACTGAGCCTTCTTTGCTCAGGGGGCGATGTTTTGTTTAGAATCTTGGGTCAGATGAAGATGTCTGCCCCCTGACAGAGCTATACAAGCAAAGAGGACTTGTTAAGGTACTTTATTTGTATTCTTTCATTAACACATTTCTATATGCAATCTTTCAATTAAACACAACATATTTATTTGTTGCTGACAGACTGTCTTAAAACCAAATATTTTCCATAATTAGCCTGTAATGTGCTCTACTAATCTAGAAGCACATTTTATGCATATATATGGACATTTTAAAGAAAAATAAATAAATAAAAAGTTCCATTACAGTAGTGTTAGAAATCCAATGTATAGAAAGTGCTAAGCATCACCATTGGCTTCATATGTAGGGATGCTGTTTCCAAATGGCACTGCAGTGTATTTATTTGGATGTAGTATCAGCCCTTGGTATGACTACTCGCCAAGAAGATTTCTTATCCACTAGCGAAGGCCAGCAGCGGCGCTGTCTTGAGCAGTGTTCACATCGCTGCACATTTCTTTGGAGAAGAATCATCCGCATTTGCTTTTTTCCGTATGCTTTCTACAAAAGATTGAAAAATGAAAGTAAAAAAAACAGCTCTACTCACAGTGGCTAAAACCGTGGGGGTTAGGTCAATAAAATCCTGCATATCAAAGTGTCCGAAAGGGCACAAACTCTTCTGTCAAGAATAAGCGTTATGCATTAACGCATGCAGAGATCCCACCACTATTTTATACATCAGCCCCATTCTGTAGCGATTACATTGTACAAAGCTCGTATATTAAAGTGGACCTGTTTTCCTCACAACTTTACATTATAATACTATATAAAAAGCTGCCTGTACATTTTCCCATTATATAAATGGTTTAGAAGACCTTAAAAATGTTTTATAGTTGACTTCCACCTAACTGCCATTTAGTTTGCTAACATGTAAGAAAATGAAAATGTTCCTGCTTTCCTGTTTTATTATGAGTTACAAAAGACCAATATTGTAGGATTGTAAGCATTTGACAAATAGAATATGTGAGCACACTAATGTTACAATCCACACCTTACTAAGGGGCTTGAAAATCTTGGGAGCCAGAGAACCATGGCTCCTAAAATCCCTACTACTGGTTCCTAACTTCTTTTTTTTACTGTTTTACATAGAAATAGCCAGGTCCTGCCTTAGTGTACGTACCAAGAGTGGTATATAAATTTGCCACACAAATGCACAGTGAAGTATATATGCAAGCATACGCAGTTGGGGGGCTAAGTGTTCCTTAACGCCATCCTTCCACCCCCTAGCGTTTGGAAGAGGGGTTCCTGGTGGTCCAGTGCAGTGTCTGAGCTGTCGGTCCAGTGCACAGTCACAGAGTATTCTTGCTCAACCTCTGTGCTGTCACCTGTGAGGGGGCAGAGTAGGCAATATCCGTGTCCATGCACTAGACACAGTCCTACCCCTTGCCCTGACACACTACTAGCCAGTTTTGGTGTGATCCATTTTTCTTTTAAATAAGAAAAAAAAAAAATACTACAGGGTTTGAAATAATTTCCACTGCCCCAGCTTGTCCCCCACACCTCTGCGGACATATGTAGTAATGTATACCTAACAATACTGACCTGCTAGGTCTCTCCTTCCAATTCCTACCAGCCCTTCATAGAGTCCTTTTACAGGGTTATCGCCTGCCATCACCACCCCATGCAGCCAAATCAGCAGCATCCTGTGTCCATGGTCCCGGAAACTTTTGGTCCCTGATACAGACAGTAAGTTAGACATTGTGTTAGCTTGTTATCTTCTTGGTGCTTATCAATAAATGATTAACCTACAGCAGTGAAACAAGTAAAGATCCTTGACTCCCAACAATGCAGGTGACAACTTTGCATGAACACTCCACAACTACGTACTTCCTGCTGCTTCCTATGTTCACTTTATGGGAACCTACTGTAAAGTGTTCAGCATGTGCTAGACCTACTTGTCTGGTAGATTATGGTTTGGCTGTGGTCACCTTAATTGATGGCTCATACTGCCCTATATAATACAAAAACAAGATCCCACTTCATTCATCGGTGCAATTAATCAATCGAGTGGTATCTGATAATGGGGAAAGGTTTCCTTTTCTGTCCCATATCCATTTCGGTCACTCAGTACCTGTCCACTGCTGCTCTATGGCCCGAATGTGAGCATCAGTGAATTTCCAGTGCTGTGCCAGCTTCTTCCACTCATTGGGTTTCAAGTATTTTGTCGCCAGTCTCCAAATAACTGAACGGATGTGCTGCGTCTCCAGTCGATGGTCCTGTCTGAAGGTCAAGTGTCTGGCCACCCACGAGTCCGAGTCACTGTTCATATTATCCTGTAACAAGAAAGAGTTCAAGCCTTGATTGAGATTCAATGCTCACCATATTCTGCTGACAGAACCCTTGCTAATTCCTTTTCTTCTTCCCAATAATACTAGTTTAACACAGTTTACTGTAAATGTGCTAACAGTCAGTAGAAAAAAAACTCCATCTGTTCATCTATAGAACTAGTACCATAAGTGATACCAAATTCCTTAGTAGCACAACTCAGTGTTATAATTGATTATTCAAATTAGGCACACTAGTGAGTTTCCATTTCTATTCTTACTCCTTCCCTTTGTATGATCGTTTCAGCATACACTGTAAATTTATTAGAACGTGGCATTATTTTTTCATTTTTTTTATTAAAGTCTCAAAATGACAATACATACATACAGTGATTGGGGAGTTCCCCAATAATAATCATATTACAAACATGCACAATAATAAATAATATATAATACTGTCTCATGAAGAATGTGCTTCACATTATTATATAACAACATTTAACAACAACACTGAGTGAGTCACTCACTCATTAGACTCATTCCAAATATATTAACTTTGGATCATAGGACCATGGGGATAGAAAGAGCATGTGTCTAACACTCATCTATATCAACACTGAAAGATCTTTATCCAAGATTTGCATATATCATGAAATGTAGTCATCAATCCATTTTTTTTATAGCATCCTTCCTCCATTTTACATATACAATGTATCTATGACACTACTTTGGCCCATATTATGGGCCCTTTCACCTTCCACTTTCTAGCCATACATAGTTTCATTGCCATAATGATGTTTATCACAGATGTCAGAGGACCGCCTCACCATTACTGCCATAGGTTCTATAGATGCTGTGTACAAAAGCGGAGCCAAAGGGCACCCTTGGTGTGTGCCATTCCTAATATCAAACCACGGGCCCTTTATTTTTGCTGTGGGTGAAGATTACATAGCCATTGTATTGTGCTTAAAATACCCTGATGTGCCAAATGCTTCCAAAGTTTCTTATAGAAATAGCCAGTTGACTCGATCAAAAGCTTTCTTTGTGTCTCACGCTATGATTGATGAACCCATTTTTTTTTTTTTATGATATTCAATACATTTCTAATGTGTTATCAGTCACCTGCCTTCCAATCACAAAGCCGGCCTGATCAGGGTATAATACTCAGTATGACTTTTTTAAGTCTCTCCCAAAATCTTAGAAACAAAATTCATATTCAAGTTGATTAAAGATATTGGTCTACAGGTTTTTTTTAAGCGATCTGTCTTTTCCCGGCTTTGGGATTGGAAGGATCGTGGCCTGCAACATTTCTTTGGGGACCAAAGCCCCTTCTGTAATCTCCCTAAGCACTCTTAGCATCATAGGTGAGATGATCCTCTGAAAGATCTGATAGAATGCTGCGGAACCAGACGTCTGGTCCTGATGCTTTTTTATTTATTAGGTTTCTGTTTTTAATATTTCCTCAAGTGTGATAGAGGTATTTAATGATTCTAGATCTTCTCTACTTATTTTCGGGAGATTTAATTCCTCCTGAATCCCTTTTAAGATTTTGTTTGATTCTTTAAATTGTATAGAGAACTATGGTATTCTTTGATCGCCTCTGCAATATTGATCGTGGATAGAGGGGCTAGGATACTGTATAAATTCCATTTCTGTTTATGGTACTGTAACATATAAGACAGGTGTGGCGGAATATAGATTTCCTGGTATCATCACACAGCAACCCTTGTAAACCCCAGGCGGACATAAACACAGTATGTTTATGGGAGTTGTAGTACATTATAAACCAGAGATCCATGAAATGATTAGGATCTACTCAATAAAGAGAGAATTGCAAGTTATTGAGACAGGAATCTCAAACTTTAGGCCAGTGTAGCCAAACTGGAAATATTCTCCAATCCAGCTGAATGGGAAAATTTTCCCAAATCAGCTACTTTGGCCTTAAGTTTGAAATTCCCGTCAATTCCCTATAATTCTCTCTATATTGAGTAAACGCTATTAACACATAACATCGGCCAAGAGTGTCAATCTTTTACCTTCTCCCACTTATAGAATCGATCTGCCTTGATGATCATGTCCGCCAGGTTGATGTGATTCCCACGAGCTGCCACATCGAGGGAGGTCTTCCCTTGCTGCAAAGTGAACACATGTTGTATGTAGACAGGGTGAGTATCTGGGTAGCTCTCACACTTATGGATGGCCTGTTTTTGTACCTTATCTTGCAGCTTCAGGTTGACTCCAGCAATGAGAATCATCTCTGCCATGTCTTGTCGGCCATTTTCAGCAGCGATATGAAGAGGGGTCTGAAGTCTCTGTGACACAACAGGGGTTTCTATATGTTGGTATTCCCATGACACCATGTGAGTATCACACTGACCTTCCCACCTTTTTAAATCATCTTCTTCCCTGTATTCTGTGTGGCTGGTGCTCTGATTTACCTTCTCTCTGCCGGTGTGACTGTAACTCTCACTGTCTTACCTTCCTGTCAGTGTGAATCTTGATCTGCCTATCCCTTGTGTCTATGCATGGACGTCTCTGTCAGTTTCTCATTTCTGGCTCTGTCTTTCATGCTTGGCACTATACTGATGTTTTCTTCTTCACTATGATGTTCTCTGTGTGCCTGTCTATAGGTTCTGTGTATTCCCTGCTAGCCTTGTGGTTTATGGATCATGTGGATAGTCACCAGTACTTACATAGTCAGTGATATCCAGGTCGCACTCACAGTCAATGAAAAGCTTGACCATGGACGGGAAGTTCTGCTGGACCGAGATGTGCAAAGCGGTGGAATTTTGCTGCAAGAACAGAATTGGTTGAGTATCCACATGCCAGATATTTAGTAGTTATGTTATCCTACTGTTGTGCATAAACACACATTCTACGTTACTTACCATGGTAACCAATTCCTGCATATTGCTCCACCTTTGGAATGTTTCCCCAGAACTGATCTCTATACATATTACCACTGTACCTCATACACAGTGTTATTACCATCCACTTATTGCCTGTATTGAGCATACACTAGAATTCCTATTTGGAAGTAAGGATAAATTGAAACCATGTTCACCATTAAAGGGCGTATCACCTAAACATTGTTTTTCCTGTGAATGTAAAGAATAAAATATATTTAAAATGATCTACATATTGTGTTAGCAAAATTGAAAGCCAGTGCAATTAGGAGAAAAATGTATTTATCAAGCCATAGGTGATGTCATAAACAGGTGACGCCACACATTTAAAACACATTTTTCTCCCAACTGAGGCATTTGCTTAGAATTTGGCTAAGACACTCTATACTATAGACCATTTAAATCATTTTTTTAATTCTCTACATTCACAGTACAAACAATATTTAGGTGATACAGTCCCTTTAACAGTTACTCCATGTCATCCTCCATTAGTTCTTAATCAGAAATACTATCTAACTGGAGAACCACATTGATGTTTGCAGAATGTTCACGCTGCCTGGCATTAAGACAATCCTCATGCAAAGCACAGAGCTTCACTGCAAGTCCCTTTTCAATTGTTTCAGGACTTCTTAAAGGGAACGCTGACCATAGAACTGGATCTATGGAAACAGGTGTGTAGTTTTATGCCTAATGCACTCACCTGATTTACAGCGTTGATGTTTATTCCTGCATCAATGAGAGTCCTGGCAATGTCCTCGTGACCATGGAATGCGGCATAATGGAGACAGTTCATTCCTTTCTACAGGCAACAAAATCAACTGTAACCAGGAATATTCTCTCCCTTCCTGTGTACAGCGTGTCAGTTATAACACTACACCAGGTAAACCATGCGTCTGTGTTAACAGGAAAACACAGAATACACAACTATTCCTGCAGTGTACTACTGGTGTCTGTAGAAGGGAACAATTGTAAAAGAGCATGTCCCTTATTTTCTCCCCCTTTCTTTCCTTCCATACCATTCTGTTTGTTTTTAATTAAACAACAATATTACGTTGTGTAGGACAGTCACGTGTCAGAGTACAGAATTCGGAACACAAATCTCACATCTTTTTGTTAGGCTTGACTGTGATTTTGCAATTTGTTATTCTACCACTAGGGGTCGGACCATCCTGATTTATTTAAACTAATCTAATCTGAAAGCAGCACTATTTCACTAACACATAGGGGGTCATGTACTAAACAAGTGCAGTGGGGAAAAAAAGGTGGTAAAACATGAGTAAGGAGCAATTTGCGACTATTTGTAACATTTTGCACTTTTGTTTTCCTGATTTGCGCCTCTTCCATTTATTTTTATTTAGCGTGCATTTTTCCGGTTGCGCTAATAACTTGCGATTATGTTTGTGCATGCGAAAGAGTTTTGTGAATATTTTGTGAAAAATAATTCTTATTTGCATGCGAAAAATACACCAGCTTTTAGCAAGTGCTATCAAAAGAGGTAGAAAAAATATTCGCAAAATTGCCTGTTTTTTTAGCAGTTATGCCCATTTTTATTCGCAGTTTGCGCGTATGTACTATTTGAGTGTTACATGTTTAGTACAGTGCAATAGGAGCAAAGCGCAAAAATAGTTTGTTTTTTTAGTACATGTCCCTCATAGTTGTAGCATTTGCTGGGTATTTCAAAGTTGGCGATTATGACAGAGGACTTGGGTGTACTGACAACAGAATCGCAAAATGTAATAATATCTGAGAAATTATCCAGCTTGACTATGTATTCAGCATTCCAATTATTTACAATGTGGTTGTCAGTTCACTGTTTATTGAATCTGCCCTTCTATGTTTCCAGCCTTGTAATACACTCATAAAGAAATGGAAGTGACTGCCCATTAAACATTTACTTAGTGTACTATGTATAAATCTCCTTAGACATTACTGACTTTACACCTACCTCAGTTTGTGCATTCACATCACACCCAGCATCAAGGAGGATTTTAATAGACTCAAAGTATCCGCCTTCAGTAGCAAGATGTAGGCCTGTCAGGCCTTCCTGTAAACATGCCATAAGTGTCTTAAAGACCAGACTATCAGAGTAATGTCACACTGTCAGAGTTAGACTGCAGACTTATAACCTAATTCCTTTAAAATATCATTTTCATTGTTACTCACAAGGAAAGTATAATCAATCCCTGTAACTACCAAATCGTAGTAACCAGGGCCGGCTTTTTAACATTCAAAACAGCACTTTCCAGAACCGGCCACAGAAGTCTCAAAGCGTAAGCGAGAACCTCGATATATAGAAAACAGCCTAACTCCCCGGATACAAGTGAAACTAGTCATTTTATACAATGTAAGCCTTAAGACGTGTTGCCTTGCTGCATGTAATAATATCAACAGTTTCTAACTTAAAGCATATCTTTTTTTTACTTTGACACAGGCATCAGTTATTGTTTAATTTTAATTCTCACTATATATTCCCCACCTTCTTTTTTGACACATACTGCCTATGATTAAGAATGTGCCTCGGGTTCGAAACGCGTAAGTCATTCTTTCTCTTTCTCCACCCCCATTTTCTCTGTTGAAGCTCTTTTTTTACAAATCTTTATTAAATATCTGCATTTATTTGAAAACAAGGTTTGTTATGCCCATTTTAACTGGTTTGTGCTAGAATCAAGGAAACATCTCATCTGATACTGCTGACTTTGGATTAAGCACCCGACTAACCATGTTTACAACAATCATAGACAAAGGTGAACGGTGAGTGATGAGCGCTGCAGTCCGTACTAATACCGGAACTTGCAAGAACCCAAACACTTAACTGTAATACAAACATGACACCTCCCATACATTGTCTTTTAAAGTTAACATTGTTGCTAAAAACATATATTTTTGGGGTCTTAATAAAAAAAAAACTGCAAATATCTTACAAGGTTTTTTTCACTGAGATCAACTCCAATCTCCACTATTTTCTGCAGGACCTCGGTGTGACCATTCTTAGCTGCCAGGTGAAGAGCTGTGTTGTTTTCCTGAGATTACATTAAATAAAGACTATTAGTGATGATGCTGTAGATTTACCAACCACAAACATACAAATAATTGTGATTTAGATGTTTCAAAAATGTAGGGGTCTAATCACTTAAAGGTGAGTTATGGTGAGATTACAAAAATTTACAATGCCTCTACTTACATATATCAAACCAATATATTGCATAATAACTGACATATAACTTAGAAAGATATAAAAAATAAAAAAAACACACAAGGTTCTCTTGTCAGCTATATTCACTTCTTGGTCAAACCAACATATTCACGTTTCGGGCAAAATCCATATTTAAGTTATATCATCAAAGCACATTTTACAATCACTGTACTTCTGGTAGGCCAAGATGATATATCCAAATATCTCATGCTTCTTTTGCTAATATACCTTTTCTCCCTATGTGGAGCCATCTTGAGATGATATTCAGTTTGGTTTCTAAGAATTGACCATCCCTGTATACCGATTTTTTTCCAGGATCTAGCATTTAACATTTTAGCCACAATCAAAACATTGGCCAATTCCAATGTAAAAAACAACAAGTCCATGTCCACATTGCATAATCTGATACCTAGGTATAACTCATTTACCATCACCATTTTATGAGCCTATTACTCTTTAGTACCTCCAATTTGAAGTAGATGTATATTTTTTTACGTTTTTCTGGGACAAGATATCATTTATACTTATACTGCATCTTTAAAAGATACCATTATATAATACGAGGACTTATCTGGAATCTTTTTTCCTATTTCAATTTCCCAGAGATTTTTAAACAGTGTGCTGCCAGAAAAAGAACCAGATTCTACATTACCTCACACTTTAGAATCTTACACAGGGTAGGGCTTGCTTCTAGCAGATTTATAGATATTGCTAGATCTTCTTTCCATTGGGACTGTTTTTTTAATTATTTTTAGTACAAACCCTCTAATTGTTAAATATTTTAAATTTCATAAAGAAATTCCCTCTACCAAAACTGAGCGCATTATCCTTCATTATCTGATCAAACTTTTGCAGGAACATTCAACACCAGAAACCTAGTAGAAGAACCCGCAGCACATATATTGTTAATCCTCATTTATTTCTATGAAGTGCCTCCAAAACATTAAAAAGGCTATCAACGATAATATTAGGGCTTTTTGTCTTTAACCAGTGGTGCCTCTCTTTTATTCGTCAGACTATTCCTAGATCTTCCAATGATAAATCCTCAGCGTCTAGCTGATACCAGGACTTCCCTGTACTTTTCTTCTCGTGCCATTTAGATACATGTTTAAACCCTTTAGTCAGTGTGGTGGAGCCAATCCTTGGTCTCTCACCTAACCAAATATATCTCAAAAAGGATTGCTGTATCTTGTTTAACCAAACTCTATGGAATATTTGCGGGATAAGTGAACAGGCAAATCCACTTTGGTAAAATACATGCTTTGATCACACTTCCCCACCAGGAGATATCTAAGTTACCCCAAGTGACTAAAGAATAAGTTGTAGATGCCAATAAAGACCTGTAATTTGTTTCTTCAGGCTAGTTGAAATCTTAATGCTTAATGCTCTACCTTTATTGATGTTATGTTTGTAATTCGATATAGAACTATATAAAACTTAATCTCCTGCATTATGTGGGGAAGAGATTGATCTGGTTTTTGCAAAGTTATGACTATATCATCTGCATATAGGCTTATTTTGGATTTGGCTCCACCACACTGACCTTCAAAGATACCCTCATGGTCTCTAATCCTCCGAGCTAGAGGTTATAATGATAATATATACAGCAGGGGGTACAAAGGGCACCCCTGCCAAGTACCGTTTCTGCCTTGAATCCATGGAGAGGAGATACCATTCTGGCTGATGGAACAGTAAACAAAGATTTGATTGTATCAAAGAAATCACCTTACAATCCGAATTTGCATAGAACTGACGCCATATAATCCCAGCTGACCCTGTAAAATTATTTTCAGCATCTAAGAACAGGGTCAGCATGGGGGAGATTCTCCTCGCCATCAAATCCATAGAATCAGTCAATCTTATAAAGTTACCCATAGGATCTGCCTGCTACGAAACTGTCTTGGTCAGAAAGAGAATCACCTCTTTTAATCTTTCTGACAATATTTAAGCATACATTTTAGAATCAGTGTTTATTAAAGAGATTGAGTGATATTTGCATATTAATGAAGAGTCTGTATTAGCCTTCAATATGGGTATTATGTTATCCTGCAGCATTTCCACAGGAAATGAGCTCTATACCAAACTCGTTATATGTGTGCATCAGTTTCTGGGCCAACCTATCCTTAAGGGTTATATAAAATAAGTTCAAGATGCCATCCAGTCCTGGGAGAATTTGGGGCTTCAAATTCTCAATAGCCCGTTGTACCTTCGTGAGGGTGAAGGGTAAATTGTATTTCTTATTCTCAGTTTTGTTTCCGCTTTGTCCTGCTCGTGTCTGTTTCTAGTTCTGCTTCTGTTCTAGTTCTCTAATTTATTTATTTAATTAGAGGTATCTTTATTATATTTTATCTATCAAAGTGAGTGCATGTGAGAGAAGTGAGTGAGGAGGTTAACATATTGCTAAAGATTGTTTATAGAGGGATGTGTTTGCCAGGTGGTTGATTGAGAGGTTGAGTCACATCACAGTACCAGTATAAGGGACAGTGGAGCTAGGTGGGTTTGGCCAGAGATAAAGTATGTGTGTGCTAGTAGAATGAGTGTAAGCTTTCTATTCCTAAGGTTTTTGAGGACAGTGAAGACTTGGTGGAATTGACTAGAAGTAAATTAGTGGGTGGTCTAGCAGGGTGAGAGGTAAGTAAGTTTTGAGGGATTTTTTGAAGCTCGAGAAAGCGGGGGAAAGCTGAATGCTCTGCGGAAGGGAGTTTCAGAGAGAGGGGGCAGTTTGGGCAAAATTCCCAGACTATCAAAAAACTCTAACAGATAGTTCTCCAACACATCCTGCTTTACCTCCTGTGAGATATTCCATATTCGAATTCAACCCAATATTGATGTGCCGCTTAAAACAACGGGGAATATACCTGTCATAAGCACTTTCTTATGACTAAAAAAAAACCCTGTTGTATCAAATTGAAGGTTATCTTATGAAACAATTAGTTTCAGTTTAGTTTTGGAGTCAAGAAGGAATTTTTCCCCCTAGGAGGCAAAATTTGAAATACCGTATTTGCTCGATTATAAGACGACCCCTCCAAACTTTGGATATTTCTTTAGGAAAAAAACTAAAAGCCTAAATATAAGACTACCCTATAGGAAAAAAGTTCAACTTGTATATATTCACATTTAAAGTTTTTTGTTTTTATTTCCTTTTATGTGCCAATGCTGCCTCTCTCTTTCCCCTCCCCCCAGCGTTGTCTCCCCCCCCCCCCCTTAGTGTTGTCTGTCTCTCCCCCAGCGTTATCTCTCTCCCCCACACTCCCTTTCTCTCTCTCCCCTCCCTTTGTGTCTCTCTCCCTCCCTTTGTGTGTCTCTTCGTCTCCCTCCCCTTGTCTCTGTCTCTTTCCCCCCTCCCTCCCCCCCCCCCCTCGACTCTGTCTCTTACCCCCCACCCCTTGTCTCTGTCTCTTCCCCCTCCCCTTGTCGCTTCCCCCCCTCCCCTTGTCTCTGTCTCCCCCCCCCCTCCCTCTGTTTCTCTCTGAACCCCTTCCCCCCCCCCCCCCCCACTCGTCACTCCCTGGTGGCTAGTGGGGGCAGCAGGGGGATGACTTGGATGCTTGAGAGGGGGATCCAGGTCCCCTGCAGCTCTGTGGAGGACCTGGATTCCAGTCTTATAATCTGACATCGATTTGAGGTCAGATTATAAGACGACCTCGAATATAAGACATTTGCTCTGAAAAAAACCTTGTCTTATATTCGAGCAAATACGGTAGCTTCCTTAGGGGTTTTTGCCTTCTTTTGGATCAGAAGCGGGAATGAAAGGTAAAAGGGTTGAACTTGATGGACTTTTTTCAACCTAAATTACTATGTTACTATGTAAATAAACCATAGATAATCAAGCCAGTCCTGTGTGTTTTACTCCAAGCAGTAAATAGAAAAAGAGGTAAATAAGGTATATATAAACAGATCATAAAACTTATATTCCATATTTACTTTGTTAGCGTGCATTTGGCTTATAGCAATCACGTTGTACGTATGAGCCTAAGACCTGGCCTTTAGCATGTCTTACACATGTCTACAACAGGTGTTTGTACTCACTGTGTCTTTAACATAAATCAAACATATTTGCATGCCTTTTTGCATATTCCATTGTGCCTTATGGTAGGGAAGTGTTTCATTTCATCTCTCGGAGAGCGGGACTTTCAAGTTCATAACGGGCAATTCTCGATAACTCAGTAGCTGCAGCAGGCTAGTCATTATGTCGTAACAAGACCTCTCTGCTCCATCAGGTTACCGCAAGAAGCATAGAATGTGTCGGCAGATAAGAACCATTCGGTCCATCTAGTCTGCCCATCTAGTCTGCCCAATTAGAAGGATATGAGCTACCCAGCTCTGCATGGCATGCAGTCTTGAGTTAGGTAGGCGTGGCGTATAGGTTTCGGAGGTAGTCTAGGTGCACGTCATTGCCCCCAAACCTGAATTGTGGTGAACTTTTATCACACCAACTTATCTACACATTGTGTAGGGCCAAATATGATGAGATTCTCCTGCTGGAAGAGCTCAGCTGACCATGTATAATGCATAGTTAAAAGTTTTAATAAGCACTTTTTTAATGTAAGCCCAACTCTTTTCTTCTTGCATTAGATTTGCCCCTGCACAATGTATGGTGAACTCACTGAGATAAAATATTCATCTTACCTCAAATCACCCGTTATTGAATAAACCCCACAAAGTTCCTCATGACCCCTTAGAATAGAAAAAGAAGTTGGAAAGTGTTTCCCACAAGACCCAGGAGACAAGGTATTATGATTGTCATTAATTTATGTGATGCGTTACTAATCTTTTGAGCGTCATGGTAGCCTACTTACCTTGTCCTTCAAACTGTGTTGGCATCCGGAGCCAATCAGGAATTCCACCACTTCCATCTTTCCATGTTCTGCAGCCAAGTGAAATGCTGTCCTGCCCACCTGCAAAGGATCACCGTGATTAATATGGAGTACACACGTCCCCAAAACACACTTACAGTCAGATTCCTCAGATTAACTCAAAGGAGAGAGAATAACATGAGAGCATCGACTCTTCCCACTTCACACTTACAGCACAGAGGCAGATGATCAGCATAAGACATCTGGAAGAGGGAAGTGCTCATGCCATTGTACAGAGCACTGGTAAGACCTCACTTGGAGTATTGTACACAGTACTGGAGACCGTATCTCCAGAAGGATATTGATACTTTGGAGAGAGTTCAGAGAAGGGCTACTAAACTGGTTCATGGGTTGAAGGATAAAACTTACCAGGAAAGGTTAAAGCATCTTACCATGTATAGCTTGGAGGAAAGACGTAACAGGGGGGATATGATAGAAACATTTAAATACATAAAGGGAATCAACACAGTAAAGGAAGAGAGTACATTTAAAAGAAGAAAAACTACCACAAATAGAGGACATAGTCTTAAATTAGAGGGGCAACAATTTAAAAGTAATATCAGGAAGTATTACTTTACTGAGAGGGTAGTGGATGTATGGAATAGCCTGCCAGCAGAAGTGGTAGAGGTAAACACAGTCAAGGATTTTAAGCATGCGTGGGATAGACACAAGGCTATCCTAGCTCTAAGACCGGGAACGGGGGAACTAATAAAAGTACTCAAAAAAAATTGGGCAGACTAGATCGACCGAATGGTTCTTATCTGCCGACACATTCTATGTTTCTATGATAAGCCATGAAGGCCAATTCACAAGGTAAATGTGAGCAGGGGGCTTGAGGTGGAGCAATATGTAGGATTTAGGAATAACCTTACAGGAACATTCAAATGATGCCATATTACGCTTGCATGGCTGCATGAATCAAAATGAGGTATTATATAGAATTTCTGAAGAGGTGTCTAGTCTTTCTATGACTGATGTCATATAATATCAGCAGCAAAAAACACTTCTATGCTAAACATACATAAAAAGATGCTTGAAGGACCACTACAGTCTGAATAAAGTGAACAAATGAGGGCATATTAATGCTGAAACAGTTACCTGTAAAATATACAGTGTTCAGGGTTTTTCACAAGGATTGGTCTCCCCTACAACCTTTCGGTTGATAGTGGCATCTCTGAGGAATAAATTAGGAGAGCTCCAACAGAGATGCATGCTCGCAACATCAGCAATGCCTGCATATGCATTGGAAATCCCCACACATATTTATGGAGACGCATACGACACACACTGCACACTTTGCACAGGATATTACTGTGGTGCAAACCCAATGCTTTCCCAATTATTTTCAATAGGGGAAGAGCGGGACATGCACAATTTATGTCATGGATTTGCATGATGTCAGCATCACCCACTTATATTTCACTTTGCTAAAACAAAAGGAAAAACTTGTGTCCATTTCTTGTTTATCGCTGTTGATCCAAAGAAGGCAAAAATTGTCTTATTGCAGCAATTTCAGATCTGTTTTTAATGGGTGAAATGCATGCTTTTACGCATTCTATTATGAAATCATGGTGCAGTGCTATGAGGCTGGTATTATGATGTGATGTTATGCTACTGGTATAGACAATGGACAAGACCAACCTGTCCGGTACACTTGGCTCTCACTGATGATTGCTACATAAAACCCTCAACTGCTCCACTTTAGGCACTGTGTCAACATTTACACTCCCCCTCCAAATCCACTAGCTCTGGCATCCTGTGGTGCCAAGGGAAAATGTTGGGACATATGCTACATCACAGTAGACCTCTCCCTACCCCCAACGTTCATGGCTATTGCCTTCAGCAGAGCTTTCAGAATGGTGTGGTACGACACAGGGAACCCACGTGACGTCTCAGATGGAGTCATCATCTGATGTGGGTCCAGCTTTGCTGTCACTGTTGCCGGATATGACTGCTAGTTATATCCGGCAGCTATTTCCCTCCTGCTGCATGAAAGAGGTGACTGAGGTGAGTACTGGGAAAGAAGAGAGGAGGGTTTTATATTTTTATTGGGCACATGACTGGGGAATATTTAATGGGCGTACTGTGGCATATGTAATGGGCAAACTGTGGCATATGTAATGGGCGTACTGTGGCATATTTAATGGGCAAACTGGCTGTGTATGTTACCATATAAATCATAGATTTTTAAAATATGCATGAATGGTTTTAGTGAGATATTTTGTGTCCCCATACATGTGTCTGTGTCTATTATAAGGGGTTAGCTGAACCTCCGGTTTGCTAGTAACAGTGAATTACTGTGTCACAAAATGATGCAGGTCTAAAACGTGTGTCACCAACATGAAAGGTTTGAAAAGCTCTGCTCTACAATTTTGTGGGATTTAGGACAATTGTCAAATTTCTCACATATGCCAGTGAACCCAAGCCAAATATATTTGGGGCTATTCACTTAAACAAACAGACACGATAATGTTTGCAGTTTACTTGTATGATCACTTTTCACCATTCTGCAATATTTAGACATATTATGACAACAAGGCACAGAACACAGGGAGGGCATGAGACGTGAGGTTTGGGATATTTATACATCAGTACTATTAGGCTGACAGCGAAAGCCAAGATAAGCTGAAAAATCAATAGTCTAATCCTTTAAATGCCAGAGGTTTAAAGGAGAGATTGTGCAGAATTCCCTATAGCTATATCCTATTTACTAATGGCCCGCAATAGGTTAATACACAATCATTTTCATACTTGCTAGGATTATACCTCCTATATACATACTATATTGTCTACTATTTCATGGATTTGAGCTGATCTGATCTGTTCCCCCGTGCCCTGCCCCCCCCCCACCCCCCCCCCCCCCACCACAGTTATTGGAGGAGATTTGGAGGCCTCTGGTTGGTGAAACCCCTCTGAATTTCTAAAGTGTGTGCAATTACTAAGAGTCCTCTGGAGTCCCATTGTTTTTCTCTCCTCACTACACAATCCAATACAACCATTGCAGGCACTACATTTGTTGCCATGGTAATGTTTGCTAACCCAAGTGATCCGCTCCTGGTCTTTTCCCTTCTGTTGAAATCAATGGGAGCTAAGGTGTTAATAGGAAGTAGAGCATTCATATTTTTGCACTTCTGGAAAATCAGGTTTTACATTTATGATGGTGAAATGATTAGAAAAATAAGCAGCTGTTAAGTAAATAATTCTCCCCACACCCTCCAATAGACAAACAATGTTTAAGAGATGATGTGGAATTTACTCAGTCACTGACAGCCTTCCTTGTACTGTGTATCCAGTGGAGCAGTGCATGTCTTGTTCATAATACCATTTAGTATTTCAGTGGGAGCTGGGGAACCTGATCACTCCCTCCAATTGTTAAATGTACTGTTCTATGATACAATTTGCATAACATTCCACAGACAATAGATAGCTATTTATTTGCTTAGTAAACTTTATCTTAGGGATCATATAGCCACCAAAATACACATGCATTTGCCTGAATTGTCATGCAACTGGTTACACATTTACCCTGCTCATATAGTTAGCCGCTCAAAAGGAGGTGACATCTAAGCTGTAAATCTGTTTTTAGGAATTTCCCATCATGCAGTAAAACTGCTAGCTCATTAGAGTAGTAGAGCTTCCCATATTGAACAGAAGCTCCTTTGGCAAAATATTTCATTATATTATACATTTAATTAATTATATTAGACAAAACAACTCATGGAATCATTAACATGAAAAGGTCTTTAGGGTAGAGTACCCCATGGTACTGTAGAAATAGTTATTTGTTTCTGGGTAAGGATCCCCCATTATGCCACTTGAGGTATATATAGGTTATAAAGTTCTTGGATTGGACATCCTAATATACCAATACTATGTGAGCTACTTAGCACGCACATAACACAGTCTGCCATAGGTTGGACACTCATGAAGATAAGGCAGCTAGACTGAAGCCAAGGCAAAACAATCACAGTAGCCCACAGGTTGCCCTTTTATGTCTAACAGCACCACTGGAAGTCCCAAAGTTAGGAAGTAAAACTAATACAGCCGAGGTCAATACATACTATATACTATACTACTTACTATATACATTAGTAGAGAATCAACACAAACTCAGGGAACTGGCTCATAGAATCTTGCAATGAGCAACGAAACACAGAGACTCTTTGTAAAGGTAAGCACCCAGGTGATGCCCAAGGGTATCACATAACATTTTGATGCCAATCAAGCAAAAGGGTGTCAGGTGTTGGGTTGAAGCCTTTACACGTGACTAATCTGTGATGAGTTAGCAAGTAACACCACTTTCATATTTATATCACTAGTGTGTAAGCTGCTTGGGGTAGGTTCTACAAAAACACCTCTAAATTGGAAACGGTTTGTGGTAGGTTCTCTTTCGATACTGCTAGATTGGATCCATTACATCACGTCCTATACAGCTTCTATTTATATAACATACTTGACAACTCTGGGTTTGGGGGTTATGGGATAAAAAGGGGTAGATTCTAAAATGATCAAAATTATTCAACGCAGTGTGACATGACAGAACTTTGCGTCACCCTGCAGCATTGAGCTCTAGGATACCGGGTACAGATACCAGGTGTCTGGAGATCACTGTCTCACGTTTTGATTGTATTTGTCTGCAGGTCATACACAAGTTAAAACAATGCTGCCTGTGCACAGTGCAATGCACTGCTGTATAGGCAGTGTTATTGTCGGAATAGACCAGATTTTGACAAGACAGGACACAAAAAGACGGGACTGTAACACGCTCATGGCAAATTTGGAACTGTTGGCAACTATGGTATTGTAAACTTCTTGTATCATGTTTTTAAATCCAACTTTTAGTTTCCATAACCCCTGAGGCATGTCACGATCTTCACTTACCTTGTCCACCTTGTCTAGCTTAATGTTTTCAAGATCCTCCATTATAAACTCCATGACCTTGATGTGACCTCGCTGTGCTGCACAGTGGAGAAGGTTCAAGCCATTCTGGAGATAAACAAAGGAAGTGCAAGAGAGCATGACACAGCTATTAAAACATATACATGTAAATGAATGAACTGGTATAGAAGATGAATGCAAACCAATGCACAAACTACTACTTGTAAAGAAAGTACAGTGAGGGAAAACTAGTATTTGATCCCCTTCTGATATTGAACATTTGCCTACTGACAAAGAAATAATCAGTCTATACATTTAATGGTAGGTGTATTTTAACAGTGAGAGACAGAATAACAAAAACAAATCCAGAAAAAAGCATGTCAAAAAAGTTATAAATTGATTGTGCACTGCTTTTTTTTAACCACACAGCTAATATCAAAACCCTTCCTGTATTTTTTTTCGATACGTGCAAATGTAGAAAATGGTACAATGTAACATTTTGGCAGCCTTTATTTGATTTTTCACCTGTGATTAAAGGCCTTGGATTTTTACACATTATTTAACACGCTAATCTTTAGTAATCTACAAACAGACAAGACACGTGCTCCAGTATCTGTGTTGTACTAGCCAATTATTTCGGTAAAATGTTACCTTATTTTCACAGCTGGTTTTAGACCCGGCATTGACAAGGATCTGCAAAACTCGAAGGTGTCCAAACCAGGCCCCCAAAAGGAGCGCGTTCATCCCAAACTAGAAACAGAATCAAATCAACAAATTCATGAACTATATAAAAAGGGACAAAGATTCATCCTCCTGCAAAAATAACTAATACAAGGAAACGTCGGTCTGTAGGCCCACTCTTATACCGAGAGGCATTATATTAAAAAAAAATGCATCACATAGAAAATACTAGTAATAATGTGGTAATAAAGTAGACCTTATACTGGTTTTTATGTTTAGTAACATAACCCAATAAAATATGCTCCTTAATAATACTAACAAGCCATGTAAACCTATAAGCAGAACATATTCTCTACCTGGGTTATTTAAGAGTTTAGCATATGTATTCTTTTCTATTTATGTACTATGGGTTGGAGTCTTTTAATCTGGATATAGACTTGATCATGCTATTTATATGTACACCACTATGCAAGATGGCAGTAAGGCTGTTCTTTTGTCAGGGATGGGTAAATTCCATAAAATAACATGAGTAAGGTCTGTGAAGGTCCAAACAACATCATTAAACTGTCCATTATGAAGTCCAGCAAATGTCCATGTTCATAATAAAGAAATAATGTAAAAACAATAAACAACAATGTACATAGGAAAATGTAAGAACAGGAAAATAAGACAGATTCAAGGGGAAAAAAGATTTGGAAATAGGACGATTAATGACCGCAATAAGGTTCTACTATAGCTTTAACAAGAAAGCTCCACCATCTTTGTCCTACAGAGTTGTAGTTGAATAAAGCCAGGAAATCAAGGCTATAATGGATATTTTGTTTGTTTCTGCTAATTAATGATCTAATGAGGATAAGAAATTAAGGAAGAGTAAAGTCAAAAAGTGTTTGTTTTTATTTAAGCACTTGTCTCTACTGACAAGCTCCATTTCCAAACGTTTGCTTAGAGATTTGGCAGTGATTTCCCTGGTTAGAGCTTAGAGCAGGGCTGGCAACCTACATCTGGCAGATTCTTAGGGTGAGATATGATTATGGAAGGTGCTGGAGAAGCACATTTGCACCTCAGAGTATCATGTGTAAAAAAAATAATCATCCCTTTTAGATCCAATTGTAACTACAGTTGAAGTTGTGAATATCTAAGAACTGAGAATTCACTGGGAGAGCTACCCTGTTGATTTACAGACTGTCTCCTCAAAGCACTGCTGTCAAATATGTCAAATCAATGTGTCCAAGAAGAAGAAAATGCTACAGTAAAAGTGTATTGTTTATCATGGAAATAAAATTCAAATTTAATGAATGGCCATTTATTTAAGAAATATAACATTGTGTCTTCAGTCACACTTTGAATATGGTTAAACCCCGGCAGAAATATTTATATTAAAGCATGTTAGAGCTGAGATAAACTCAGAAATTACTAATAGACTGCCTCAATAGTTAAACATAGAAACATAGAATGTGTCGGAAGATAAGAACCATTCGGCCCATCTAGTCTGCCCAATTTTCTAAATACTTTTATTGGTCCCCAGTTCCCTATCTTATAGCTAGGCACCTTGTGCCTATCCCACGCAGGCTTAAAATCCTTGACTGTGTTTACCTCTACCACTTCCGCTGGAAGGCTATTCCATACATCCACTACCCTCTCAGTAAAGTAATAAGTAATATGTACAGCAATCTTTAATGGTACTGTTGAGAAAGTAAATATTTGTTTTTTGACTTGCTCTGAATAGTACAGATAAAGATTGTTGTACAGGTTAACTTTTGAGGCAGTCTAATAGTATTAGTCTGGCATAGGGTTGCCATCTTTTCTTCAAAAAAATACCGGCCTTGGTACTGTCTCCATAGACTTAACATTGGCCTGATGCCAATTTTTTACTGGCCTGCCGGTAAAATACCGGCCAGGTGGCAACCCTAGTCTGGCATGTAGGGGATAATACCCTTTATTGGTGACTGCTCAAATAATATTTGGGCTTTTTGTAACTTATTTGGTTTCTATATGTTAAATCTCCGTGTATTTGCACTATATTTGGCTGGTAGAATGTTGTTGGTATGCGTAAACACTACTTAAGCTTATTTTAGAGAAGCAAAATCTACTTATAACTTCCCATTTTCATTTAAAAGCTGTGAAAGAGGATTCACTTTTCATGTTACAGATTCATTCCTCCTTGAAATAAAGTTTGAAAATGGAAGAGGACAACGAATCGTATTGTCAACAACTTCCCACACACAAGGGTAATGATCTTTGTTTCCTGGAACATTTCTTTCTATCAAGGAACATGTAAAGCTAAAACAACAGGCCCTCTCCTCAAAAATGCACCGCCTAAAACAAGATGAAAGCTCTTATTAAAAAGCTGTGAAACTCACTACAGCACCAAAGTACACAATAGTCAACACATATCTCACAGTACACAATCCTGGGAAGAACGTGGGCAGTGGATCTGGGATCTAAAAAGGAACACTCTGTAATTATACTACATATACTATCTATTATATACAGAACACTCTGTAATTATACTACATATACTATCTATTATATACAGAACACTCTGTAATTATACTACATATACTATCTATTATATACAGAACACTCTGTAATTATATATTTACTATATATTATTATATACATAACACTCTAATTATATTATATATCCTATTTATATAAAGAACACTGTAATTATACTACATATACTTTCTATTATTATTTACACAATACTTTAATTATATTATATGTACTATATATTATTATATACAGAACACTCTGTAATTATAATATTTATACTATATATTATTATTATATACAGAACATTCTATAATTATATTATACATACTATATATTATTATATACAGAACACTGTAATTATAATATTTATACTATATATTATTATATACAGAACCTTCTATAATTATATTATGTATAGTATGTATTATTTTATACAGAACATTCTATAATTATATTATATATAGTATGTACATTTAAACATTTTGGTTTGCGGGTGAGAAACATATTGGGTCACCTGGAAACTGCAACACATACATTATCCTCCTCGTCCACAGGCACATCGTGTTCCAGCAGTAGTCTCACTGCCTGCTCGTGCCCAGCTCCGGCTGCCCAATGAAGGGCTGTCCTGTCTACCTGCAACAAAATGTGGAAAGGAGGGGAGAAAACATGATCCAGTGTCTGCATGGTACAGGAACAAATAGCTCCAGTTTCACATGAGCACACAAATAGTATCATGGCTGAAGACAAAGAATTTGTTCTGATTACAGACAAGATGTATTGTGTATGTCAGGCAAGTGTTCAGCATCTTTAACACTACAGCTAAGTACATTTACTAAATTTTAATTTGATTGGACGGCATCAAATGACATCACTTGTGGATTATGCATAAAACAGCAGCACTGAATAAGCATATGGAGGAGCATGTTCATTTTAGTTAACCCTGTTTGTAGGTGCTCACGTATATACTTGTAGCTAGGGAAGCATTTGACATGCATTGATTAGGTTATTTTCTTTTCAGGCTGGGGTGGGTATTTAAAGGACCCAATGCATGCTCCAAGTGAAAGACATTATTTTTTATTTTAATTTTTGCACCATTTAGTTTACTTACCACTTCTAGACTTGCTCTAATTATATGCGTATCTATTGTCTTTTATTGCATTTAATTATCCTTGTTTTTTTAATTTTGAAAAAATATTAACGGCATGCTAATAAATTATATACCTGAGAAATGTGCACTGTGCATTATCCATCTTAATAATTGGAGACATTTTGGCCAAGACGAGCCAGGTATTGGTATTAGGTTTCATGGATTTATCCAAAAATATACATTAGAGACTTGAGAGGCCTGGATAGTGCAGACTGAATCGTGCAATCACTAAAGCTTAATAATGGTGAGCAGCCACGGTAATCTAGAAGAGATACTGTACCTACACTGTTCTTGGCCCTGACATCAACTCCTCTCTGGATCAGTTGCAGCATCTTCTCTATATTGTTTGTTTTGGCTGCGAGATGGAACTCTTTCTCTGTTCGGAGCACTGAAACAAAACAAAAGTGCAAATAAGAGAAAGGGGCAACTGACAGAACCAATCACAAAATACAGCTGTACTGAAATGCTTTGAGTGCTAGGAATCCTTTATGATTCCTTTATGACTCCATTTCATAATACAGGCTGAGTATCCCTTATCTAGAAATCTGTTATCTAAAATGGTCCGTTAACCAAGAAATTTTAGGATTTTGCCACAAGTTGCAAATTCTACACACACCTGTCAGAATACAGGAGCACAACAGTTTATTCAGTGTCCAGCCCCCTTAAGCTGTGATATAGCCTTTCCATGCTCACATTTCCCCACATCCACAAAGGGTAATACAATGACATTTGTGCAGGCCTGATTCACCAATGGCAGGTTCCCAACGAATCCTCACATCACAGCTACATCACAGTAAAAGTGATTTATTGCTCTATCCAGTATTTGCATTAATACTACTGTATTTCATGAGTGCGGAGAGGCTTTAATATATCTTATTGGTAAAAAAGATTCATCATCCAAAATCCTTCTGGTCTCACGCATTTTGGATAAATATTACAAGAATACTCAACCTGTACTATAGACTGTAGTAGAACATTCTGAGATTATTAAAAACAGTGAAAAATCAGGTAATTGTGGAGGTCAATTCTAGACCAGCGTTCTAAAACTGATCCAGCGACCAGGGGCAGTCACCATCATTGCTCATGGTAGACCTTTACTGGGCTCTGTGATGGATAATTGAAAGGATGTTCTATGGACCGTCCTTGCCATGGATACTAGTGTCGTTGTAGGAACACTTTGCCTATCCCTGCCAGTGACCATGGAAATCAATAATATGTTCTTGTTGAGTAGATCATTGAACCAGAAATTACACACACCCCTTGGGTTGAACTCCATCATTTCAATAGAATAGAGTATACTGTTAATATGTGGATAAAATGTGAGACATTTACCTGTTGCTGAATTCAGGCTGTCTGGTTAAAAAGAACTGCAATATCACTAAAATGTATTGCATCATTAGGTTCTATGTGGGTTATATATAGAGAGAGAGAGCAAGTCGGAGGCCAAGTAAGGCAGTCATCGTGCACCATTCCACTGGATTCCATGGTGACTGCTTCACTTTTAGTGCTTTACTTCAGCATTTCTCTTTCTATATCCCCCAACTGTGTTAAAGTAAACTAGGTTTAATTGAATTGCGAAGTGGCATTAAAACCAAGTTGGCCTAGCCCTGCATTAACCCACTGTGCTCCAGGCCTCTTATATTAATTGCACTGTCATTCAGTGGCCTATGTCTTCATCATTCAATGTGGTGCATCTCATCCTAATTTACAAGTTGAATACCATTATCTGAATACTGTTTGACCAGAAATGTGCTCCTGTGGCCAAGACATTTTAATCCTTTAGATTTTTTTGTATGCATGTATATATATCTGTACAGCGCTCTTTACATTGTTTATGTCATTTTCTCTTTTTTTGAGGTGGATTTTTAGGGTGAGTGAGCAGCTATTATCAGCATAGTAATTTAAATACACTTCGCGCCTCCATCAAACTGTTTATTTTTTGTATCAAGATATATTAAGATCATTTTGCATGGGTAATGTATCAAAAGAACTTGTATTTCCTTAACCTCCTTGCTTCTTTTAGTTACTGTTCATCGCACACTGTGGTCTGGCACTGGACATTGATAACAATGAAACATGACAGGCCGGTGTTGTGTGGGAGGGCTCAGGGGATGTAGTTAAACCTGTGCTAAATATAGAAAACGCAGGCCTCACCTAGTGCCTCACAGCGGAATCCTATAATCTAGGGATAGTCCTGGAATGGTTGTAAACTACTGTATCAGCAATTACGACGCTCTACAGAGCATGTTCTACCTGCCAGAAGCTTTTAAAATAAAGAACAGGTTGAGTATTCCTTATCCAAAGATCCAAAATCTCAAAATATTTTTTGGATAAGATTAAGCTCAGATAAGGGGCACTCACCTTCCTGGAGCCCTGTTATGAAAGGGAGGGAATGTCCCACTTGGTGTGGATCAATTCGGAAGCAGGTAATTTGGCAGCTCGACTCCTATAAATGTTCTACATTACCTTTATCCAGTGTGAGCAAATTTCTCACGTTGAATGTAGGTAATGTAGAACAATTTTAGGATGGGTGCTTCCGAAACGAGCCATTAAGTGAAAGCATCTGTTATCCGAAATACTGTAGCTCCCAAGCTTTTTGGATAAGGCATACTCAGCCTGTACCCTTAATATAATTTATTCCCAACTAGGTATCCAAAATATCAACATTTCTAAAAGCAAAGTAAAGAAAATGTCCATCAAATACCACAATACACAGCATAACTGCTACGAATGGCGGACTACTGTTAAAAGTCAATTTAAAAAGAGAAAACCTGACTTGGTCGCACTTTAAAGACTATATGTTTTCTGTATAAACACTAGCATTGTTTTAGGTCTAATCCTGACTCTTTTAGTCAGGTTACTGCCCTTGGGTCTGTATGGTAAATATAAAACAGTCAGAAATGGTTTTATACTAGGGTTGCCACCTTTTCTTCAAAAAAAAAAAAAAAATACCGGCCATCGTACCTTCATAGACATAACATTGGGGGAAAGCCAATTTTTTAGCGATCTGCCAGCAAAATACCGGCCAGGTGGCAACCCTATTTTATACTGAGGGGGAAAAAAGAGTAAACTGTGACTCTATTCTCAATATACACCTTTTCTGTATACATAGCATCAGAGGAGTCGCTAG
Source organism: Pelodytes ibericus (assembly GCA_036172795.1). Taxonomy (NCBI): domain Eukaryota; kingdom Metazoa; phylum Chordata; class Amphibia; order Anura; family Pelodytidae; genus Pelodytes; species Pelodytes ibericus. The sequence goes on along the minus strand of CM069858.1, from coordinate 181,879,944 downwards.
GGGGGGCTACTCGGCCTGAAGCCCTGAATATAATCTCCATAGCCCCGAATGGAGACTCAGCCCCGAGTTGCCAATTCTGTTTTTTTTTTTTTCCTTGGTAACTGTAGAGGTCGGGGCCACCTGTCTGTCACCCAGCATTTACCTGTACTGGGTCGGATATCCGGCGCGATGTTCAAGCCCTCACGCAGCCCTGTTTGTTTCTGGCTGCGTGTAGGGCAGAGGCACCTCCGTAGCGTGCCTCCATCGGCACATAGAACTGAGAGTAGCGCGAAGGGGTGCCTCGCGCTCTGATACCGGGATTAAAAGCTGCAGGGAAAGGAGGTGAATGGTGTGCCTGAATCATCCCCCTCCCTGCAAATAAAAGGTAAAGGAGCAAGGAGGGGGAAGGTTCAGACACAAAAACGGGTATAAGAAAATAAATCTGTCAGTTTGTGAAAGTGTGTCTGGGTGTGTGTAAAGGTATCTGTTTGTGTATAAGGGTTTCTGTCTGGGTTTTTGTGTAAGGGTGTCTGTGTAATGGTATCTGTGTGTGTGTGTGTGTGTGTAATGGTATCTGTGTGTGTGTGTGTGTGTGTGTGTAAAGGTGTCTGTGTAATGGTATCTGTGTGTGTGTGTGTGTGTGTAAGGGTGTCTGTGTAATGGTATCTGTGTGTGTGTGTGTGTGTAAAGGTGTCTGTGTAATGGTATCTGTGTGTGTGTAAAGGTGTCTGTGTAATGGTATCTGTGTGTGTGTAAAGGTGTCTGTGTAATGGTATGTCTGTGTGTGTGTGTAAGGGTGTCTGTGTAATGGTATCTGTGTGTGTGTGTATAAGGGTGTCTGTGTAATGGTATCTGTGTGTGTGTGTATAAGGGTGTCTGTGTAATGGTGTGTGTGTGTGTGTGTGTATAAGGGTGTCTGTGTAATGGTGTGTGTGTGTGTGTGTGTGTGTGTGTGTGTGTGTGTGTGTAAAGGTGTCTGTGTAATGGTATCTGTGTGTGTGTAAAGGTGTCTGTGTAATGATATCTTTGTTGTGTGTAAAGGTGTCTGTGTAATGATATCTTTGTTGTGTGTAAAGGTGTCTGTGTAATGGTATCTTTGTGTGTGTAACACACACACATACAGTCAGTCACATACATACACACACACACACACACACACACACATACAGTCAGTAACATACACATACAGTCAGTAACATACAGACAGAGACACACATACATAGTCACAGACAGACAGTCACATACACACACATATTCAATCACACACTTACAGTCGGTCAGTCACACACACAATTACACACAAGCCAGACGTTGTTTTGTTGTTTAAGATAAATAAATAAAAAAGTACATCTATAAATATGTCCCCCATCTTGCTGGTCTACCTCATTCCAGTCTGGTCTGTGCCTCTCACACAGGCACAGACCATCTTTGTTTCTAGTCATGCTGAGCACAGCCGGCAATCGGACACTATGGTGTGGTGGGCATGGGGACATACCAGGAAGTAGGTGCACACACTTCCCCCTCGTGCTCCACTGGATAATACAAAACCAAAAAATTATCCCATGTGGGGACAATAATACCCGGGTGCCAGGTCTAATTTTGTGGTTCCCAGGATTTGTTGTGCCCTGATATATACCCAAATATACTTATTGTTAATTGGCATCAGATATATTCATCTGTATGCCGCCCCTCCACTCCACTTCTATCAAATCTGCCCCGGGCTCCAGCCCCAGGTCTTTTGGAGACCTAGCAACGCCCCTGCATAGCATGCAACACAATTTTTAAACAATAATTAGATCACTTATTTATTCTGGCATAACTGGCACACTATGGCCTTTTCTGGCAGAAATAATTTTATCCATGGGGTACACATTAATTATATTTACATTTTTGACAGAAACCTCTGTATACATAACCCCCATTTGTTTTGATCTACACAGCGAGGTATGCTAGCCAAATTTCGGACACTCATGTAAATGAGAAGTTACTCCAATTTATGAATTAGGAATGAAGATTGCAATCTATTGCCATGCCGATGGTTTAGCTATCAAACCAAACTTCAGGTAAGAATATAGTTTATTCTATATACTTGCTTGCGATATGGCCAGCAAACGTCTAAATTGCATTACTTAGAAGGAATAGATTCTTATCAGTCACATGTTTGTGGCTGTTGGGTCCACATTAAGAACAAGTTATATGACAGTTTACCACAAAACAAAGTCAACACTGCCATAGAACATTCATAAAAAACATAAAATTCCTCTACAGGGTTTGACCACAAAAATACAGATTTCAAAACAAATCAAGAGGAAAAGGAAGAAAACAAATACCAGCCTCTGTTCTACAACAGGAAAAAAAGAGAAAAGACATTGCAGGAAACTTATGGGAACAAATCTGCATTGATTCCGTGTGTGGCACTATTGTATATTAATGTAAGTTTATTTATAAGCCTCTAACATAGAAGAAACAAAGAAGAAACTCTCTTGACGCATTTCTCACCTCAGTGCGTAGGTATAAGCTTATGAAACGTGTCAAGCATTTGTGTTCATGTTTAATTGCACTTATTTTCTCAAATGATTATAGCTTGCAGCGTTTTTGTATCCCAGGCATGGTTCTCCTGTGGGAGAGCTGGGACTCTGGATATGCCGACAACTCTGACCTAACATGCATGCCACCAGGACCTGATGGCTTGCATATTTATGTTTTGGATACTTCTGCATTTTACTTATCATTGTACTAGGTTAAGGAATTATGGAAATGAACAGAAGTACACACACAAACGCATACCTAAACAAAAGGAAAATAAACGGATGTAATCTTGCATGATCGCTAGCAGCGGTCTACTTAAAGAACACGGCCATTTTACAAATTCTCGCATGCGAGACACAGCAGATAGTAAACCCGCGTATATCTATTAAGATACACCCCGGGTTTACTTAAATGTCCTGGGACATGGTTTGTTTAACCCTTGCTTCCTTCAAGGAAGCAAGGGTTAAACAATATTTAATGTTCCTTTAACTGAAGTGGTATTGTGTGTAGGTAATGTGTTCTTTGTTTGTACATATTTGCAGAACAATAATGGGATTAAAGGGACACCCCCCAACAAAAAATAAAAAGTTTTTATTTTTATTTTGTATAGTTGATTTCAGATTTGTCTTTTGGTTTTGTTATGTGACTGTATTTAATAAAATATGTAACTAAACAGTGGGACTGGGCGCCGCCATTTTGTGAAATATAGTGTTTTTGGGTACCACCCCTAGATTTCTCACTTTTGGGCTGGGGACACAGAATGCAGTCTATAAGTCAGAATTCTGATCATAGACTTGCATTAAATGGGAGAGTAATGTAACTATTACATAACAAGTGGTAGAGTTATGATCCTGTTCGATCAGGTCATTCTCCTCTCTTTGTGTTGGAAGGCAGGTAAAAAAAATGTGTACACAGCCACAGTCCTGCCCACTATGATACACAGGAGCCAGTAAGAGAGCAGGGGAGTATGACATCATCATGCAGGCTTTAGCAACAGCTGTAAAGTGAGACTGGCTGGAAGATTTTGGACGCTGTTGCATCATGGGAAATATTCACAAAATGGAGCCAGGAGATAAAGACCTAATTTTATTTTTCCTTGTATATGCAATTAATTCAATCATATACACAAAAAAACACTGGAATATGATTTATATATGTTTTTGTTTTAAATGACCAGGTTATCTAGTTACATCTTATGTAAGTGGTAGTGTCCCTTTAAGGTCTTTTCCTGAACTTTGTTTATTTTACACCCTTTTAACTGTGAAACAGTGCCTGTTATCTCAGCTTCGATAACTTGGAATAATTGTATTAGTTTACCAAAAATGTAAATATTGCATGAATATACAGCCTTATCCTACATAACTAAGCTCTAGTTCATGCTTAATAACTTTTGAACTATAATGTATCTTAATAGAAAACAATTTTTAGATAGATTTTTCCTCCCAAAGCATTTCCTTAAAATAAATTTGATTGTATATTTTTCAAAATAAATAATTGATTTTTAAATCCACCCTGCATTTTGTTGACTTAACAAATTGGGAAATTGTTTTCTTGCAGTGACTATATTTTTGATACGGTTACAGCGTGGAAGAATATAGAGTAGAAGTAAAAACCTTAAGTAAAGGGAAAATGTGTTTAGAATTTTATGTGCTGTTTATGATAACACCTTAAATTAGTTTTTCCCAATTCAATTTTGAGTGGAACCCTTTTCAACTTCTATACCAAAACATGGAATACCTTTTTTTTTTTTTTTTTACCACATTAGCAAATGAGCTAATCGTCCCAGCCCCCAGATTTGCACTCAGGATTTGCCCTAGCCCCCAGATTTGCACTCAGGATTTTCTGAGTGGAAATCTGGGGGCTGGGACGAGTCCTGTCAGTGCAAATCTGGGGGCTGGGACGAGTCCTGTCAGTGCAAATCTGGGGGCTGGCCAAATGCTGGAGCAAGTCCTGTCACTGCAAACTGGGGACTGGGGCATGTCCTGAATGCAAATCTGGGGGCTGGACCAAGTCTTGTGAGTGCACTCTGGGCGCAGAGGAAAGAAATACAGAAATGAATGAAAGAAGTAAGGCATTAAAAAAAAAAATCCATTTATTTATGGGCCTGGGCAGCGCACATACATTGGCTGCCTTTGCACCCTGTTCAGAGGGCTGGTCAGGGGAGATTTGTTTGACCTCCTCAGACAGCACCCTGTGTGCTCTCACAGGTCGCACACCACTAAGGGCGGCCCTGGAATCGGAGGATTTCTTGGTTGCCACAATCTGCGTCAGGAAACCCAATTTTGATCTCAGAACAATAATTGGGAAACACTGCCTTAAATGTTTTTTTGTGTGTGCATGACTGTGTGTGTGTAACTTTTTTTTTAGTATGAAAGGTTATAACTGATTTTATATAAAAATTGAATCCCACTACTGATACTAGTGCTGTAAAGCAGCAGAAATGTAACTTTACACTACATAGTTTGTCCTGCTGGAACCCACCCTGCTTTACTGTATGTTCTTTAACCAACCGAACAAAAGCAGCTAAACAATGGTAACTAACTGATCAATATTACCATGGTAATAGGTCTTACAATGTATAATGCTGGAGATGAGATTCCAGAATCCCCTGTTTAGTGCTTTAAAGTTTAAAGACTCAATATACCAAAATCAAGGGGAACCAAGTAATTTCATAATTTAGTGCATAGACCACAGAGTTTATATTAAGAGTTAATCACTTTCCCTAAGAAAGCCCAGTCCTTGGCAGAGTTAGTGTGTAAATGAATATTGTAAGGAATGGGTGGGATAAAGGAAAAGTCACTGGTCTCCTGGAAGTGTTCGGAGCCTCTATGCTTTGCCCTTGTCCAAAAAAGTGGTATTGACTTCCCAGAATTTCCTTCCTCCCATTGTCCATATGTTGGGTTCTCATTTACTGGAGGAATACATATAAGAACAGCATAAATATTATTTATGTAAACAGAGAGAGAGAAATACCATATTCAGCTTTTTTTTTTTCTGGGGTGGGGGATGCTAAGTAGTACAGAATGCCAGCACCTATTTTAAAGTTTAATACAGTATATATGTAATATAACAGCACCATATTATAACCATAGTAAGGGAGAATACTGGCGCATGTATTCCTTATTTAAAATACAACACATATACATTTATATGACCGTGAGTGCATGTTTCCTTTGCTGGGTTTTCTATATATATATTTATATAGAGAGCGAAAAGGATATACTCAGTGCAGAGTATATGTGTGTATATATAGTGAAGATGCATTGACATCGCACATGAGAGAGACACACTTACACTGTAATATATGATAGATACATACTGAGAATGATAGGTGCTATGGACACACACTATATTTTTATAACCATGACTTTTTTTTTTTTTTGCTAAAGCTACTCAACCAACTCAACATCTCTTTTAGATACACAATGGAAGGGATTGCAGTGCATTCTATCTATTATTGTCTCGCATTTTTTGACAGAGATTAAGGCTGTCAGCTGAGAGATCCTTTCACCCAGCTCACCTTCTGGCACAGAGCATTATCCAGGTGTGACACCGCTTGCCCGGAGCAAACCTTTGCACTATCAGAGACCTCATGGGACCCCGAGCCTGGACATGCAAACACACACACACACACACACACACAGCCTCAGCAGCGCCCAGCACGTCGCCCAGCCCCTGTAACACTTACGGATCTCATCATCACACACGAGCGCGTTCTCCATCCCGGAGCCGGCTCAGCGAAGCCACATAGCTTCGAAGATCCTGTGCCAGCCCTTCTCGGGGGCAGCCTTAGCCCGGGAATGGAGGGAGGGACCAGTGGCAGTGCGCAGGAGCTGGGCTGGTTCGTGACGTCACGTAAGGGGCAGAAGAGGGTGCTGTTAGAAAGGGAGTAGATGAGCATCAGATAAGATTACACAGGGACAGGGTAATGGGCAGGGTCAGTTGATGTGCACATACTATTCATTAGCATCATCTGTTGTGATGCACTACCACACCTATAACAATCATCCGGCCATACTGAACAAAACACTGGTACCTCAGTTTCCCAGTATTTGGTTAAATATTGAGCCTATAAATTTCGGCAGTAGCTCAGTGAGGAGTAGTCTTAGGTCTCCAAATGACCTGGGGCTACAGCCCATTTGTCACACACTCCATCTCCCACACAGTCTCTCTCTCTCTCACACACACACACCTAGACACCCACATACACAGTCACACTTACACGCAGACACATTTGTCTCCCTGTTTCTTTCCTCTCCCTTCCCATGTCCATCTGTCTCTCTCGTCCTCCTTCCCATGTCTGTCTTTGTATCCTCTTTTTTCCCATGTCTGTCTCTCTCCCATTGCTTCCCATGTCTGTCTGTCTCTCCTCTGCCTTCCCATGTCTGTCTTACTCCTCTCCCTTCCCATGTCACTCTCTATTCTCTTTCCCATGCATGTCTCTCTTCTCTACCTCAAATGACTGTATTGAAGTCGCGCAGCATCAATAAAGTTTTAAAAAACCCGCGACCAGAGTTTCCTTTCTCCATGCAGGAGGGAAGATGCACGGAGGAAACGACTAAGGTTAGTGTAACGGAGCTTAACAGCAGCGTTAAGCTCCCTGTTACATCAAAGGGAAGGGCACTTTTTTTTCTTGAAAATCCAGGCAGGGGAACGGGTGCCCCCCCCACCCCGCGGACGCCCATCGGCTAAAGTATACTTTAGCCCCAGAGCCTCCATTCAGGGCTGTGCACCGGGGATTAAGGGCTATGCACCAGGTATTCGGGGCTTCAGCCCCGGCAGCCCACCCCTAGCGACGGCACTAATGGTAGCCATCTGTTGTGGACTGCCTTTCCCATGATGCTCAGCCAGGCATTGTGAACAAGATAACATCTAGAGAGTCACAGATTAGCTATTGGTGACCTTCAGAAAACGTTTTAGCAGGAACAAGTAGATCCAGGCAATTAAATAGGAGATTATGGATGAGATAAGTAATATATGAAGATCAGCATGCATACTTGTTAGTCACGTGTAAGGTTCTGAATCTTCCACCCAGTCTTTAAATATATAGCATGTGAAATAAGGTCAAATATTGTATCTAGCCACAAGTAAAGCAATAAACATTTTATTTCCCATTTTAATATTTGTTAAGAAACTGACCAAATAAATGCCTTTAAAGTAATGCTTCACATTGAATAGAAGAATGACAGCATGTGAGAAGTGACATTATATGGCTTAAGAAGAGGAGACATGGGGATTGTCAGAAGGGCAAATAGTATCAAAGAACAAGGTGTTCAGTCAGATTGTCAAAGCTTAATAAATTGGATGGTTGGTTGCTCTAACGCAGAGGTCTCGTCTGGTGTGACCCTGAATGTGACAAGGACTGTGCTCACCTTTGTTTCAGGTTTGAGATTGCAAACCTGCTTTGTGTGTCAGTCAAGCTGGCTGCCTTTGTTCATCATCTCATTGCTATGAAAACATGTCATTATGTAATTGTCTGTATCCCTGACACCTTAATCTCTCCCCCCCCCCCCCCCCCCCCCCCCATAGCAGTTCCCTTTCCCCCTCTTCCTTCACGAGGGAGCCGCAGGCAGCAAAAGCTCTGTGTGTGTTAAACACGTAGAGCTCAGTAAGTGCTGCTCGTGCACCCTGCGCACAGTGTTGACGCAGAGCATCGTATTTCCGATGATCTGCATCATTGCTAAACGCGGGGGGCCCGAGCGGCACAGACAGAGCTCTACGTGTTTAACATGTCGTGCTTCTTCACACGGCGGGGGCAGACCTTCACCTCTTACCCGGTGTGGCCCGCTCCCTCCCCGAATCCTACACTGTGGCCATGCAGAGGACTAATGAGAGTAGATCTTGTGATCTCCCCAGCCAGTGCCTCTGCTGCAAACTTTTATTTTTAAATTGGTAAGTCTGGGGGGCAGAATTGTCAAGTCTAAGGGGCAAAATTGGTAAGTCTGGGGGGGGGGGGGCAGTATTGGCAAGTCTAAAGGACAGAATTGGGGGTGCCAAATGCAGAATCTGCCATGGGTGCCAAATGGTTTAGGTATACCACTACCTCTCTGTGCCTTCTTTGACCCCCAAACAGTCTCTCTGAGCCACCATTGGCTTCTAACAGCCTCTCTGTGTAATATTACATTACATTACATTAACATTTATTTATATAGCACCAACAATTTACGTAGCGCTAGGTACAGAGCATAGAAGGGAACTACATACTAAGTTAGACAAACTAGAACAGACTGGTACATGAGGTAGAGAACCCTGCTCGCAAGCTTACAATCTAGAATATTTGGTGAAAGTAGCTTTATGTAATAACCAGAACACTGGTAAGGTTACTTTTTTCCACTAATTATGTTGGAACTGTAGTTTTATCTGCTATGGCACCCATTTGCACCTGTTAGTATGGTATTCTGGGAACCCAAGAACTGGTTGTTGAAACTTCATACTGTTCCATATTTACCCCAAACAGTCTTTGTGCCATTTGTGTCTCCAAATAGCCCCTCCATGGCATATTTGGCCCCAAAAAGAATCTTTGTTCCATCTTAGCCCCCAAACAGCCACCTTATGCCATCTTTACCACCAAAGCAGCCTCTCTATGCCATATCTGTCCCCCAAAAGCCTTTCTGTGCCATCCTAGTCCCCCCAAGCAGTCTCTCTGTGCTTTCTTTGCCCTCAAACAGCCTGTCCACACCATCTTTTGCTACTGAGCAGCCTACCTGTGCCATATTTGTACCCCAAACAGTCTATCTGTGCCATCTTTGCCCCAAGCAGCCCCTTTACATCACCCTTGTGCCCCAAAAAGCTTCCCCATGCCATCCTTGTGCACATAGTGAGCAGAATAAAATCCATGCTGCCCCATCTGTTCATCTTCCTGCACAAAAGATGCCAGTGCACGTTTTCTCACCTCATGGGCGATCACAATAAGTAGCACCATGGTGATAGGGAATGAAGCGGAAAAAAATGTGCCTCCATGAAGATGAGCTGGCCAGATTTATTTATTATCTGCTCTCTGTTTGAACTAGTATTTTGAATATTAGTAAAATATATTGCATGCTATTTATTATACAAAAGAGAAGAAAACATAAATATAATACAATTTGTTTTATACCAAGGCAAATATTTACTAGGTGCACCATGCAGATGGCAATCGACAGCTTTAGGAGATGTTGTAATATGAGTAATTTCTTGATCTTTCAGTTGTTTACAAATATTTTTTCAAAATTTAAATAGTTGTTTGTAAAATACTTGGCCATTTTTCATAGATATCCTGGGAAATTAGAGCTACTGACGGGCAAAGACTAAAAAGGGCCCTGATGAAGAAATAGTTTCTGGACCTCCCACTAAGTGTGAATAAGTGTCAGCACACATAAAAAGGTGGACATAATGACTATATTTTGTCTATATTATGTTGCTGTTTGCACAATGTGGGTGATGTCTTACATGTGGATACATACATTTTGATAACTCTTTTTAATAGAAACCTATAAATAACGGTATGTTTTAACAAAACCCTCTCTTCAGATGATGCAGATGCAGTCTGCTATTTTGTGCTAGGTGATTTGGACTATGGTGTCTCAGTGGAGCTCCATTCCATGAGTCACACATGATTATTGGCAGCAACAAAGGCAGTATAAGGCTTCGGGCATACCTAATGATACGTCTCCAGAACACATGCAACCCCTGATCCAAGGCTTGTTTCTTAAAACGAAACTCGGACAACTCTGTGGCGCTCGAAAGAGTTCACAAGCTTCACGTTACACAAAGTTTGTCTACTGGTGTGTACTGCATTACCACCATGAACGGGATGCATACTCCAAATCTCCAGGAATATGCCCCCCCTAAAGGCAGGTGATGACAAAATTGCTCTTTTTGCAGACCTCTCATGCACAACATTACAGGTCTGGAGAGCCTTGAAACCCATCACATCTGAAGTGAGAGCTGCCGATCTTATTCGTGGGGCATGCCGTTTGCTCTTCCTGTGCAGAAGTATAATATATTCTGCATCTTTCACCTTCATTTTTGAGCGGCCTTGGGTTTACCAAATGTTAAGGTCACACCGCCCACATGATCCGAATTAGAACCAAATGGCTTGGTAAAGTGCTCACAGCATCAAGCACCTCAAGAACCTGTAGCTTGTTTTACCCCCAGAGCGTATCTTCCACATGGACAGATCTGTTGACTGAAATGTTCAATCAAGCCAATAGTCTGTCTTGCACTCACTCCATATTACATAGTTACATAGTTAAATAGTAGTTTAGGCTGAAAAAAGACTTGCGTCAATCAAGTTCAACCCTTTTCCTATCTCATGTTTACCGTCGTTGACCCAAAAGAAGGCAAATAAAAATCCCTTCAGCAATATCGAATTCTACTTTCAGTGGGGAAAAAAATTCCTTCTTGACTCCAAATGTGATTCTGATTCCGCCTCAGATCACCAAGCACTAAATAAATATTAATGCCTATACCAACATGCATAGCCCTCTTCTGGCTCATTAAAAAAAAGTATCCAGGCCGCACTTAAAGGCATCTAATGTATTTGCTAGGACCACTTCTTCTGGCAGGGAATTTCATTCATTAATTAACATGTCCTTACTGTAAATAATCCCTTCCGCTGTCCTAGAGTAAATCTCCTTTTTTCCAGTCTTAGCTGTTGACTTTTTGTCCTTTGTGCTGTTCTGTTATTGAACAGGTATTTCGTTCATTAACCCCTTCCCGTCCTTATGACAAGTTAACTCGTCATAAGAGCCGCCGCATTAGCGACCTTATGACGAGTTAACTCGTCATGCAGTCTAGCCGGCGGTGCGCTCCGTGGGCACCGCCAGCTAGTCTGCAACGGGTCCAGGACTAAGCCTCGCGCCCGAGGCAAAGCTCCTGGACCCGATCGGTCGATTTCCGGGCATGTGATCGCAGTGATTGAGTCATCACCGCGATAACATGCAAATTAGATGGCAAAGTCAGTGTGTTCACACACTGACTTTGCCTCTAATTCACTCTCTGTGCTTCACATTCTTATAGTGAAGCACAGAGAGTGACCTGTAAGTAAAAATAAATTAATTAAATACAGAGGTTAAAAAATGTTTTTAAAAAAATTAACCCTTTCATTGCTGATCACAGTTTTTAACTGTGATCAGTTTCCTTCCACTTTATGGCCCTCATTTAGTTTTTTTTAACAGATTTTTTTATTTTTACAATTTATAAAGTTTTTTTTAATAAATAAAGGTAATTTTAATATATTTATTTAATAAATTTAACCCCTGCATGCCTGTTGCATGATTTTTACTGATCTGACATCGCACTCTTCAGAGTTTTTTTCTGTCTTTTTTGTTATGGGTGGTTTGGGAACCAATATTTTTATTTTTTATTAGTTAGTTAATTAGGGGGTATAAGTGGGTTAGTGTTGCACTAGTTATGTAGGTTATTACTGGGAAAATAATGGGGAAAAACTTCTTTTTCCTCAAAAATGTCCTCTTTTATATTTATTTTTTAATACTAAAATGTAAATCATTTTTATGTATAGGGTATCAAAAGAAAGCTCTAACTGTCCTTTAAAAAACAACATATAACTTGTATGTGTACGTTAAATGAGAGAGAGGAAAATTATGTTTCAAAAACCGCGTATTAAAAATTGAAAAACGCTCTGGTCCTTGGCCCAGGAAAATCCCTGGTCCTTAAAGGGTTAATATTATCTTATGGTTCACCCATTTTTACAAGTCTTCATATCGATAACTTGTCAGTTTCTTGCTGTATGTGGCTGCCCGGCTGGCATGGTACCCCAAGAGCAAATCCCTCGAGTTGGGAGGCAGTGGGAACTTCTGTCTCTACAGAGCTAGAAGGAGTACTATGGAGAGAATACATACTGCTGGCTTATAAGGTGTGTGCTGCTTGCACCACAGAGAATGTTGTTTATCTGTTTATAGAGGGAGTGAATCATTGTTTATTTGACTGAAGTAAATTCTAAATACTGTAATTAAATGACACTAAGCCCACTTAGAAAATGGGAAGGCGCAATACTCAAAGTAAATGCCATGACGATGTCAGAAAAAATAACACACATGTGACGAATAAATCCTAGGGGAGTAAACTATTCAATTTTAAACTTAAATGTAGGTGTACCTCCTGATTGTCTGTAATTCCCCTTTGAAAGCGTTATGTAAATTATTGGTGATATATAAATATGTGTGAATGTAATGTATGTAAGTTAAGTGCTGAAAGTTTGTGAAAATGTGTGAGATGCAGATTTCTATTGCGATATGCTTGCATGTTACCTTCAATAATGTAGCCCCCAAACAGCCTAGGGGAGGGGTGGAGCTAGATGTTACTAAGGGCAATGAACAGATTAATTTGGCAGACATTTTAACAGGTTCCCTCTACCTGTTGTCCCACCCAACCTCTCATTCTTCTTTTATAGATAGATGTCAGTTTATCTTGTCAGAACCTTGGCGGACGCTTGCCGGATATCCAGGGGAGGTTTAATGGATAAAAGATTGGTGGAAGTCAAACAAAACTATGGTGGGAGATTCCAGCAGGCAGGGACCGCACAGGGCGCCACTTTAAAAAAAAAAAAAAAGTATGTGCTGCTTACGGTCCCCACGCTTAGTGATGATGCGGGGCATTATCACTAAACACAGGGAGCGCGAACAGCACTTACTGAGCTCCGTGTCTACTTAACACACAGACCTTATGCTGCTTGCTCTTCAAGTAAGAATGGGAGGGAGAGGTAGAGGACAGAGGAGGGGAGGAGATAAAAGAAATGGAGGGGAGGAGGGGGAGCGAGAACAGACATGGGGAGAGATCATAGATGGGGGAGGAGGAGGAGAGAGAACAGACATGGGGGAGGAGGGGGATAGAACAGATATGGGGAGGAGGGGGAGAGAGAACAGAGATGGGGAGAGAGAACAGAGATGGAGAGGAGGGGTAGAGAGAGAACAGAGATGGGAAGGAGGGGGAGAGAGAGAACAGAGATGGGGAGGAAGGGAGAGAGAACAGAGATGGGGGAGGAGGGGTAGAGAGAGAACAGAGATGGGAAGAAGGGGGAGAGAGAGAACAAGTGGGAGAGGAGGAGGTGAGAACAGATATGGGGAGGGGGAAAGATATATGGGGAGGCAAAGAGATATGGGGAGATGGAAAGAGAGGCAAAGATATGGGGAGAGGAGAGGGAGAGAGATATGGGGAGGGGAAGGAGAGATAATCGATATGGGGGAGAAAACAGATATGGAAGTGAGAGACAGACAGACATGGGGGTTGGAGAGAGAAAGACATGGCAAGGTAGAGAAAAGAGACAAACATGGGAAAGGAGAGAGATATACATGGAGGGAGAGGAAGGAAACAGACATGTGGCGGGGGACACCACAGGGGTGGCCCGTACAGGGAGCCAGAACACGGAAAGCTGGCCAGCAGGGGCATGGTGTCTCAAAACTTGGGTTATGGGGGCAAGTATATGCCTGTAAACTGGTCTTTAGAATTGGCAACCACCTGGATAAAAGCAGGAAGGCTCTCGCACTTCCCAAGTTTGTGCGGAAGTCAGAGCATCAGGATCACATGACCTCCCGACGCTCAGACTAGTAACAGACTGGGAGCGCGGCAGCTTGAGAGTAGGTTGTTGCATGCTACAATCTGGGTGCTGGACTGCTAGGTAACTCCTGTGGAGGCAATCTTTGTGCACAACTTCCGTGCTGGGACAAGACTAGGGTTGCCACCTGGCCGGTATTTTACCGGCAGGCCGGTAAAAATTGGCATCAGGCCAATGTTAAGTCTATGGAGACTGTACCAAGGCGGTATTTTTCTGAAGAAAAGGTGGCAACCTTAGGCAAGACTATTGCATAGTTGCCAACTTTTCTGTTTTTGGGGGAGCATGTCCTGGTGTATTCACCATGCCGGGACAAATGAGGAGGAGTGGCACCTTTAAAAAAAAAAAAAAAAAAAGGCTTCTCTGCAGCAGTAATAGCATCGGAGCTCAGTCTCCGGAGACATGAGGGAGAGAGAGCCAGCAAGAGGGAGGACTCACACCAGTAAGCACAGCTAGAAAGGAATCCACCAAGGGGAAAAGGCAGTGCATGTTTACACTTTATAATCACTTATACACTGGGTGATTATAAAGTGCAATAAATAATGAGCAAAATAACACTGGCAAATTAATGGTAAAATTGGCTGTGGCATATTAATGGTCAAATTAACACTGGCATATTAAAGGGCAAATGGGCTGTGGAATATTCATGGGCAAATTAACACTTGCATATTAATGGACAAATTGGCTGTGGCATATTAATTGTCAAGCTTGCTGTAGCATACTTATGGGCAAATTAACACTTTAATATTTATGGGCAAACACGGGCATATTAATAGGCAAATTGGCTGTGGCATATAAATTGGCAATCTGGTTGTGGCATATTTTTGGGCAAAATAACATTGGCATATTGATGGGCAAACTGGCATATTTAATGGACAAACTGTGGCATATTTTAATAAGTCAAGCTGGCTGTTGCATATGGCAATGGCAAAGTGACTGTGGCATGTTAATTGGTACCTGACAGAGGCTTTTTTTAATTGGCAAAGTGATGCTGTGGCATGTTCTGTGGGGCAAATTAACATGTATTACGGGGAAATTGACACTGTGGCTTGTTCTGCAGGGGCAGTTCTATGCGTCAAATTGACACTGTGGCATGCCAAATCATGTGGGTGCAATATCAGTGCATGGCAAGTGCTGTGGGTACTGTGTGAGTGAGTGTGTGGATAAAGGGGTGAATGCCTCTGACACTGCCTATATCTGTCTAGCAACCCAAGGGGTTAACACATCTGACACTGCCTATATCTGTCGAGCTACCCAAGGGGTTAAATCCTCTGACACTGCCTATATCTGTCTAGCCACCCAAGGCATTAACTGAGTGGTACAGGTTGGCTTTGTAAGAGCAAAATTTTGTTCATGCGATCTTGGTGCTCTGGAAAGACCTGTGGGTGCATTCCTGGTGCTCTGGCAATACCTGTGTGTGCAATCTTGGTGCTCTGGCTAGAATTTTAGGTGCAAGCTTGCTGTGGCAAGTCAAATGGGTGCAAGGTGGTGCTGTGGCAAGTTGTGTATATCATAACAATATCTTCTCACTCACCGCCTGTGACTAGCACAGCATGTTTCAATGGGGGTATGCATAAGGAGCAAATATAAAGATCTGTCCAACTTATGAACTGCATGTTTTAAAAATTCAGTTTCCATATTCTGAACAAAACAATAATGGTGCAGTGTTGTGGGTCTGGACATATTGATGGTTTAACATGCAGGGAGAATTTTTTCTTAAAATAGGCCCTGTTTGGTGGGAATTTAGAATTATAATCTGCACTATTATAACTAGGCGGCGTTACATTATGCTAATTACGTGTTTTGGACAGTAGGCAGAGCTTTGGGGCAGTGGGTGTGCAACATTTTTGATAGCTGTGCTGCAAAGTGTCTTTTTTTCAAATGTTTGCAACTATGCTATTGTATATAAGTGAGTGGGAGAGTGTGTATGAGTGGCAGAGTGTGTGTGTGTGGCAGAGTGATAGTCCCAGAGTGGATGTGTGATTGCAATAAAAGTGCATACACATGGCATTAAAAATCATACATACCTATTTATAGTATTAAAACCATGCATTATGAAATAATATGCTGCTTTTCATTGTATTATGGACTTATCTCATGAAAGAGAGTATTGCAGAGAATTGAGATGGGAATTTCAAACTTAAACATTCAGTTTAAGGGGAGAATTTTTCCAACTTTGCCACTTTGGCTTTAAGTTGGAAATTCCCGGAAATTCTCTCCTTATTCTCTAGAGTAAACCCTAAATAAACAGTTATTCTTTTTTTGCAATGGAAAAATATGCATTTTGTTAAATGATGAAAAATGCTAAAAACCTTGTTAGCAGAATTATAAGCAAATGTATAAAATACCCAAAAAATATATTTTAATTAAGTTATTGATATATCATGTTAAGAGGTTGGTAGAAGGAGCATGCCTCATCCGATTCTCCCCAGGTGTTAAACCCACTTTTTATTTAAAAAAAATATATATTTATAAGGTGTGTGTGTGTGAGAGCATCAGGTTGTGTCTGAGTGGCAGGATGAGAGTGTGAGAGAGATAGGTTTAAACGTGTGTATTTGAGTGAGTGGCAGGATGGGAGTGTGAGAGAAAAGGTTTGCATTTGTGTGTCTGAGTGAGTGTCAAGATAGGGCGATAGAGCGATGGGTTTGCACATGTGTCTGAGTGAGTGGCAGCAGACGGGGCTCTCTAATTAGGCGAGTGAGGCAGCCGCCTAAGGCCTCGCACTCACGGGGGCCTTGCGGCTGCCTAACTCACCTTATTGCCTTTGATGTAACAGGGAGCTTAACGCTGCCGTTAAGCTCCCTGTTACACTAACCTGGGACGTTTCCTCCGTGCATCTTCTCTCCTGCACGGAGGAAGGAAGTTCCGATCGCGTTTTTTTTTTTTTTAAACTTTATTGAACCCGGGCAGCTTCAATAAAGTTTAAAAAAAAAAAAGAAACGCGACCGGAACTTCCTTCCTCCGTGCAGGAGGGAAGATGCACGGAGGAAACACCGGAGAGCAGCATGTAGGTAAGTACTAGGGAAGGGGGGAGGAGGGTGGTACAAACGAGCAAAGACTGGCATAATGAGGGGCTAAATATTGTCACAGTGTGGGGCAAAATCCTGGCATAATGAGGTGAGGGGCAAAATCCTGGCATAGTGAGAGGCAATATCCTGGCATACAGTGGCAAAATCCTGGCATATTGAGAGGCAAAATTCTGGCATAATGAGGGGCAAAATCCTGGCACAGAGTGGCAAAATCCTGGCATAGTGAGAGGCTAAATCCTGGCATTGTGAGGGGCAAAATAGTGGCATTATGAGGGGCAATATCCTGGCATACAGTGGCAAAATCCTGGCATAGTGAGAGGCTAAATCCTGGCATTGTGAGGGGCAAAATAGTGGCATTATGAGGGGCAATATCCTGGCATACAGTGGCAAAATCCTGGCATATTGAGAGGCAAAATTCTGGCATTGTGAGGGGCAAAATTCTGGCATTGTGAGGGGCAAAATTGTAGCATAATGAGGGGCAAAATCCTGGCACAGAGTGGCAAAATCCTGGCATATTATGGGGCAAAATTCTTGCATATTGAGGGGCAAAATCCTGGCAAATTGAGGGGCAAGATCCTGGCATAGAGTGGCAAAATCCTGGCAAATTGTGGGGCACAATCCTGGCATAGAGTGGAAAAATCCTGGCATATTGAGGGGCAAAATCCTGGCAGATTGAGTGGCACAATCCTGGCATATTGAGGGGCAAAATCCTGGCATATTGAATGGCTTAATCCTGGCATATTGAGGGACTAAATCCTGGCATATTGAGGGGGTAAATCCTGACATATTAAGGGGCTAAATCCTGGCATATTAAGGGGCTAAATCCTGGCATATTGAGTGGCAAAATTCTGGCATTTTGAATGGCTAAATCACAGTGCATCCGGTGCTGTGAGGAAGAACAAAGTGCCAATCTTCTAGCACAACGTGGTCTGTGAGACCACTTTCAACATTGAGCAACTTTTCTTTCTGGCTGAGTGTTTCTCTTAGTGTGTGATTGTGTGCTTTCTGAGTGTGTCTGTGAGTCAGTGTGTGCTGGCTGAGTGTATCTGTGAGTGTGTGCTGGCTGAGTGTGATTGTGTGCTGACTGAGTGTGTCTGTGAGTCAGTGTGTGCTCACTGAGTGTGTCTATGAATGACTGTGTGATATGTGTTAGTGTTCACATTTAGGACACAGCAATAACAATGTGAGTTAGTCAGCCGCACACAATTTTATCTATACCAAATGTTTATAGATGTTTGTAGAATAATTATGAGACAAATAAAATTCTAGGAGCTGTTCATTTCTAGAAGCTGGGATTTGAGTCTGATCTTGAAATATGCTATTTCTACAGTTCATTTTTATTATCACTTGCATATATTTTATTTAATAATGTGTGTCCGTGAGGGCCTCATGTTCGACTTTCGCCTAAGGCCTCACAAAGTCTAGAGCCGCCACTGAGTGGCAGTACAGGCATGTGAGAGATGGGTTTGCACGTGTGTTGAGTAGCAGAATGGAAGTGTGGGAGAAAAGGTTTGAATGTGTCTGTCTGAGTGTGTGGCAAGATGGGAATATGAGAGATTGGTTAGCATGTCTGTGGCAGGATGAGAGTGTGAGAGGCAGGGCCGGCACTACCTATATGTGAACTAGGTGTTCGACTAGGGCGCCAGCTGTGTGAGGGCGGCTGCTGCCCGAGGACCGGGATATATGTATGTATGAAGGGAGGGAGAAACGGAAAGAGAGACACCAGCTATGGGATGGGGGGATGGAGAAATGGAGAGAGACAGCAGGCTATGGGGTGGGGGGGCAGAATAAGACAGACATCAGGCATGGGGTGGGGGCAGAAAGAGAGAGACACCAGGTATGGGGTGGGGGGCAGAAAGCGAGAGACACCAGGCATGCAGTGGGGGGAGAGAGACCAGATGTGGGGTGGGAGGGAGAAAGAGAGAGCCAACAGACATGGGGCAGTGAGAAAGACAGACTTGGGGAGAGAGATATACATGGGGGAGAGGAATAGACAAACATGAGGGAGAGAAACAAAAGAGGGGACGATAATTAGGTTGAGGAGAAAGACAAAAGGGGGAACAGACAGCTGAATGTGTTACTGTGTGTACGTGTGGCTGCATCTGACATTGCATGTGTGTGTTCACATATATGTAACACTGAAAGTGTGTGTCTGTGAATGCTTGTTTGAAATGGACATTTACAAAGGGGAGGAATTAATAATATAGCCACATCCTCATGGGGGCGCCAAAAAAAATTCCTCCACCTAGGCATTTTTGGCCCTAGGTTTCGGCCCTCCCTGTATACCCCGTACTCGCTTGAATGTTATTGTGACGAAGTGCCCTTCGCCACTTGGACCTGGAGAGGCCTGCTTGCCAGCCTCCTACCCTGTGACTATGGCCCTGGGGTGTTTGGCCTTTTAAAAATGCTATTTGGGCCTATGGACTTGTATTGGACTGTGTATGTCCCTTTAAGAAGCTGTATTGGGGCTTATGGACTTTTATGGGACTGGTGCTGGCCCTTTAAGCAAATTTTTGGGGCATGGTGAAAATCGGAACAATGCCCCTCTAAGACTGTCTCCAGAGTCCCCAGACTAGGAAAATGTGCTTGCGGTGGTCATAAAGGACTTCCTGCTAACTTTTGAACTACTGGGTGGAATTGTCTGATTTTTAGTTATGTTCATGTTTAAAGTATGCTGATTCTGAAAATGTATGTTTTATGTGAATGTGATGCATACTTTGAAAGTTATTAATATTGTGTAAAAACTATATTTTCTGCCTGTGATAATTAAGTTAGTCTATTGTGTGGAGATAATTGTATCACAGGCAGAGGGAGGGATTTTGCTGTAATTGCTGGGAGTGTCTGAGTGTATTGTACGTATTGATTGGTTGTTCTTCAAAACCCTGTGGGTGGTCCTATGTGTGGAAAATGGGCATAAAAGCAGAGTGTTTGATTAAAATCCAGAGATCTTCTTGACCCTCAACATGTAGTCCTATCTCGTGATTGGAGGGGACAGCTATATTCACACTTGGGATTGCTATGTTCTGCATACTCCCTTGAGCTTTAATCACTTAGCTCTTTTAAGAGCTTGTTCCTGATACGCTCTCCTGGAGGAGAGGTCTTCCCCACATGGTCCTGGAGGACAGAAGCTGATCCAGGGTGGACAGAAGACGGCGAGACTCCAGTTAAGCTACGGCGGTTGTGAAGTCTGCGGTGGTTTTGGTGTCCGGTGCGGTGCTTGTGGTCCTCGGCGCAAACTAGGAAGCGTCCATCAACGGAAGGTACTAGGTCGGAGTACGGGGAGTTCTGTTACAGTTATTTTATGGGTTAAAGCAATCTTGTTATGTTAATCATTATCATGTATGGTTATAAGTTTGTTGGAAAAGTAATTAAACTTTATTGCAATGACTAGCTGTGTTTATACCCCCATACAGAGAAGCCATGATATAAGACTAGTCTCCTTTGCACATGGAGCACAGCAACCACAGACCTTCATATTGGCCTAGTAAGTGTGGTTCAGCTGGTATCCCTCCATGTGCAGCGAGTAGGGACCCACAGCTGGGCATACCCCTATAACTTATGGAGACAAACAAAGAAGTGGGATCCCTGTCAGCGAGAATGGTCAAAAGCTCAAATAGCCAGCGCTATAGGATGCAACATACTCAGGAGAGGAATCAATGTTTTTTTCCCGCTTGGCAATGAAGGCTGAAACGTACGTCTGTGGCTGCTGTGTTATTCGTGCAAAGGAGACCTGCCAGGTAATTTGGATCTGGACTGCCCTTATGGGTGGGACCAGTCTGGTATGCTAATGTAGAGGTTTCCTCTGTAATGGTGCAAGCGAGCAAAACATTTTGATTCTTCTCACAAGTATGTTTTATCCATTAGGGCTGGCTATTTGAGCTATTTTTTAAGGACCACTTTGTTTTTCTTATTTTTCAGGAACTCTTTGAGTATTTAGCTTATATAACTATCGCAGGCTCTCATAGAGATGAATGAGAAAACCCAAAGCACATATGCATGTCATCAGCACGCAAGCTTACGCATTATGAATCCCCATGCTGGGGCAGCAAGCATTGATTCGTCATGCATCATTACAGGGAGTGCAGAATTATTAGGCAAATGAGTATTTTGACCACATCATCCTCTTTATGCATGTTGTCTTACTCCAAGCTGTATAGGCTCGAAAGCCTACTACCAATTAAGCATATTAGGTGATGTGCATCTCTGTAATGAGAAGGGGTGTGGTTTAATGACATCAACATCCTATATCAGGTGTGCATAATTATTAGGCAACTTCCTTTCCTTTGGCAAAATGGGTCAAAAGAAGGACTTGACAGGCTCAGAAAAGTCAAAAATAGTATATATAATATAAATAGATATCTTGCAGAGGGATGCAGCACTCTTAAAATTGCAAAGCTTCTGAAGCGTGATCATCGAACAATCAAGCGTTTCATTCAAAATAGTCAACAGGGTCGCAAGAAGCGTGTGGAAAAACCAAGGCGCAAAATAACTGCCCATGAACTGAGAAAAGTCAAGCGTGCAGCTGCTACGATGCCACTTGCCACCAGTTTGGCCATATTTCAGAGCTGCAACATCACTGGAGTGCCCAAAAGCACAAGGTGTGCAATACTCAGAGACATGGCCAAGGTAAGAAAGGCTGAAAGACGACCACCACTGAACAAGACACACAAGCTGAAACGTCAAGACTGGGCCAAGAAATATCTCAAGACTGATTTTTCTAAGGTTTTATGGACTGATGAAATGAGAGTGAGTCTTGATGGGCCAGATGGATGGGCCCGTGGCTGGATTGGTAAAGGGCAGAGAGCTCCAGTCCGACTCAGCCGCCAGCAAGGTGGAGGTGGAATACTGGTTTGGGCTGGTATCATCAAAGATGAGCTTGTGGGGCCTTTTCGGGTTGTGGATGGAGTCAAGCTCAACTCCCAGTCCTACTGCCAGTTCCTGGAAGACACCTTCTTCAAGCAGTGGTACAGGAAGAAGTCTGCATCCTTCAAGAAAAACATGATTTTCATGCAGGACAATGCTCCATCACACGCGTCCAAGTACTCCACAGCGTGGCTGGCAAGAAAGGGTATAAAAGAAGAAAATCTAATGACATGGCCTCCTTGTTCACCTGATCTGAACCCCATTGAGAACCTGTGGTCCATCATCAAATGTGAGATTTACAAGGAGGGAAAACAGTACACCTCTCTGAACAGTGTCTGGGAGGCTGTGGTTGCTGCTGCACGCAATGTTGATGGTGAACAGATCAAAACACTGACAGAATCCATGGATGGCAGGCTTTTGAGTGTCCTTGCAAAGAAAGGTGGCTATATTGGTCACTGATTTGTTTTTGTTTTGTTTTTGAATGTCAGAAATGTATATTTGTAAATGTTGAGATGTTATATTGGTTTCACTGGTAAAAATAAATAATTGAAATGGGTATATATTTGTTTTTTGTTAAGTTGCCTAATAATTATGCACAGTAATAGTCACCTGCACACACAGATATCCCCCTAAAATAGCTAAAACTAAAAACAAACTAAAAACTACTTCCAAAAATATTCAGCTTTGATATTAATGAGTTTTTTGGGTTCATTGAGAACATGGTTGTTGTTCAATAATAAAATTAATCCTCAAAAATACAACTTGCCTAATAATTCTGTACTCCCTGTATAGGAAACACTGGGCAAGCGCACGATGTTACTGTCTTTCTATCACTTCCCACCTATTCCTCCATTATTTTCAATGGGGAAATTGGTAGTCAAGGTTGATGTCAAAATCTGCACAAAATGTGTAACATACAGTTTACGTAGTCATACAGGAGGTTAAGCATGCAATACATTGAGGTGGTCCAACATTTTTTGAATATCCAGCCTTTTGGAGAAAAACTGGGCATCTTTCTACAGAATTCAATCAATGTTAAAGATATATTGGAATATTGCTTCTTACAATCCCTGGCTATGTAACACAATCTGTGGTTCCCTATATTCTCTACAATTAATTTGCACAGCATTGCAATACAATGCAGGGAACTGACATTAAAAGATATATTAATAATGATTATTTTACATCCCACAGGAAGTTGGAAGCACGCCCTCACAGGGCCACACAGAGTCCTTTGAGCAGTAACAAGGATCAGGCGATTGAGGCACTCGCCTTAGGCGCACACAATTTAGGGGGCGCAGTGGTGATAACAAACATCCCTGAAATGCAGCGTTTTGTGAACAGCATATCTGCCTGGTCCTTCTGGGACTTATAGTCAACAGCAGGTGAAGATGTTATCTGTGAACATCAGGTCCCATGATGCCCAGCCACCAAAGTTTACCATAATCTGCTTTAATAATAAATCTAATACTCGCACAATCAATGGATGTAATCACTGAGTATTTGAATACTTTTTTTTAATAATAATTAAATGTAAAAGGCAGTTTTTTTTCTGGTACAAAAGTGACAGATGGAACTTTACAGAATAGAATTTTGGTGATTATTCAGTTAAACTTGGCATTTACATTCCAAATTAGGGACCTGAAACCCAGGGGGAGGGGCAGTTAATGCTGCATGCTAGTGTATTTGGGCCAGAACGTCCAGGGAATTCATAATGTTATCTAACAATCTGCAAGTTCTTCCAAGCTAAGTTGTTATGGAAACCCAGTCGTGGTGAGAACTCACCTCCAGAACTCAACTTGGAGAGCTGACATGCGTTTTTAAGTAGCATTGATAGTTACCCAGGATAGGGACTACTTACAGTGATGAATGTCAGTTTTCACTGGATTATATTAGTTCTAGATTTATCACATTACCGAATTAACTTGTAAAAAACAGATACTTTATGGCAGTAATCAAAATGTATTATCACATATTTAGATTTCCTTAAAATGTATGTACCAACATCTAGGGTTGCCACCTGGCCGGTATTTTACCGGCAGGCCGGTAAAAAGTTGGCATCAGGCCAATGTTAAGTCTATGGAGACAGTACCAAGGCCGGTATTTTTTTGAAGAAAAGGTGGCAACCCTACCAACATCAAATCTTAATTTTATCCAATGCAGTCCTGAATTATGCATTTTATATAACCATCATTAGATAAAAGGTGGTCAACCTAACACGACCTACGACAACTTAGACTTTATTATTGTTAAAGCAGACTAATGGAGCTTGTTTTGTTTAGACTGGAGTACTGTTTCCATATCTAGTCACTAGATGGCACTCTCTTCATATCAGGGACAGTGTTAGGCTCGTTCAAATGACTATTGCTTTACATTTTCTTTTCAGTGAGTAAGTTATTTCTTAACCTGTTCTATCAAATCAAGTACTGATATCCCACTTTAGGTCTACAAATGTGTACTTTGCAAGGCCCAATTCACATAGCAGTTTATATTCATTGTAATGGACAAATCACCACAATATATATATATATATATATATATATATATATATATATATATATATATATATATATATATATATATATATATATATATATATATATATATATATATATATATATATATATATATATATTCAGTTGAATAATTCCTCTTCTGTGCATTGCATTCTAAGATGATGAAGAATATATTATGTGATGACTGTGGACTAGGGTTGCCACCTTTTCATAAAAAAAATACTGGCCATAGATGTGGGCGTAGCCACAAAGGGGTGGAGCAACAAAGGGTGAGGCCACTGAGGGGCGGATCCACTCAATGTCCCTATCAGATTAACCTTGGTACAGGTACCGAGTGCCTGGAGCTTAATTCTTATTATCCATATACTTCTCACTGGCATGATATAAATATATATTTGTATATTATGCATGTGTAAATGTTATATATACCTATTTTTATATATACATACAGGGAGAAGTGTGTGTTTTATATGTGTGTATATATATATATATATATATATATATATATGTGTGTGTGTGTGTGTGTGTGTGTGTGTATATATATACTGCCAGTGAAAAGTATACACATCATATTTGTCATATGAGCAGACACACACACACATGCAAACTCTCTCTCTCTCTCTCTCTCTCTCTCTCTCTCTCTCTCTCTCACACACACACACACACACAGTCACAAAGACATACCCACAGACAGAGACAGTCACATACCAACAGACAGAGACAGTCACATAGATATACCCACAGACAGACAGTCACATAAACATACCCACATACAGAGACAGTCACATAGACATACCCACAGACAGAGACAGTCACATAGACATACCCACAGACAGAGACAGTCACATAGACATACCCACAGACAAAGACAGTCACATAGACATACCCACAGACAGAGACAGTCACATAGACATACCCAGAGTCAGTCACATAGACATATGAACAGACAGAGACAGTAACAAAGACAGACATATTCACATTTTATGGGGGGGGGGGGGGGGGAGGAGTGCACAATTCAGTGTGTCCCCCTTCCCTGTGTTACCTTATTACACGAGAGGGGGACGCTTCTACAACAGACTGGTCTGCCCGGCACAGCACAGCCAATCTCTTCTTCTTCCTGAGAGCCGGGTTGTCATGTGACACCCAGCTCTGACGTTACATCGCTATGCGCAAGGTGGGCGGAGCTGGCAGTCTGTGCAGAAAGCACATACTTTCACCCTCACGCTTCGCTCCTGTCGGGAGTGTCTGCATCTTCACTCCCCCAGGTACACACGATACAGATGCACACAGCGTTCTACAGGGCCAGGCACAGCAACATTTGTATCATGCAGTCTGGGCAAACGCATAGTTTGCCTTCTCTCCGCTCCCCTGCATATAATAACGGCCTTAGAATCGCCGGTATCTTGGTTGTACCGGCACCGGCTTCAAGAGGTGGAATACCGGCTATGCCGGTAAAATACCGGCCGGGTGGAAACCCTACTGTGGACCAAACTAATAAAGGTGTTATAATTAATTGCTACATCACTGATCAAGCTCTTCCTGTGGCCTGAAATGCGTAAGGTGACTGTCTCCCCTGTATACTTCTTTGTGGCTACAATGTGGGGTAAATAAACATACACTTTTGAGCAAACCAAATCCATTGTATAAAATAAGTTTCTACTGCTCAGCCCAGCTCAGCCTCTAGCTCTTTAACTTATTATTAATTGAGAGCATGCTTTTATTTACACAAGGTAAAATTAAACTCATTGTTTGACTGTGAAACTTTGGTAAATGGGTTGTGTTCTATGGATATCACATGACAGTTGTAGCCTCGAATACCAGGCTGTATCTTACCATAAACAGAAACCACATGGCTCAGATGTAGTGGGTAGAAAAGGCCACAGCCATTTTATTTATTATAAACGTCATTGCTTCCAACCTTAAAACATAACGTCATGTCATAACATCAGAGGTAAGTAAACAGTAATAGGCAATGACAAGACCCACAATTAGCAAATATGTCATAATTGACACATAACTAACAAAATTAACCAAACTTTATTAACATAGTTAACATAACAACATAGGAACCACTTCCTGAACCAACTTGCTCCCCAGGGGTCCCAATATCCACCGAAACCCACTGCCAGGCAGCACCTTCTGCCCAGCCCACCATTAGGGTTGTCACCTTTTCTTCAGAAAAATACCGGCCTTGGTACTGTCTCCATAGACTTAACATTGGCCTGATGACAATTTTTTACCGGCCAGGTGGCAACCCTACCCACCATTAGGCTCAAAACCTCTCTGTTATACAGTTCGGCTATGGCTGCCTCCTGATTATCAAGCCATAGAAGAGCAAGTTACCGCCCGACTGTGACAATGCATGTTCCAGCAAAACTTCAATCCAATGCAGCGCTGCATCTGAAACAGAGAAGACAAGCGGCACTTGTAAAATGAGCACTGTAACGACACAATATTACTGGCATCTGAATGGCACAATAATACAGGCATCTGAGTTGCACAATATTACTGGCATTTGAATGGCACAATAATACTGGTATCTGAATGGCACAATAATTATGGCATCTGAATGGCACAATATTACTGGTATCTGAATGGCACAATAATACAGGCATCTGAATGGCACAATATTACTGGCATCTGAATGGCACAATAATACATCTGAATAGCACAATATTACTGGCATCTTAATGGCACAATACTACTGGCATCTTGATGGGCAAATTGGCTGGGGCATCTTAATGATACAATAATACTGAAATCTTAATGGCACAATCTTACTAGCATCTTGATGGGCAAATTGGCTGGGGCATCTTAATGGCACAATATTACTGGCATCTTAATGACACAATCTTACTGGCATCTGAATGGCACAATTTTAGGCAAATTGGCTTATTAACAGAAAAATAATACTGGCATATTATTATTGTGTGTGACATAATTTGTGGGGCTTCTGTATGTGCCATCTAACTGGCATTACTAAGGAATCTGTTTGGTGAGTTACCGTACCGGGTGACACCAACCCTAGTGACGCCTCTAGATGAAGGGAGGGCAAATTCTGGTAAGAATAAAAATTTAGACTGAAGAGTTCCTGTTTGTCCAGACTTATATAGACTCTGTTCCACACCCCATCTCCACCCCTAAAACTCTAACACCAATAGTTACAGCCTTGCTACAGCACAAGCTGTCAAGGAACCTCCTACACCTAGCTGTCTCCGTGGGCTGCATCGGAAGTGTTAGCTATGTTTGAAAATGCTTCTCCCACTTACTGACACCACTTTCGGTGACCATTTGCAAAGCAACTTCAATTTAAAGATAACTATCTATAGGCAAAAATGACCTTATGTTTAACTAAAGATTGCTTCAAGTACAGACTTTTTAAGAAGGAATGTTGTAATAAAAGAATACCATTAACCCCTTAGTGACAAGACATTTAGGGGGGGGGCTACTGGGGCTAAAGTGAGAGTATAAGTGTGAGCATCAGAGTTATGAGTGTGAGTAAGTGTAAGCGTGAGTGGCAGAGTTATGAGTGTGCGTGTGTATGTGTGTGAGTGGCACAGTGTGTGAGAGTGTAAACGTGAGCAGAAGAGTTATGAGAGTGTGTGAGTGGCAGAGTGTAAGTGGCCGAAAGTGAAAGCGTGAGTGGCAGAGTTATGAGTGGCAGAGTGTGAATCCCAGTGAGATTACTAGGAGAAAATGTGATTAATTACTATTATTCATATTGAATGTGATAATCAAGTGTGAAACAATGCTATCATCTCATATTATTTTTATTTTCACACTTGATTATCACATTCAGTATGAATAATAGTGATTCATCTTTATATATAGTCTTTATATTGATGGCAATGAAAGTCCATACACATGGCATTAAACATCCCATGTACCTTGTTATAGTATTAAAAACATACATTTTGAATGAATGTGCTGCTCATTATATTATGGGCTTTACCCATGAAAGAGAGAATTGCAGGGAAGTGAGATGGGAATTTCAAAATTAAGGCCAAAGTTTGAAACATTCTCCCATTCAGTTGAATTCCCATCCCATACCTCAGCCCTCCCCAGGGTTTTGACCCCTTTTTATTAAAAAAATAAATAAAAAATATTTGTGATGTGCGTGTGAGAGTTGCAGGTTTACACACGTGTGGCAGAATATCTGTGTGGGAAAGGCCATCTGTGTGTATAAGGGTGTCTGTGTGTAAGGTTGTCTGGATGCAGGGCCGATCCTAGGGTCACGGGCGCCTGGGTGCAGGTTTTCCTTTGGCGCCCAAGGGTGGGCGTGGCTATATTATGAACTCCTCCCCTTTAGACATTTCTGTTCCAGGCATGCCCATTTCAATATTGGGGAGAGGGGGAGGGAGAAAACTTTATTTTAATGTAAAGGACCAACGTTTATTTTAAATAAAGATATATATTTTGCCATAATACTGTTTTGGTTTTATTTATTTCTATGATGCTCAGCCAGCAACATGGGAGACTTTTTGCTGGCTAGCAGAATGAGTTTTTACTACCATTTTACTACCATACTACCCATGATTCCCAACCAGCCAAAGTTTCTCATTAGTCTGGCTGAGCATCATTGGAAAAGAAGTACACAATGAGTGATAAATAATATTCCACCAAGTCAGTCACTCATGTGTCTCTCTCTCTCCCCATACCCTCATGTCTGTCTGTCTCTCCCCGTACCCTCATGTCTGTCTGTCTCTCCCCGTACCCTCATGTTTGTCTGTCTCTCCCCGTACCCTCATGTCTGTCTCTCTCTCCCCGTACCCTCATGTCTGTCTCTCTCTCCACTCATGCTCCATGTCTCTCTCTCTCTCTCCACTCATGCTCCATGTTTGTCTCTCTCTCTCTCCACTCATACTCCATGTCTGTCTGTCTCTCTCCACTCATACTCCATGTCTGTCTGTCTCTCACTCTGCACTCATTCCCCATGTCTGTCTCTCACTCTGCACTCATTCCCCATGTCTGTCTCTCACTCTGCACTCATTCCCCATGTCTGTCTCTCACTCTGCACTCATTCCCCATGTCTGTCTCTCACTCTGCACTCATTCCACATGTCTGTCTCTCACTCTGCACTCATTGCCCATGTCTGTCTCTCTCTCCACTCATGCCCCATGTTTGTCTGTCACACCCCATATCTTTCTCCTATACCTCCTACCTACCATGTATTTGTCTCTTCCCATGTCCCTTTTTCATGCCCCCTACTGACCTCATCTCAGAACTCAATTAGCGCTGCCTTGATCTCCCTGCACATAGTGATGACTCTGACCGTTATGTTCCGACGCTCTGTCATCACTGTGCACGGAAAGAGCAGAAAGCGCTGACTGAGGTCTAAAGGGAAACATGGTGCCGATCTGCAGAGCTGGCTCTGAGAGGCAGCAAAGCAGCACATGGGCAGCCCATTTGCAGAGGTGTACTTAGGGTACACTTTGCCATTAACATAAGCAACAGCCAGTTTGCCTATTAAAAATGCTACAGTTTGCCCAATAAAAATGTCAGTTCGTCCTCAAAATACACCAGTTTCCCCAGTAATATGCCAATTATTTTGCCCATTAATATGCCACAGCCAGTTTGTCCATTAATATACAACAGCCAATTTGCCCACTGATATGTCACAGACAGTTTTTCCATTTATATACCTATGCTAGTTTGCCAATTACTAGGCTACAGCCAATATGCCACAGTTAGTTTACCCAATAAAAGCATAATCTCCTCTCCTGCCTTCCCCCAGTACTCACCTTGCTGCTGCTCTCGCGTCCCCGGCCGTCTCCTCCGCACAGTCTTCCCTCTACGCACGCTGAGTGCAGGAGGCGGGAAATAGACGCCACCTGGTTGGGGGCTGGTGCCCTCCATGTGATAAATTGATGAGCGCAGTGAGGGCCCCGGGCAAGAACACACTTACACACAGCCACACATAAATACACACAGTCATACATAAATACACACAGTCACACATAAATACATACAGTCACACATAAATACACAGTCACACATAAATACATACAGTCACACATAAATACACAGTCACACATAAATACACAGTCACATATAAATACACACAGTCACACGTAAATACACAGTCACACATAAATACACACAGTCACACGTAAATACACAGTCACACATAAATACACACAGTCATACATAAATACACACAGTCACATGTAAATACACACAGTCACACATAAATACACACAGTCACACATAAATACAGTCACACATAAATACACAGTCATACATAAATACATACAGTCACACAAACACAGTTAAAAACTTAGTCACCCTCACAGACATACATTTACACAGACACCCTTATACACACTGTCACACATACATAAATACACACACAGCCACCTTTACACAGACACAGGATACACTTGCACAGACACTCATGTACACACACTTACACAGCCAGTAACACACACATAGTTATACACATTGACACACACATACACACTTATACACATACACTTAGACAGTAACACACACATAGTTATACACATTGACACACACATACACACTTATACACATACACTTAGACAGTAACACACACATAGTTATACACATTGACACACACATACACACTTATACACATACACTTAGACAGTAACACACACATAGTTATACACATTGACACACACATACACACTTATACACATACACTTAGACAGTAACACACACATAGTTATACACATTGACACACACATACACACTTATACACATACACTTAGACAGTAACACACACATAGTTATACACATTGACACACACATACACACTTATACACATTCACACACACTTACAGACAGTAACACACATAGTTATACACATTGACACACACATACACACTTATACACATTCACATACACTTACACAGACAGTAACACACATAGTTAAACACATTGACACACACACATACACATTCACAGACACTTCCACACTTTTTGTTTTATTTTTTTTATATATTTTAACAATACCCCCCCCCCCCCCCCATCACCTCCTCCTCCTTCTTCTTGGTAATCCAAGCACAGAGCAACGGGGGAAAGCTCCGCCCCCGTCGCGTTCTGTGATTGGCTGCAGGGAGGAGGATGTTCTTTATGGTGTCAGAGAACGTCCTCCTCCCGGCAGCAGCCAATCACAGAACGCGCCGGGGGCGGAGCTTGCACCCGTCGCGTGGCTTGCTTTAACAAGGAGGAGGACGGCAGGGAGAGAGATCCCTGCTTCAGCGCCTCTCCTCCCGTGCGCCTGGGCGCGGTGCACCCCGTGCACCCGCCCAGGATCGGCCCTGTCTGGATGTGTGTGTGTGTAAGAAAGTGTGTGAGTGTAAGGGTATCTATGTGGGGGTGTAAGGATGGGTGTCTGTGTGTGTAAGGGTGTGTGTGATCCCTATATTATCGCATATTATGAGACTGTTGGTCAACTTTTTACTCAAAGTCTGGTAAATGGTTTATACAACGTACACAACATTTTGTATGCTCAGTTATTTTTAAATCATGGGAATTTGCTCACATACAAGTGTGTGTGTGATGTAAGTTGGTGTGTGTGTAAGTGGTATTGTGTGTCTCTGTGTGTAAGGGTGTGTCTATGTATGTGTGACTGTGCAAGTGCGAATGTGTGTGTATATGTGGCTGCATGTGTATCTGTGTGTATTTATGTGAATAAGTGTAACTTCGAGTAATGTTTTTTTGTGCTGTGAGTCTTATTGTGTATTGTGGTACAGTAATGTGCAACATGAGTGTGTGACACACTGCACATTACTATGCGTTTTTTTGCTGTGGAGTCTATGTTCTATTCACACATTGCACATTACTGTGAGTTTTGTTACTGAGGAGGTAGTCACAGACAGACACGCACACACGTACAGACAGGCACACACATACAGTCGGTGACAGGCACACACATACAGTGGATCACAGTCAGTCACACACACAGTCAGTCACATAAACACACAGTCACGCATGCAGTCAGTCATAAACACACACAAACACACTGTCAGTCCCAAACACTTACACACAAGTCAGCAATTTTGTTGTTGTTTATGATTAAAAAAAAAGTCCATCTATCAATATGCCCCCCTCCTGCTTTGTCAGCTTGTTTGGGGGTTAAAAGACCACATTTGAGAGGTGCGCTTTTTGGTTTTCCAACTTGGAATTTTGACATGCAGAAAACCAGCGCCCATGTCCCATCTGGGAGATATTTGAAGCCGGCCAGTGTATTTTACCCCATCAAACTGTATATTTTTTAAAGTAGACATCCTAGGATATTTAAAATGGTGGTATTTTAACATTTTCCATGCACTAATTCTACCACCAGCCACATATGAGAAGTGCGCATTTTGATTCTTCCAACTTTGGAATTTTGACATGTAGAGCAAGGAAGGGGTTAATAGCTCATATAAGCACATTTGTATTACTGTAATTCATTACAGTACCAAAAAATGAACCCCTAAAAATGCACAGAGAAGAAAAAAATGTGCTGCTGTGCAGTGATCAGTGGCAGGAGAGGGGTTAATAAACAGGGTACACTATACATAGGGTATGGCTTTTATAACAGCCCTTGGGTCTCACAATTTGATTACATTTTATTTAATTTATTACAGCCAGTCACATACACACACACACCTCACACACACACACACCTCTCATACACAGCCAATCACATTCACACACACACACCTCACATACACAGCCAGTCCCATACACACACGCACACACACCTCACATACACACACACCTAACATACACACACACACACCTCGCATACACAGTCAGTCGCATACAATTAATATTAATGTTATTATTTTTATTTATATTTTTTTATATTTTTTGCACTCCAATCTAGGCATTGGATTTAAATTTAGAGCCATCTTAAATAAATTGACAAAATCCATTTAAAATGAGCAAATTAAATTAAAAAGAGCAAATAAAATGACCAATCCATTTAAAATAAGCGGATTAAATTAAATAGAGCAAAATAAATGTCCAAATATTATTAAAATAAGCAGATTAAATTAAAAAGAGCAAATAAAATGACCAAATAATATTAAAATAAGCAGATTAAATTAAAAAGAGCAAATGAAATTACCAAATAATATTAAAATAAGCAGATTAAATTAAAAAGAGCAAATGAAATTACCAAATAATATTAAAATAAGCAAAAAAAATTAAAAAGCTAGTAAAATGATACAATACAATTAATATGAGCAGATTAAATTAAAAAGAGAGAATAAAATAACCAAGTACATTTAAAATGGGAAAATAAAAATGACTACATATTAAAATGAGCGAGTTAAATTATAAAATACAAGTAAAATTACCAGATCAAATTAAAATGACTATTAAAAATTACTATATTACATTTAAAAACCCCCACAAAATTATGAAATACGTTAAATTAATAGGTCCAACATTTTTTAAGGGGTGGGGGGGCGTACATTATTAGTCATCATCAGCTTGGCACCATGTTACAGTCCTTCTTCCCACACAATCTGGACACCGGCGGCAGCACCTGTATATATGTGTCGCTCCGGCCCACCAAAAAGGCAGGCGCAGGCAGGCACGATTGGCTGAAAATCCCCACCCCTCTCCACCTCCAAGAATCGCGGGAAACAAAAATGTGAT
Organism: Pelodytes ibericus; assembly: GCA_036172795.1. Classification (NCBI taxonomy): domain Eukaryota; kingdom Metazoa; phylum Chordata; class Amphibia; order Anura; family Pelodytidae; genus Pelodytes; species Pelodytes ibericus. The sequence goes on along the minus strand of CM069858.1, from coordinate 181,845,856 downwards.
GCACGCGTCCTTTGGTTGACCCCAGGGCCAGGAGTAATCAGTGAGTTCATGTAAAAAAAAATTGGGGGTGCATTTCTGCCGCCCCTCAAAAACCTAGGATGCCTTGCGGTAGATACTGCACTGTATATATGTGCTCAGACAGCTTCAAAAAAATGTTTCTGTTACACGCACACACACCTTTACATACACAGTCAGTCACAAACACACACACCTAACATACACCTAACATACACAGCCAGTCACATACACACACCTCGCATACACAGCCAGTCACATACACACACCTTGCCTGTATACACAGCCACACAAAAAAAATGTTACTGCCTGATTTGAGAATTGTTTCATACATTTACATAAAGTACAATTAATATTAATGTTATTTGAAAATATTTTTTTATAGTTTTTGCACTCCAATCTAGGCATTGGATTTTAATTTAGAGCCGTCTTGAAACATACATCTGCAATAATATCAATATCCATTTGCTGCAATGTTAGCCCAGCCCTGCCCATTTCCTTATATGGGCAGTATTTTGACCACACCCACCATTGTTTGTTAAGGGGCTGGGCAACGCATCACAATAGCTTCAGTGTATATATAGGATAGGCTTATACTACTATGACAGTCTGTGGACACATCAGGAGCCAGGAGGAGCTAGGATGATCTCATGGCCAAAAAACATATGCCAAAGTTTGCACAGTAAGTAACTTTTTTTTATACTGAGTTTCTGTGCTGGGCTACTTACTGAGTGAGTATTATTAATACACAGGTCATTTCTTTTTCTAGATCAGCAGCCAGGATGATCAGGATAATCTTGTGGCCAAGGAGCACCACAGAGTGGGAAGCCACAATGGTGGCAGGATAGATGTGTATAGCATAAGTTATAGTATAAGTTGTTTAGCATAAGTTATGATCTTTTGTCTACAGGATTCATGCATTGAGTATGAGTTATACAGCCCCGTTCCAGGGTTAAACAGCCGATCGCTGGTTTTCAGCGTCAGGAAGGATTTTTTTTTCCTGTTATTCAGGTTTTTTTTCCTTCCTCTGGATCATTTGGCTTGGTTTGGTCTTTAAAAAGGAAATAATAGAGTATAAGTAATACAGCCACAGCCGATTATTGGTTTTCAGGGTCAGGAAGAATTTTTTTTCCTGTTACTGTTTTTTTTGCCTTTAAAGTGTCAAATAAATCCATTATCATCCATGGTCAATAGGCCGATCCAGGATTATACAGTCGATCGCTGGTTTTCAGGATCAGGAAGGAATTTTTTTACTTGTTACGCAAGTTTTTTCGCCTTCCTCTGGATCATGTGCCTTCAGAACCCAGTAAAATACAATAAAAGCTATTTAAACTTTCAATCCTTGTTGTTGTCTCTCTTCTTGGATGGTGTACTCAATTTACTTATTGGGTCATGGTTATAGTCTGGTTAATCAAGAGTTGCCAAATATGGCAAGTTCTTATCCCCTTATTAAAAGATTTATACTCACACACCTCACATACACAGCCAGTCACAAACACATACACCTCACATACACAGCCAGTCACAAAACACATAAACCTCACATACACAGCCAGTCACATACACACACACCTAACATACACACACCTCACATACACAGCCAGTTACATACACACACACACCTCAGATATACAGCCAGTCACATTAGACACTAGAGCTGTGCTGTAAAAAAAAAAAAACAGATTGCAGCGGGAAGGGGCTTCCCATGAATAAAAGCACCTGGGCACATGGGCGTCCACAGGAGTTTTTCCGGGCGTTGGGGGAAAAATATCAAAGCAGGAATGCACTGACGGCGTGTGGGAATTTGAGACAAACCCATGGAGTCACTAACAGTGAAGTTGATATCGTGCGGAGGCAGAATTCAACTTCTGACAGGTCAACGCATTCAGGGCCGGTGCAAGGATTTTCGTCTACACAGGCGAAGGTGCATTTTGGTGCCCCCCTGCTCTGATCCGCCACGCCTCCCACACCATTAAGTCTCCTTAAATTATATATATATATATATGAATAATGTATAGTGTAGAAAATAAATACATCTAAATATTCAACGCGCATGCTCTAAATGTGTCACACATTGAAACCCTTAAACACAAAGACACCCTTGCAGTCACACACACAGACACCCTTACCACTTACACACACACACAGTTACACCAATTCACACATAACCTGAGACCCACTATTTTGCCACTCAATATGCCAGTATTTAGCCCAGGGGTCCTCAAACTTTTTAAACAGGGGGCCAGTTCACTGTCCCTCAGACCGTTGGAGGGCCGGACTATAGTAAAAACAAAAACTATGAACAAATTCCTATGCACACTGCATATATCTTATTTTGAAGTGAAGAAACAAAACGGGAACAAATACAATATTTTAAATGAAGTAAAGTTAAATCAACAAACTTACCAGTATTTCAATGGGAATATTATGCCAGTCAGAGCCCAGGAATAGTGTGCCAGTCAAATGTCCAGGAACATTATGCCAGTCAGAGCCCAGTAATATTATGCCAGTCAGAGCCCAGGAATATTATGCCATTCAGATGCCCAGGAATATTATGCCAGTCAGATGCCCAGGAATATTATGCCATTCAGATGCCCAGGAATATTATGCCAGTCAGATGCCCAGGAATATTATGCCAGTCAGATGCCCAGGAACATTATGCCAGTCAGATGCCCAGGAATATTATGCCATTCAGATGCCCAGTAATATTATGCCAGTCAGAGCCCAGTAATATTATGCCAGTCAGATGCCCAGGAATAGTGTGCCAGTCAGATGCCCAGGAATATTATGCCATTCAGATGCCCAGGAATATTATGCCAGTCAGAGCCCAGGAATATTGTGCCATTCAGATGCCTAGGAATAGTGTGCCAGTCAGATGCCCAGGAATTGCTCGTTATACCTCCCTCCTCCCCCCTTCCCCAGACCCCAGTACTTACCTCCATGCTGCTGTTCATGTCCGTGGCTGAGAGGGAAGCGCTGTGCGCTCCCCTCAGGCCGTGCGCTCCCCTCAGGCCGTGCGCATTCAATAAAGTGTGTTGAAAAAAAAAGTTTCAACACACTTTATTGAATGCGCACGGCCTGAGGGGAGCGCACAGCGCTTCCCTCTCAGCCACGGACATGAACAGCAGCATGGAGGTAAGTAAACGGGCCTGGGGGAGCGGGCGATTTTCCCGCCCCCCCATTGGTGCGCCCTAAGGCAGCCGCCTGTGCTGCCTTACGGTAGCGCCGGCCCTGAACGCATTTCACACTACTAGCGCAAAATATCCTCACCAGTACCCCCAATACCTCCTACCTCCTCCATATTGTTTACCTTTGTTGGCTCAGGAGAGGGGTTTCTTGGTGGGAGGCAAATGTTACCCATTATTAGGGAAATTATATAACCATTGTAGTAGTAGCTAACAGACCAGCATATACCTGAGCATTATGGGAAGTTTACAATTCCCTGGGGTGAAAAGGATTAACCAACATTGCCCCAGTCTACAATTACTATGGTATTCATCCAGTAATGGGCTGTATATCATGGGAGCTGTGGTCAACAACAAAAAAGTTAGGGTGCAGTGAAACAATCCCAGTTTGTAACTACAAACCCAATAAAGTTAACCCCTTCCCGCCTGTATGACCTTCCATGCCGTCCTACTTTTTAGTGCCAAGATTCTAATAGGACGGCATGGAATGTCCTACATTAAACAACTCATCGCGGCCCCCCTGCGAACTTCCGGGTTCGGGCACGCCTCCGTGACGTCACAAAGTATCGCAGAATGTCGGCAGGGACCGACGGGGTCTATAGAGATAGATCGGGTCCCTGTCTGGATTTTGCTGGCCCCCGATCACAAAGTACAAAAACAAAGAAAGAAAAACACTGCGCCTAATAGTGACGGTAAAAGCAGCAACAAAATCTACCAGTGTTTCACTCCTGGTACAATAAACAGAAAGACAAAGTGAAAAAGTGCGCTTACACCAAACAATACATAAAAAAATAAGTGGATTACCCTAAATGCTGAGGTAATACGCTTGATGTATATGTGGAGGGAAAAAATAAACAAAAAAAATAATATAGTGTAGTATGTTATCTTAATCTTGGAAATGTGAAGAAAAAACATGGATACACTCACATGTTCCTGAGCAGAGTTCTGCTCAGTATTCAAAACATCAAGGGAGCCCACGCTGGGTAAATGTTCCAAACACTTCCCAGGAGGTATATCCGAAGTGGTAGGAGAGCAAAAGGAGAGACCTTAAGTATCAATGTATAATTTATTACAACATAGCATAAAAACTCTTACATTAAAATACACAGGATCCATTAGGCAGATGTCCAATAGTTCAAATCCTAATGACCAAAGAAGTTCCAGCAGGTCTCTTCCTCCTCACAACGCGTTTCATCCGGTAAAGCAGGCTTTTTCAAGTCACTTTTGATATATTACACTTTTCAATATTGATACTTAAGGTCTCTCCTTTTGCTCTCCTACCACTTCGGATATACCTCCTGGGAAGTCTTTGGAACATTTACCCAGCGTGGGCCCCCTTGATGTTTTGAATACTGAGCAGAACTCTGCTCAGGAACATGTGAGTGTATCCATGTTTTTTCTTCACATTTCCAAGATTAAGATAACATACTACACTATATTATTTTTTTTGTTTATTTTTTCCCTCCATATATACATCAAGCGTATTACCTAAGAATTTAGGGTAATCCACTTATTTTTTTTGTATTAACTGTTTGGTGTAAGCACACTTTTTCACTTTGTCTTTCTGATCACAAAGTGATCGGCGCCCAGGAACAAAAAGACTCTCCTCGTTAAGGACCAAAACACCATAGACGTGAAAAGGGTTAAGCTAGTAATATGGCTGATTGAATATTATTGTAGATGCAGTCAACAATAACAGTTAGTATTTGTAGGCTTACTGTAATTTCACAGCCATTGCTGTGAGTGGCTCTGCACGTGTCGACACGGACATTGCTGTGAGAATAAACCTGTATCTATTAAGATAGACGTTGGCTATAATTGTGAAACGCAGAACTTATTTTTATTTAAGGAAGCAAGAGTTAAAAAATGGTTCATTTTAGCATCTAGTATTAAATAATGTGGGGTCAGATTGGTAGGAAATCACTATTAGTACACAATACTAAAACCTCTGATCACAAAAAATTAATACAAGAGAGCGCACTATGTGTAAGATATCTTTCCCTCTCCCTCCTTCCACCTCTCCATCTTCCTATTAACCCCTTAGTGACAAGACATTTTTACCTTGACTTTCCCTTGGTGACAATGACTGTTTTGACATTTCTGGGGTGTTTGTGTTTAGCTGTAATTTTCTTCTCTCTCACATACTGTACCCACACAAATTATATGTTGTTTTTATCGTCATAAGAAGGGCTTTCATTAGATATCATTATGTTCATCATATCTTATAATTTACTTCAAAAGAAATCATAAAATATGATGAACATTTTTTAAAAAACGACTTTTTCTTACTTTGACCTAAAATATAATTTACACAAATACAATCATTGAAAAAAGAACCCATCTAAATAGTTTCTAAAGGTTGTCCCGAGTTCAGAAATATGCATGTTTCCATATTTTTCGGTATTTTTTTGCGAGTTATGGGGCAGAAACCAAAAATAGTGCTTTTTGGTTTTTTTCCTATATTTACCTTTTGACCCCAACCCTAAATTTAACCCTAACACTAGATTTAACCCCAACTCTAACCCTTATGCTATCCCTTAATATATTTTAATTTAATTTTAACCCTATCCCTTATGCTAAAAATTATTTAATTTTAAGTCTTTAGGCTAATCTAAACTAATACTAGTTTCAAGCTAATTAAATCTTATTTTTTTTTAACATTGCTATGTTGCTTGGCTACCTCTAGGGGCAGTCAAGCAGCATATTCAGAGCGACGGAAGTGAATTTACTTTCACTTCCGAAGCTCAGACCACCAGAGGGCATAGCCATATTGGCGGAGCATGCTGCTCCGTAATATGGCTATGCCCTCTGGTGGTCTATTTCGTAATAACCGAAATAGAGTCCCCATTCATAAGAATAGGTCAATTGACCTATTAGTATGAATGGGGACTCTATTTCGGTTTATAGAAAGCCAATAGCATTACATGTATTCCATAAACCGAAAGTCTATAAACCGAAAGACATTCGGTTTATAGACTTTCGGTTTATGGAATACATGTAATGCTAATGGCTTTCTATAACCGAAATAGAGTCCCCATTCTATTCGTATGAATGGGGACTCTATTTCGGTTTATAGAAAGCCCATAGCATTACATACAATGTAATCGCCGAACCCCGAACTCCAACCCGAACATACAGTGAAATGTCCGTGTTCGGGGTCCAAAAACCGTAATGTTCGGTACGAACCCAAACAGTGAAGTTCGGGTTTGCTCAACACTAGTTATGATAATAAAATTCAATGTATGTGTGCTTCCCTATATAATAATTAATAATATTATTATCTGGACCACTATCTGTGTCAGGAATAATGCTAATTATTTGCATTATTCCTGATAGATCAAGTCAGTGCAATATGCCAGGATAAAATTAACTTAAATAAACATTTTTTATAAATAATCAGACAAATAAAAAATACAACAATTCACCCCTATTCTCAGTCAGTACCAGATGTAATCATCCCCAAGGAATCCATCACAAAACATTATATAAATCATATTAAATAAAAGCATGCTCAGTCATACTGACTCAAATCATTTTTTACAGAAAGTGCACTGTGCCTTACACAAAAATAGTTTTATGCATTGTAGTGTTATTATAAGGCATTCCACACCCATTATTTGTATAGGCAGGGCACACTACACCTGCTAAGCTGGAACTGAGCATGCTGGGAGTTGAATTCCGTAGAAAGTGGCATTGTAAAGTTTTTTTGTGTTCTGTAAGGCTATGCATTAAGCTGTCACATTTACTGAAACACAGAGGTAACCATACTCAGCCATCTAGAAAGCTCCTACCAGGGATGGAAGACATAGAAATATAATATAAAATATTGGTGTCTTCTAAATAGTAATATTAATTGTGGCCATTTGTTTATCCATGTCAGTGCTGCTCATCTTATACAGCTATTAAAAACCGTATTTGCTTGATTATATATGATGACCCTGATTATAAGACGACCCCCCAAACGTTGGATATTCATTTAGGAAAAAAACTAAAAGCCTGAATATAGGACTACCCTATTGGAAAAAAAGTTTAACTTGTATATATCCACATGTAAATTGCTTTTTAATATTAAATAAAAATTATGATATTAAACAAATGCATTTCTTGTTTTTATTTCCTTTTATGTGCCAATGCTGCATCTCTCCCCCCCTCCCACGTTGTCTCTCCCTCCCCCCAAACTTTCCTCTCTCTCCCCTCTTCCTCCCATTGTCTCTCTCCCCCTCCCTCCCCTTGTCTTTCTCTCCCCCCTCCCCTTGTCTTTCTCTCCCCCCCTCCATCCCCTTGTCTTTCTCTCCCTCTTCCCTCCGCTTGTCTTTCTCTCCCCCCATCCCTCCCCTTGTCTTTCTCTCCCCCTCCCTCCCCTTGTCTCTCTCCCCTTGTCTTTCTCCCCCCCCCCCCTTGTCTTTATCTCCCCCTCACTCCCTCCCCTTGTCTTTCTCTCACTCCCTGGTGGCTAGTGGGGGCAGCCGGGGGATGTCTGCACGATATGTGCAGACATCCTTCATGCTGACTGACACTTCAGTCCATTATGACGGACAGCCGGTCCGTCATAATAGACGGAAGTGTTGGGCAGCACGGATGATGTCCACCGGCTGCCCAAATCTCCTTGGTGCCTAGTGGAGGCAGCCGGAGGATGTCTGCACGATATGCGCAGACATCCTCAGCTGCTGCCTGGCACTTCTGCCGCGACTTTTATGATGAAGCCGGAAGGACCCAGCTTCATCATAGAAGTCCCAGCGATCGTGCCGGGCGGCAGGGGAGGTTGTCTGCGCGCCTTGCGCAGACATCCTTTGGCTGTTAGCGAGGGGGATCCAGGTCGATTTGAGGTCAGATTATAAGACGACCTCGAATATAATACGAGGGATCTTTTTCAGAGCATTTGCTCTGAAAAAAATCTTGTCTTATATTCGAGCAAATACGGTAATTACTGGAGCAATCCATACATTTTTGGCTTCTATTTGGTTGCAAATATCTACTGAGCTTATGAGAGTAATTAATCACCACTAGTAATAGCAGCTTATTTGATATATGTATTGCACTACTTTTTATTTTTCATGTTCTTTTACCTGCATTTATCTTGTATACATTGGCTGATGCAAACATTTGGGGGGAGGGTTTTATTAGTCAGATAGGGGCCATACAAAAACTCTTAGGAGCCATATTTTGGCCATTAAACTAACTGGTTCAGTTCAAGGCAAGGGAAACCAAATACAACTGAGGTTTTAAGTTACATCTTTCAAGATGGCATCCATGGAGTTAATATATAAACAATAATCATCCGGAGGTAAAATCAAATTGCCCAGGTCCTTCCTCGAACTTGACCCCGAACTTGACCCCAAACTCGAACCCCATTGAAGTCAATGGGGACAAAAACCTTTGCCTCTAAAAAAGTCCTGGAAAGGGCTAGAGGGCTGCAAAATGAAGTAAAATGTGGGTAAGCGTGTCCCCATTCATACGAATAGGTCAATTGACCTATTCGTATGAATGGGGACTCTATTTCGGTTTATAGAAAGCCAATAGCATTACATACAATGTATATGTATGTAATGCTAAGGCCTTTATGATTGTCTGCCCTGCAGCCTTTCAAAACGTGCCATTAAATCGCAGAACCCTGAACTCCATCCCGAACATACAGTGAAATGTCCGTTTTTGGGACCGGGGTCCAAAAACGTAATGTTCGGTACGAACCCGAACAGTGCGGTTCGGGTTCGCTCAACACTACATTTAGACATTTAGACCATTAACCCCATTCCCTACAGTTTCTAGCTCTCTTGTATGGCGGTATAAATACCTTACCATGCAGTCTGCACATTGTCTGTCATGCTACTGACTCTCACTGCCGCTCCCGCACATCTTAGCAGACTAGGAGCTGAAAAGGTCACATGACTCCTGACCCTCCGACTACTGCAGATGCCGCCCGATCGGGAACAGCAGCGTTTTATTTTTTGAAAGGTACGGAATGCTCCCGCCCTCCATGCAACTGTGCTGATTGACAAGACGCTGAAGGGGCTGTGAAAAGATCCAAGATCTGCATGTGCAGACTGATTGGTAATTGCAAACATCATTTTTTCTGGCTGGACACGCCGGGCCCCCTAGAACTCAGTCTACCCATGCAGAAAGATGGCACTGGCTGTATAGCTCTATCGATGGTCAGTCATGTTCTTTGGAACGATGGGTCAGATCTGTCTGATACTCCTTCATCTGACCCAAGATTCTAAACAAAATGTCACCCCCTCTGATAGATAGGGTCGCCACATTTTGTTAAAAAGAAATACCGGCCATGCTTATCATTGGCCTCAAGTAAATTTTTTACTGGCCTGCTGATCCACACATAATAATAGTCCCTACCCTAAAAGGTGCAGTCTGGGTCTGATCATGTGCAGATATGCAGCCTTGATAGGGGAAATGCAATCACTGGTAGATGTAAAACTGGATATGTGTACATGGGAAAGTGCAGTACATATTTTGTTTATATATCTGTATAAAGCCACAGGGATTATAAAGAGCAATTAGTGGGCACATATGTAAAAGTGGTGTAATCAGCAGTAACATTTAATGTATTTCCCTGGCGACTGCTCCACTTGTGCCAGACCTGATATAGCTCAGTTGGTAAATGCGCTGATTACAGAGCTTGTTCATATCTGAAGGTGACAGGTTTGAGTCCTGGCAGGGTCAGCTCAGAACTTCATCCTTCTGAGGTTGATAAATGAGGACCATTAACAAATTCCATTAATTCCAAGAGCAGGTGCTATATAAATAGTAGTAAAGGTAGATTTTCTCTCTGTGCAATGGGGTGTTGCTTCCTCAGCTGATGATTTATTACCTGGCTTGAACACTCATGGTCAATCTTTGCATCCCAGTGCATTTCACATTATGCAAATTATGATGGATTGGAATATATAGAGCAAAGGTTAGCCAGATTCTTATCATTATGCATACTATCTGCTACATGTTAATCACCAAGTGTTAAAATACTTTCCAATAACAGTCCCTGCTAATATGTGAGGCACTAGGTGTTAGGGTAAATAAACACAAGTTTCAATACTGTAAAGGAGGGGCTATTCTGGTTTCCTGAGCTATAATTAAGTGCGATATGGTACCCTCTGCCCTTCCTGATAGATCCAAGCAATAAATAGTTGTGCAGGAAAGAACAGTTTCCTGACAACACCGTTTGGAATGGCAGCCTCTGATTCTGATACAACAGAATAACTGGAAAACTTTTATGAATTCCATAAAAGTTTCAGTTGCATGTGATCTGTGCAGAACTGTTCTTTCTAAAGGAAATACAAAGTACTAAAATATACTGTAAACTGATAAACCAGCATATGTTTTTTTTTTTTTCCAGAAAGTGTTTTGATTTTGAATTTGTCTTTAGCCGTGTCTGTCTGTGCAACGCTGTTTGCTTTTTTAAACTTATCACAGTAATGAATAAATCTAAAGCATAACTTACAACCTTCCCCATTTGTGTCAGTTTTCCTAAATTGTGGACACATTTGCAGAAGAACATAGTGATCAAAAGGTCAGACAGGATGCCTAAACCAAGACATAACAGAGAGAAGAATCCTGTCACAAATCCGCCACTTTTCAGCGCTGTTTTTTTAAACATAGGTTGCGTCTGCACAATGAGCACCGACACAACATAAATATACTCATTGGGCGTAGTCTGCTCTATACATTGGAGAACACGCCCGATTGCACCAGTATTTGGTGCATACGCTAATAACACACACATAATGATAATAATTTATGTTTTTATTGAGCATACCCACTAAACATTCACAGTACTGGAGGAAAAAGTAAGGGAAAACTCAAAGTGCTTCCAGTAGCTGCAGACCAGATCCGGACAATGTTCAGGAGGGATTTTGGACCATTCTTCCATACAGAACTGCTTTGACTTGTTTGTTGTGAACAGCTCTCTTGAGGTCATTCCATGGGATCTCTTTTGGGTTAAGGTCTGGGCTCTGACTAGGCCACTCAGAAAGGTGAATTTTCGAAGTCAATCTGTAGTAGATTTACTTTAATCTTTAGGGTCATTGTCTTGATACATCACCCAACTTCTACTGAGCTTCAGCTGGCGGACATTATCCTGTATGATATTTTGATAAACTTGGGAATTTGATGATGGCAAGCTGTCAAGGCCCCAAGACAGCTCCAAATTATGGAAATGCTTATTTTCCCCACTAATATTATTATTTTTAGAAATACAATAGTATAAACATAATATAAATGAGAGATTTTGGTTGTATGAATTGTTTAAAGCATAATTAAGCTCACCTGCCACGTCAAGACACACTCTCAATAGGGTGAGAACCTTATAGGTTAATTATGGTCAAAAGTGCAATTTTTTTGCTTTTTTATATACACTGTACAGCCAATTATACTGTATGTGTAGCATTCAAATATATTATTTGAGCCTGTGACTAGAACACAGACATTTTCCTATTCCCTGCTTGCACATAGTTGAGGTTGTTGGCTGCTCTTTATCTGGTTGCAGCTTGTTATCCAGGGCTAGTTTGGAGGAAGTTTATGTCAGGGCCTTTACCAGGTCAGGTAGGAGTTTAAGTGCAGGGATAGTGGAGGTGTCTGGTTGCATGTTAAATATAGTGCAAAGGGAGAACAGATAAAGAAACAGAGCTAGGTATTGGAATAAAGACTGAAGGAGAGACAAAAGGGAATTTAGCAAAGAACTGCAGAATAGGAAAAGGGTATGAGTAGGAACTGCAGTAAGAACAAAGAGCTATAGTAAGGACTGTAGACAAAGCAGAGGTAGGGGTGAGGCCTTAGGTAATGGTGAGGCCTGAGAAGGGTGACTAAGCAGGAACACCCTGGAGAGGGTGACTAAGCAGGTACACCCTGGAGAGGGTGACTAAGCAGGTACACCCTGGAGAGGGTGACTAAGCAGGTACACCCTGGACAGGTTGACTAAGCAGGAACACCCTGGAGAGGGTGACTAAGCAGGAACACCCTGGAGAGGGTGACTAAGCAGGAACACCCTGGAGAGGGTGACTAAGCAGGAACACCCTGGAGAGGGTGACTAAGCAGAAACACCCTGGACAGGGTGACTAAGCAGGAACACCCTGGAGAGGGTGAGTAAGCAGGTACACCCTGGAGAGGGTGACTAAGCAGGAGCACCCTGGAGAGGGTGACTAAGCAGGAGCACCCTGGAGAGGGTGACTAAGCAGGAACACCCTGGAGAGGGTGACTAAACAGGAGCAACTTAGCTGAAGAGATCTTGATGTACTCAGAGGGTCTCAGGAGATACTGAAAATCATCTACTGAGATGGTTGAGCCACTCAGGTTCAGATTCCCAGTTCCTGGACAGGGTCACAATACAAATGGGCTTTAAGGAGAGTATCAGGAACAGAAGCAGCAGCTCTCAGAAATCAGAGAAAACAAATATGATGTATATATGGAAGGCCAAAGGATGATATAGAAACAGTAGAGAGCTGACGAAAATAAACAGCAATAATACTCCAGAGGATGAATATCTGAATGCAACAAAAAAAAAAGGTTTTGGTAACATTATAGAGTCTATTTCCTCCAAACAGACCCACTTTGCGAAGGATAGTCCTGATTTGCGTGGTCTATCCCTCTGTCCTGACAAGTTCTAGCCCTGTTCTGCTTTTTGGGACAGAGGTAGAGTTCGGAACAGTGGACACTACCATTTTTCTTTTCCATGGAAAGTTTACACACACCTACATTAAAGACATTCAAACTCAAACTTCACAGTTTTCATGTTATTATACATTTATTTTACACTTTATTTCTGGTACTGTCCATGTAGCACTGCAGCACCAAGAAAAATGGTGGGCTATGTAGTCCATCATCTGGACGGCCGCAGCTGAACAAATACCAAGATGGGCAGGGTGATTACACGTCCTAGAAATCTCATGAAATACTATTATAGCACTTTATAGGGACAGTCTAGTCCCTAAACTCACTTTGGTACAAGATGAAGATTACTGCTTGTACAATGCACAGGCTTTTATCCCTGTGTGATTTGATGCAGGCATTCTGTATAAATGACATTTTTAATATTTGACTCAAGCCCTCCCCAGTGATTACTCTGCATGTTTACTGCAAGTGCGGCAGCACTGATTCTATAGACACTGAGGATATAAAGTTAGGTTTCATATAGTCACTTTGTGTCCTCCTCAAATTTAGTCTATTGAGTGGCGTATGAGTGACCTTGATCTTGTACACAGTAGGATCTCTTAACAGTGAAACACATTGTCTGATGACATAACTAGAGAGACAGGATATTCCATTCTTTTGAATGGCATTATTCTCATTGGTTCCTGCAGCAAAAAAAAAAAGGAAATTACTTTTACTCATCTAGTGTGGGCAGTCCTTGTTTCTTGCAAACTGCTGTAATTTCACAATTTCTTCTAGCTGTAAGTGTTTTATATTTTAAGCAATGCGAAATGTAAAAGATGCATTTAAAGTACTTTGAAAGCACATTAATATGCATTAATATTTGGAAGATGCATTTTGGACATTAGACAGCCCCTTTAAGGTGTGGTGAGTATCACTTTAGAAAATAACCTTTGACTTTACCCACATGTTTTGTTGTATTATAGTTTCCACAGTGATCAAGCTTAAAGCGTAGGATATATTCAAATCCGTCCACGTCATTGTCTTTATATTGGGCAATATAAACCTCCCCGGTGTATGTTACGAGTTCCTCTTCCAAAATAACCCCTGCACTGCCAGGAAATTGTTACTTGCTTTGGGTTACAGGGGGAAATTATTTCAAAGGTAAACAGTTTATTTCAAGCAGTTGTTTGTATTTCTTCGCCTGTACAATGACCTGCCAAGTTTCAACTCAGACAAAAGTGAAATAATAACTGTTTACATTTTTAATGTTTCCTACATAAACAAGAGCTGTTTTGGATACCATGAGATCGGGATTAGCCAAAAGTTATCTCTACAGTGCTTGTGCATTAGATATTTCCTGATCCCCAAGGGTTTTATTTTTTACCGGCCTGCTGGTAAGATTTAAACCGGGTACTAAACCTACCATAATAGCTTATATAAGGAAAAACATTTTTTTTTTGTTGCAAATCAGTTATCAGATTCACAAAACAAACACACACAAAAACCTAAAAATGTTTCAAGTCTTGTTTGTTAAATCACATCAAATGTTCTGGTGCTTGTTAAGATGTTAGAGCAAAATAAATCCCAGCAGGGGAGAAAGGTATACAGGATAGCTGTGATATTAGGAAGCAGGGAGATTCATGAGGGAGAAGCCAACTTTAAAAAGAGACAAAACCCCAAGTTTTTCCTTTAGTGGGGTAGAAGATTATCTGTGCCTCATTAAAACGGTATTGCGAATGGTGCACTGGACTGGTTATTCACCCTTAGACAAGGGTAACAGAGAGAGTTATTGTTCAGAATCCTGTATAGTCACACAGACGTTGTGGTACGTTAGAAGCACTAGTGAAAAAGTTTGGTTGCACTTTATCAGGAAGTAAGAAGCTGAGTTTCTCTCCATCAAGAAAAGCACACAGCAGATATATATTAAAAAGTGTAGACTTGGCTGCATGCTTTACAATCACTTATTTCAGTTTTACTCTGTGCACTAAGTTTTTCTAATTTGCACAAATGGTAGATGACAGATACATTTCATGGAGTCAGATCACTATTTTTGTTCCATAAGGAGCAGTATCAGCGCAGTGTGAGTAAAGAGGAAATATAATTGAGAAGTTCCATTATAGACCCATACAGAGAAACATTACCAAATGATGTTAGCTATAAGGCCCAGAGTGCTGTGAGGTAAGGTTTTTCTTTGCATATTGTAGAGATCAGTGTTTACTGGTCAGCTAATAACTAATGATCTATAATACATATGTGTCGATTCACTCAAATGTGAGCCAAGTGTACTTGGCCTCCTGACAGAACAAACTGTAATTTGACCATTCATTAAAGAATACTCTGCTGCACATTCCTCTTATTCTGCCATTGCAATATCTCACATGCATCTATATAGCAGTATTCGTAAGCCATACAAATGTACTAACATTTGACAATTCTAGCTCTATTTGGCTACATTGTTAGTGTATTGACTGATATCCTATAAAATGGAAAATGCAAAGGAGATGGTTAGGACTGTAGTACGCTGCATATATATATATATATATATATATATATTTTTTTTTTATTTTTTATTTTTTATTTTTTTTTAATATTTATAAATCTTTATTTAACATTTTTTTTTATACTTCAACAAACATAAAAGGAAGACAAACAAACATATATACGTAGTTATGATTATAAACCCAGTTCTAGCTGAAAGTGCAAAGTGCAATAAGCCGTCCCAGAGTAGATACGGGTTAAGAAAGGAAGGAGAAGAAAGAAAAAAAAGGAGGAGAAAAGAGTTAGGAGCGGGAAAAAAAAGAAAAAATAGGGCCCTGCCCCAGAATCCACGACGTTTGCCCAGCGTCCACCCAATGCCTCGCCCCTAGAGAGATACAAGATCCATTTACTAGACATGTGCATTAGTTTTCGGACGAATGCATTTTCGTCCGAAAATAGCATTTTCGTCCATTCGTCCGAAAAACGAATAACGAAAATGCTAAGCTAACGAAAGCCGAATGAACGAATGGTTAATAAACGAAAATCATTTGTTCATTCGTCCATTCGTAGTACTATTGCATTCTATAAGCCGAAATAGAGTCGGTTTATAGAATACAATAGCATAGTACACTTACATTCCATAAACCGAACGACTTTCGGTTTATGGAATGCATGTAAGTCTATTGGCATTCTATAAACCGAAAGTTCGGTTTATAGAATAGCAATAGGATTACATGTATTACATAAGCCGACAGCCTATAAACCGAACAGGACCACCAGATATGAAATGAGGTACCTTCCTCTTTACCACATCTCCAACAAAGATTTGTATTAGCCCTGTGAATAATCGTCTGAGAACATGAATCAGAGTCTCATAATTGAGAAACAGTGTTTGTCTCAAGTCCGGGACGATCTTAATCCCTATATAATCTAGTGTTTTATTATGCCATTTAATATTTTCCAGCTTTGAGAGTTCAGTTCAGCAATCTGAGTAGATGATAAAGAGTTCATGAGAACCTATGTCTTGGCTAGGTTTACTTTATAGTTGGAGTAGAGGGCGTATTGATTGATTGGGTTTCTGTCAAGAATAGCCAGTCGACCCTATCAAAAAATATAACTACTCAAAGGCTATAAGTCACCAGAAATAAAGATTTAAGGTGAAGTGGCAGTTGTTAGGGCCGCCATCAGAAATTTCAGGGCCCCTTACAGAATTTTTTTTGCCCCCCAGGATGGCCACTGATAATTTGTCCATTAATGGCCACTGATAATTTGTCCATTAATAGCTGATGATAATTTGTCCATTATAAGCCCACTGATAATTTGTCCATTAATAGCCAATCCCCCCCTCCCCCAGTACTTACCTGGATGCTGCTCGTCCCCTCAGCAGTGTATACACATACAGCACGCAGTGTATACACATACAGCCACCGGATATGACATGACCTAATTTCCGGCTGGATGCGGATCTGCTGGCTGCTACCACGGGCACTTTTTTTAAAACAGATTTCTCCCGGGACGGATGTATCGCCCGCCCCCCCCCCCCCCCCGATGGCGGCCCTGGCAGTTGTACTCCATCAGACCCCCTATTGCTGATGAACCCTCATGCTGAATGTCAGTGGTGTGACTAACCTCTTTGCCAAGGACAATTGTGCAAACTAAAATGACGACATTGTACTCAAAGAGTAAAAAAAACCTTCTGCACAAACATTCATCCAGCTCCAATTTCCTCATCTTAGGCGATCACCAAAGGGTTACATTTCAGTCACTTCTTACAAGTTAACACTTTTGAAGAACTCGTTTGGTTTTAGATATTTTCTTTTTTTTCCCTTTCTTTCTTTATGAAAAATTTATCAAAAGTACATCCAAGTTTTCATCAGATATTTCATCATTCTCAAAGTGTACATTATTAGCATACATATACAACATACACACAAGTTAAAACATAGACTAATAGCAGGTTAGAAGTGTGGGCTGTGTGGTTTTCCTAAGGCTGGGATAAAAGGTTTATCTCTCCCCTCCATCCCTTCCTTTCTCTTCTCCCTTCTCTTAGCATACACTTCAAAGTCCACTAAAATTGTATTATACTCCTATCCAAATTTACTACATTTAGACATTTTAGTGATTCGGACAGGCTAGCAAGGCTTTACCGGTGGGTTACTAATAAGTATTCAACAATCATAAATCGCTTCAAGGTCTCTCTTTCTTCCCCTCCCCTTTTCCATTTCTCTTCCTCTATCTGTCGCCCCTTAGTTTAGAGTGCACCAGAGTGCAATGCAGTGGATGAGGTGAAAGCTAGTTGCTTTCTAAATTTTCCAAACACTTACTAAAAACGTTAAACAGTTGGTTCTACAAGAAAAGCTTAGTGGCTTTCTAAAACATAATTTCTTGCAATCTCCCTGACTTCTTTTTTTTTCTTTGTTTGCATTTCCTTGGCAAATATCTAAAAGCCAAATATACTAAGGTATTGACCACTTCCTGCAATACTAGTATTACCCCATATTAACTGGTGAATATGGGAGGGACTTTCAGCTTCAGTGTTTGTCTCACTATTTCCTCATCAGAAAATCTTTTTGGCTACTCTTTTTCATGTTAGCAGTTTGGTTGAGACCCACTACTCTATTGTATAAAGCAAAACTGAATGACATCTAATGAAGAAAATAAACACTTCCATCTAGGACCGTACCTGCAGTAACGGAAGGGGTTTGATGTCATAGCAGTATATATATAGTGAGTTAAGTTTGCTCAAGTTCTTGAGTTGTGTGTCTTCAAGAACCCTTTATGCTGTAGCCTCCTCGCTGGATACCAACCTCCTACATATATTCTGTATAGAGTCTGGAATTCTGCAGACAGTACTGAGTGCCGCACCAGTCAACTCAGTACTCAACCACAGGATGTATAGTGATCAAAGTGAATATCACCTGGGATATCACTCTGAGTTCCAGTCCTCTCACTAAGCAGGTTCCTGCTTCTCTGATCCTTCCAGTGTGACAATGTTTCTCACATGCATGTATAGAACCATAGAATGTGTCGGCAGATAAGAACCATTCGGTCCATCAAGTCTGTCCAATTTTTCTAAATACTTTTATTAGTCCCCAGTTCCCTGTCTTATAGAAATAATAAAAACGTTACTTTATCCAACAGCTAAGAGTGGATGTAAGTATCAGAATATTAATGTATCTGTATATATGTGAACAGGGGCGTAAGTACATCTGAAGGGCACCAGGACAAAATTCTAATCTGGGACATCTCCCCCCATCAGAATCTAAATCTATTCACACACAGATGCACATGCGGACATATTCACACACTGATACACACATGCACACACAGATACGCAAGCACACACAGATACACATGCAGACACAAATACACATGCAGAGTTGCAGACACATTCACACAGATCCACATGCACACACAGATACACAAGCACACATAGATACACATGCACACACAGATATACATGCAGATCCATTCACACAAAGATACACATGCACACACAGATACACAAGCACACACAGATACACAAGCATACACATTCACATACAGATACACATACACACACACACAGATGACGTTGCTCTCTTCTTTCAGTTGATCCACCCAAAGCCCCCCGTGCCACAGTGGCAGTCTCTGTGGGGCACGTGTCCCACAGGTTCTCCTTCACTGATTTAGCCCAATAGGTCTGTAATCAAGGAAGGCTCAAAGGTAAATTATTTGATGTATGGCTGAATCAGCCAAATCATCATCTGGTCTAAAATCCCTGAAAATGATTGTCTCCCACATTCTAAAAACAGAATGTATATGTTATTAGCTTACAAACTCCTATATATACTGTACATGTTGTTTTCTCTTTTGTTTTTTTTGTATCAGTAATGATTTACCCTGTATGTTCTTGTCCCAACTTGTATAAATATATGTATATATGTATTTTTTAAATCTACTGTTAAATGTGAAACTGTGTAATATCATTCTGGACTTGGTCCCCAGGACATACTTGAAAAGTAGAGAAATCTCAGTGTATTCTTCCTTATAAACACTGGCAATTCCCGGTCTATAGTATTTAGATGCCACAGAGAACCTGATATTAGGGTCAGAGGTATCAGTTAAATATATAAAGAGCTGTATAAAATACTCACGCTAGTTATCACCAGTACCATAATTAGGTGGTACAGATCACTTAGATGCCATATCCTGTTTTCATTTCCAGTGTGTTTAAAACATTCAGCAAATTTATTGAACAACTAATTTTAACATCACCATAGTCATATACATTCTCTTTCTTCCTGTTTAAGTAGCACTGCTGAGTGCAACCAATATTTTATGTGTAAAATTATTATTTTAAACATATTATTTTGAAGAGAATAACTATTTGTAGTACATAGAATTATGTCTGTGCAACTGTAATAACAAACACATTGCTTTACACTTATGCAATACAGTGCAGCAACAGTCAGTGAATAGAGGTGTAAAATGATGCAGCATAAGGATTTTTGTGACTTCTTTTGGATCAATAGCAGTAAACAAGTATTAGGAAAGGGTTGAAATTGATGGGTCTTTTTTCCACCTTAACTACTATGTAATTTAGGGCCTCTTGAATTTTTTAGAAGACGGGGTCAAAATGCATCTACAGAGCAGCTTGCAATATATGATGTGCAAGGAAAACACTGGCACTTCAGCTGCTGAATGCAACTCCCATCATACTTCTAGATAAGCATGATGGGATTTTAGCACACAGTGGTCTGAGTGCCATGGCCCATGGGAGTACTCCATCCCTGTTAATGTTAGATACAAGCATTGAAATGTTCTAAGTCTCTTGAGGATTTAAGTCCCAGCTCACTGTATAAAGACTCATTGATGCAGCATCTCCATGTCCTGGCAGAGATCACAGTGAGCTGCTGTTCCACATATTGTTGTTGGCAGAGCTGCCAGGGCTGGGGGGTGGGAGATTCTACTACTGAACCGCACCATCAGCAGACAGGATGAGGGATGGACGAATCTTCCTGTCACATATATGTGCAAAGTGTCACAACAGTGTGCTCTCCTTATAAGGAGAAGACACAACAACACAGAGAAAGAGGTTGCACACAAATCACAGTGGTTAAAAATCATTCCTAAAAAATGGAGATTAAAATGTGAACTTTAAGTGAATACTAGAAAGAGAGCAACATATTATTCACTGGGCGTGGGGAAAGCTTGCTTTTAAACTGGTACATACATTTATTATTATATATAAATATTTAAAAGGACTCTGTTCTATCTCTAGCTAAAACTTAAAATAAAATGATGCTGAGAAACAAATTAATAGTATTTTTTAGTGTGTTTTTAGAATGTTGTTTATGTTGATGCCCAGTGATTTCGATTATATTGCATTATATCATTAACTTAATACCATCTTATTATCAAAGATAGGTTTTTGTGAGTGTTATACACACATCTACATTACAAAAGTTACATTGCACTTGTCTGATTTACTAGCTGGGAACATGTGTGTCACATTTCCTGTACCTTCTTTCCTTCTGCTAAATAGGGAAAGAAATTCAAGTGGAGCCTATCCTAAACAGCCGTCCTCAGCGAAGGGCCGATGCAGAATGAAATCCCTGCTCAACGGCAGCTCATTGGCATTTTGTAATAATTTTATTAGAGGGGTTTATAGGTCGGACATGCTTCAGCTGCTTTCAGTTTTTGGCAAAAATCAGTGTGTGAGTATGCAAAAAATGGGAACACACGGTATCGGAACAAAAATAGAAAAAAAAACACTATGGCTGAAATTCAGTGCAAGTAAAAAAGATTTATTGTGCAACTCACATGTAATCTTAATCAAGATTTAGCGCTCTGCGCAGACGCGAAACGCGTAAGGCAGCTTTTCTTCACATCCCTGGGAGTCTTGTAGCCCTCAGATGTTCGTCATTATACATGTAAATTGCACAATAAATCTTTATTACTTGCTTTGAATTTCAGCCACAGTGTTTTTTTCTATTTTTTGTTCAGATCCCGTGTGTTCCCATTTTTTGCATACTGTTTACCTTGTTTATCTCGGTGGGGCACTGAGTTCACACTGGTGTTCTGAACGGAAACAATTTGGCATAATTGCTTGCTCTTTTCTTGGCTCATTGACCCGCTGGTGGTTTTGTTTATTTTTTAAAATCAGTGTATAATCAGCTATGATGTCCGACTTGCGGTCGTATTTGGAGGCACATCAGAGTTTACGGGGTAGCTCATAATTTGGTTCCCGATGTATCCCTGATGTGCTTTGGTGGTACCATTTCGGGGTCGAATATCGGCACATATTGGGTCGACCCTATGGTTTTTTTTCTGGGTAATTAATTGAGTGCCTTCTTTGTGACAACCAAAAGTCAAAACCAAAGTCACAAAACTCTAAAACATTAGCAGCTACTGGAATTTCCCAGTGTTCTGTAAATATTTTAAGGTCAAATATTCACACAGTACACCCATCCTTATATATGTAAATCATTCTAAAAGAAAATATTTGACATACATCAGTAAACTTGTGGTATTATATATGTTTGTGTGGTTATTTTAATCCCACCGTGCCCATAATACTGTTCCTGCCACCATCTTCCCCTCTGGTCTTATCACTCATCCAGTCTGATGCCACCACTCTAGATTGTAAACTTGCAAGCAAGACTCTCTACCTAATGTATCAGTCTGTCTCTGTTCCGCATAACGGTCTTTGCTCTGTACCAAATACTGTGTAAGTTGTTGGCACTTTAAAACTGCATTCTGGTTCTCTTCTTGATAGCTAAAATTCTAATTGTGGTAAGTGACCAAAAAATGGGCAGATGAGACGAAACAAATGGTAGGCCTCTGCATGAAATAAAAGTATATATATATATATATATATATATATATATATATATGTAAGAGTTTGTAGGCGGGCTTATGTTTGAAATTCTCTGAATGGGCTCAATTACATATCACTTAGGTTAAAACATTACTGTCTCTTTAAATATTACACATTTGTTTTTTATAACCAACGAGATAGAAATTGTAACGGCACTTGGAAAAAGTACAAATCGTGTTCTCTTTTCTAAATTAGACCCACAAAACCATACAAATCACTCCACAAAGAAGAGAAGTGACTGCCAGAGATAACACTTGCTATCATAGTACACAGAGACTCCACAGTAATACTTAATGGCACATTTGATTATTGTTATTTTTTTTTTTTTTTTGTTTATTTATAAAGCACCAATGTATTCCACAGAGCTATAAAATGTTGGCACAAAGCTTTAAAAAGACTAAAAACAATATTTACACAAATAAATACAAAGGGAAGAGTAACCTGGTTCACAACTAGGCCTCCCAATCCACATCGTATTTATGAAATGGTTACCTCCCTGTGTACAGTTTATGTGAATTTTTACAGTCAAGCAGTCAAGAGAATCAGTAGAACAGAGCTGCCTGGCTCGGTCGTTACACTACTTGGTTGGTTAAAGCTATTCATTGTTTCATTGCCAGTCCCATCACACTCATCTTCCCTTGTTCTGTATACAGAATTTGAGAGAAAATGTCTCTCACTGCAATAAAATCCCAGTTATTTTCATTGGCTGGGCTGTTCCAGTGAAACCAGAAGCTTGTTCTTTATAATACATTCATTTTCTTTTTCTTTCCTAGATATTGGAAGAAAGCGCCACACGTATGTCATTTAAAATGACATATGTGATATGCACAAAATGGAGAATTACAAAGCAACATATGTAAATGAATAAGTGCCTTCTAACTGTAACATGGTCAGCACTAGAAACCTGTGGGCATAACACTACTTTAGTTGGGTGGGGGTGCGGTAAAAAAAAAAATGAGTTTGAGGCCAATGTTAAGTCTGAGGAGGTAATTGTATGACGGCCATTTTAATTACAAAGTACATAAACTAGCTAAAATATCCTTTAAAAAGTTATGCTGCAAGAATATCTAAAAACTTATCAAAGTTTATCAAAAGGCCTGATTTCGGGCCTACATGTCGGGTAGGGGGGGTGGTGGTTAGATTATACCTCACTGAGTTATACAATAGTATCTCACGATGCTGATCGTGCAAAACCACACAGACGATGAGTTGGACTACTTGCAGAGGTTTTAGCTCTACTTAGACACCCATATTTGTTTATAGAGTCTTTTGGTCTGGAGTTTATAAGAACACTTTACAGATTTCTTAACTGATTTTAAGATAGGCTTCCTCTGCAAAACACTAAATGGAAATGTTTAAAGTAAAAATTGTGGAACTAACTTTTATTATTTGCTATTATTTTATATACAGATCCACGTCGAGGAACTGACTGGTTGTGTGGTCTGTGTGGTTTGGACATGTCACCCGACCACACAGATTCATCTATGTTTTTGAGACTTACAGGGTCCCTTGATGTAAAAACCCAGAGTTCTGGAAGGTGCCAGTGCCAGGTGCCATCCCTCTAATTAGACACATCATCCATATTAAATAGATAATCATACACAAACTAGTTTCTATATACTTTTAACCTAGAATCAACTAAATTGGCAGTTGAAAAAGAGACGTGGGTATTGCCCAATTTAATGGCTGAAGGGCTCAGATGACACTGCACTTGCAGACTTCAATGTTTGAACCTGTAACCCTGAAGTTCAAACAGGTACGATAGTCAGAGAATCTGCCAATTGAGCTTTAGCTTAGGCCATGCCTGATCTGCAGGGTAGGGCTGATAACTGTTGGGCCAGGTGAAAAAAAACAATTTTGAAATAAAAAGGAGTGCAGCACAACCCACTGAGTCTGGTTAGAGACCAGCTGGGGGGCAATTCCACCTCCACCCCCCGCTATTCCTTGCAGATATGTATATAGGATTACCTGTATACATTAAGGACCTTTACTTTAAAGACACTCATCAGTAAGGATGTTGTTACAGTGCCACCATTTATTGATTCCACTTCTAGTGCTTCTCCTTGTGGGACCACCCCACCCTTGGGTGAAATCCATCCTGTCTATTAAGACATTTGTACAGTAGACTGTATAATATAAGTGAAAAAATAAAATTTTCCCTTTGCACACATGCTCTGTACCCATTGCAAATGTTAATGTGGGGTATGCCTGTATACATTTGGGAAGGTTTATTACATTGGGTTGCAAAATTGTTATTTTTATATGGAGCCTATTCATTACTCTGTACTGTGGGCTACGTGTAATATCATTGAAGGGTCTACTCAATAAAAAGACAATTGCAGGGAATTGAGACTTGAGAGATTTTTTCACTCATCTACTTTGACCTTACATTTGAAATTCCTGTTTCAATTCTTTGTAATTCTCTCTTTATTGAGTAGACCCTATCATTTTCAATTCCAATCAAATATTGTGAATAACAGATATTTCCCATGACATGACAGTGCCCATAGCATAATGGATGTAAAAAGCAACTTGGATGGGTAATAACTATTTCCACTACTTCTTGTGAGCTTGCCTAGAAGTCACAGGCTGAGTATATTTGCAAACTTTACCACACACAACTGATAGAAGATCAGTAAAAGGGAGGAGGGAGCAGAGGAAGCCAATGACAATGTATCTTGGAAAAACTTGGAATATGTCATGGAAATAAGCCCAGCACACAGTCTGAATTATTTACCCCTTCTTTGCCAAAAAAATAAATCACGTAAACATCTACACCCTTTACACTATGGATTCACTTGAATAAAATATATTTTCTTTGATTCTAGATCATAAGTGCACATAGTGTGTGAAGCAACATAATTATAGGTTTGGCTTGAGATGTTGGGAGTTACAGTGCAAAACATCTAAAGGGCCGAAGGTTACCCAGCTCACATGCCCTCCTCGGTTCTCTCTGTGGCATTAGAATGGAATTTGTCGTATGTGACAATTCATTCATGGATTTCATGACACAGACACATGGTTCGGGCAATACTAAGAGACCAAAGTATCAATAACAGGTATGCTGGCTTGTTTTATTCTCCAGAAAATGGAGTTTAGGCAAAAATACCTCGCAGGTAACCTGAAGAGGTCTGGATCAGCTTGTGAAGTAGGGTGGCTGCTATCCACACTGGTGCCTCATGCTGATATAGCTCTAAAAAAAAGCTGAAGAATTATTTAAGGTGCTAAGGAGCACTCCTTCTGTACAGAGTCACCAATTCCTTCTGCTTCTCTTTCTGGTTCTCACTCATGGCTTCGGGTGTGTTTGATAACTTGCTAGATTCTTTTATCTCCTGCAATACTTGTGATGCTTCTCGAAGTTGTTGCACTGCCTCATTCAGAAGTGTCTCTGCATTAACCTCTGGCCCATTATTTTCAGGACTCTTTACCAGTTGCCCCTGCAAGACCTGGTTTAACAGGGTCTCAGTTCTCTCCCTTCCGACAGCCAGCTTCATCTCCATCTCAAAAAAGTGGTCCTTAGTGAGATGCAGCAAGGATGCTTGCGACCTATTCTCACTTTCACAAACCATGCTGACTTTGGATAGTAAATCTCCCATAGAAGACGACTTTGCTTTTTTGTCAGTAAATTTAGATTCTGCCAATGTACAGGAAATGGAGGGTACTGTATACTCTACTTTTGGATTCTGTTTCTCAACCTCCGAAACTCCGTTTGATGGTCCCAAACGATTTTCGTTCTCTTTGATTTCACTTTTTTGCATGTCATTGATTTCCAACTGATCTTTTGTCCCTGCCTCTGTATCTTTAGTAGTTTGTTCTTCATTGCTCTCCATGGAGTGTTCCTTCATATTATGTTCATTATCTTGGTTGCTTGAAACTCCTGGACTATCACCATCAAGATTGCTCGTGCTATGTTTGCGATGTGAGGCTTCCATACTTGCAGATTCCACTTTTGGAATAGGACTTGGTGATCTACTGTGGTCAGTTGCCTCAAACTCCACCAGATTCTCTTTGCTACCTTTGTCAACCAATGTCATCTTTTCTTGCTCCAAAAGATCTGTTGAGGACCCCAGCCATTTAATCTTCATTTTATCAGATATAATCTTGGGAGGCGGCTTGGGAGGAGTATTTTTGGCTTGTTCCAGATTTTCCGGGTTGCTGCTAATAGGAGTCTTGAGTTCAGATTTTCCTTCATCTTTTGCTTCCTCAGCTTCTGACAAGAGCTTCTCTCGGGCATAAACACTTTCCTTGAGAATTTTTGGAGGTGGAGATGGTGGGCGGGGAACCTTGGAGTCACTGTCTACTGTGTATGACTGGGCCGTCTCAGTGGGTGTAGGGTGGCTTGACTTAGAGGGTGGCCTTGGAATCTTCACAGGTTCCTCTTTCTTCTGGGGTTCAAGTGCTGCATCCTGAGGAATGCGTGGGACAACTGTAAAAACTTCCGTCTTTAGAGTGTCCAGGCCTAGCCTTAAAGAATCATCTGCTGAAGCTTCGGCTACCTGTAGGATGAAAGGGATGTTGGTAACTGACATTATCAATAATAGAACTAAAATCAATATTATTAGATTATCATTATCCTCAAGCAAAAAATGTATTAATGATAGTCGTCTTTATATGTGACCGATGGAAGATCCAGGAACATTTAATCAGTACAGCACAAACCACTACATACAACATTTTTATAGATGTGGTATACATTTGGAATGTTTGCACCACTATGGATGGGAAATATAATTGGAAATATACCCAAGATACTATATCTTACAAATCAAAAGATTGAAATGACAGGCATTAGGTTAACAGGGTTTCCTGCTGTAGCTAGAGTAATAGCTTACTTCTTTAAGGTGTATTCTGGTAGGAGGTCTTCTCTTTGTGGCTGCCACCTTAGCTCTGTCCCGAGTCACATGTTCTAATGGGTTTGATGAGTCCACCTTCACCTGCAACAAGAGTCCCTTACTTTTACTATGGCTAAACGTCCTGATAAACTGTAAACTGCAAGGTAATTAAATATGACATTAAGATATATCATGTGATATATCATCCCTGATATTTTTAACCAAAACAAACCGCTGAAACTGAAACACTTTTTTTTCATTGGTTCATGACAAAATTTCCTGCCATATAAAATGTATGGACATGAATAATTTTCCTTGATTCTTCATCATTCTAGAACAGGCTTCCAAGCCATGGACAGTCAGGAGCCTGCAAGGGGTCAACGCTGAAAAGTGTAGCCATAGAGAATGCATTCACACACACACTTCCCCAGCCTGACCATGCATATGCTCTCAGCCTCTGTCGGAGGAGTTCATTCCGTGACCCAACAAGGAAGTAGAAACCTGCAGGTAAATGATTTGAGTGCAAGTTAAATGCAAAACTCAGCATACACAACTGAAAGACTGAGCAGTGACGCTTTGCAATCTGTCTCACTAATCCTAGAAAAGAAAAATGGTGGATTTTTACTGTCTCTTGAAAACCCATTAATATCTGTAATGTTTGTAATAACTAAGTACCTCATCAAAGATTTTGTTTTTTCCTCTGTTTATTCCTTCATTCAGAGCCTGGATCCATGTGTCCCTCTCCTCCGCATTCCTGGCCAGAAATTTTATATCTTGCACCTAGAAGACAAGTTATTATCATTAGAACCTTGATCTCAAATTATTGTATCTAATGTTCTCAGCTTTAATTTGTCCTTTACCTCCCTGTGACATATATTCTGTCCCATTTAACCTGTGGTCTTTCCACTCTCCTCTAATCCATCTTGGTCTGCTTTTGCTATTGAGAGTGAATCTAAAAAAAACTATCATCAATGTGTGCAGTCCATTCAGTATTATCCAAGAGCAGCTCGAGGAGGCCGACTTTGGAGGTCGACCTTCATTTTGAGACAAAGTCAAATTCACCACCCGAATCTTCCCTAGTGAAAGTAATAGGAGGCGAAATGATCAAAGCTATTTTTGAGACTAAGACAAACTCGGGTGCCGAATTTGACTTAGTCTCAATATGAAAGTCAACCTCTCCAAGCTATTCGCAAATTTAGTGAAGAGACCCAAATGAGAGACATAAAAATATATTCAGCTTATTATTAACTGCCCCATTACTTATATTTGCATTTAATTGCATATATGTATAGCTACTATTAGTTTATTCATTAAGTAGCTACGTTCCCTTGAACACACTCTCCATAAAAGGAAATATTCTCAGTCTGACTAATTCACAGTTACCCAACATGCCGTGCTGCAGAACCAAAGTTGTTTGCAAATCACTGACAAGGTCATAGCAAGTCACACTTGTGAAATCTAGAAATCATCTGATCTCCTTAGATCATCTTATTGTACCAGAGGTCACCAAACATTAGTTATGCAAACAGAACATTAGTTTATAGAAACAGAATTAACCCGTACATAGGGCTTTATTCATGAAAAAGAGAACAGCAGGGAATTGAGAAGTCAAACTTAAGGCCAAAGTAGCCAAGTTGGAAAAATTCTCCCATTTACCTGAAAAAAAAATAATCATGAATTACCAAAAGCTTTCTGTATATAAAAGTATGTACATCATTTGATGTGTGTGCATTTATTTTAGCTCAGCTTATACTGGTCTCATTTCCTGTGATCACTTTCTGTGCCTCTTTTGCATTTTAGTATAGTTCATATTTCTGCAGTAGCAAAGTTATCTATAGCACAGCAGGGAAGGGAAACTAATAGCTTCTGTGGGTAGCAGCTCACAGATAGCCACCAACAGGCATGGAACCTGTATGATCAATGCATTTCAGATGCATTACAATGTTACCATCCTCTATGAAGTAGCTACTGTGGTTGTTAGATCTGTGCACAGAGAGCATGGGCGGACTCTGTACTCACAGCTTCCTGATGGGCTGCCTGTTCTGGGAAGTCACCTCGTTGCTATGTGTCAGGCTTTGCAGAAGGACATGCAGTGTTTTTTTTTTTGCAGAGTTAACCCTTTGTTGGAGAATGAACTCCAGGGGATAATACAAGCACAGAAAAACCTAGAACCAACATACAGCATTCTAAATCTTGGGTGATTTATTACCTGCAGTGTATAGGAATTGTAGGTTCACAAGCATAGACTGAAAGACTTTGTAGGGCAGAGTAATAATAATCCACCTTTAAACAAGTAATACATAGTACATAGTACATAGTAATTCATAGTATTTTAGGTTAAAAAAGACACATGTCCATCAAGTTCAACCCTTCTACCTATCATTACAGCTTTTGATCCAAAAGAAGGCAAAAACCCCTAAGGAAGCTACTTCGAATTTTGCCTCCTGGGGGAAAAAATTCCTTCTTGACTCCAAGAGGCAATCAGATTTCTCCTTGGATCAATAAGCTCTTTTATTAATGCTTATTATATTATTAATAGCCCTGTATGTTCTGCTTTCCTAAAAAAACATCCAAACCATTTTTAAATGCATCTATTGTGGTTGATAGAACTACCTCTCTTGGCAGGGAGTTCCATAACTTTATTGTCCTAACCGTAAAGAATCCCATAAGTATATATGCATTTCACAGTGCTGGATGCCTTTACCTTGGTGCCTGGTGATGGGATAAGCGTAAAGGTTCTCTTGCGCTTAAAGAAGGCCCTTGGATCCTCGCACCGCTCGTAGTTGCAGAGTTCCAAGGTTTCCAAAGATTTCAATTCATCCTGCACATGCAAAATACAAATCGAACAAATAAGTTAACAAGTAGCCAGGCTGGAGGTGGCTCATTAGAGCTCCTGTTTCTTTATACATTAATTGCACTGGTGCAAATGCACGGTTCACATAGTACTAACTTTACACAAAATGTGTAATAAAGGTAATCAATCTCTGATGTAGACTTTAGGTCACTTGTATCAATGATGCTAACAATGTGTCCTTGTATGCAAATGAATTATTGTGCATCAGTGTGAAAAATGTGCATGGAGCAACTGGTGCCAGAAAGGCAATAAAGACAATTATTATACTATGCTGATACTATATTATACTATGCTGATACTATATTATACTATGCATTTGAAAAGCTAAGTTTTTTTCCAACTTGACAAAGACTCAATTCACTAATGAATAAACACTTTAATATACATTGATTTTTATTATCTTACACACTGTTAAATACAGTTAAGGTGGCTTTTTTAAAATGTAATCCCTATTCATAATGCTTTACTCTTATAGCAAAGATTTTATGTGATAAAGGGAAGTTTTCAGTTTTATATTTTTACTATTGATTGTAAGGCATACTGAGAGATTGCTGCCAGAGAATTCAACAGCACTAGTGCTGCCTGTGACATAATCACAGTACCACTGCTGCCTATGGCCTTATTAAAAATATGAGAGAAAATGCATGCATACTGGTATATATGTATATTTACATATGTGTATATACACATATACATGAACACAGATACACAAGCAGACACAGGCATACACAATACATTCACATGCAAATACACACACAGGTGTACAGAGACAGACACACAAACACAATCACAAATCTTTTTGGGGGATAAGAATAACTTTTTTTTAGATACCATTATTTTGATCATATCATATAAATTACTATCATCACAACTACAGGACATGAAAGAGCAAAATCCTGGCATATTAAATGGCATATTGGGGGTCAAAATCCTGGCATATTAAATGGCATATTGGGGGTCAAAATCCTGGCATATTAAATGGCATATTGGGGGCAAAATCCTGGCATATTAAATGGCATATTGGGGGTCAAAATCTCGGCATATTGAGGGGGAAAATCCTGGCATACTGAGAGCAAAATACTGGCATATTAAATGGCATATTGGGGGGCAAACTCCTGGCATATTGAGGGGCAAAATCCTGGCATATTGAATGGCTAAATCCTGGCATATTGAGTGGCTAGATAATTCTGGCATATTGAGTGGCAAAATAATCCTGGCATTTTGAATGGCTAAATCCTGGCATATGGAGGGGTTAAATACTGGCACATTTTAATTGGCAAAGTGATGCTGTGGCATGGTCTGTGGGGCAAAATAACATGTACTATGTGGAAAGTGACACTGGCTAGTTCTGTGGGGCAAAGTGACACTGTGGCATGCCAAATTGTGTAGGTGCAATATGAGTGCAAGCCAAGTGCTGTGGGTGCAATATAGGTGCATGGCAAGTTCTGTGGCTACTGTATGGTGCTGTGTTAAGTCCTTTAGGTGCAAAGTGGGTGCAGAGGAAGGGTATAAAAAAATAGGAATGCAATTTTTCAATAACATTTTTATTAAATTGAATATTAAATAATTCAAATAAGTATAAATGCAACTAGTTTTAGAGAGATGTCTGTGTTTATAGATATGTATTGTTTTCGAATTGTACAATTGTCACCTTGTGGGGCTCCTGTGTGTCGCATAATTAATGGCTGTCCCATGTGTGGCATATTTATTGGGCCCCATGTGTGGCATAATTAAGGGGCTCTTGTGTGTCATAGTTATGGGGCTCCTGTATGTGCCATAGTTATGGGTTCCTGTGTGTGGCATAGTTAAAGGGCTCCTGCGTGTGACATAATTTGTGGGGCTCCTGTATGTGGCATATTTAATGGGCCATCTGACTGGCATTACTAAGGAATCTGGCATGGTATTGGAGGAAATCCAGGGGGGTGACACCATGAGTTACCGCACCGGGTGACACCAACCCTAGTGACGCCTCTGGCTAGGTGGATTTTTGAACTACACACCAGGAACCTTCTTCTAATCAGTTTATCAACCCTTTAGACTTAAACCCTAAGTCTTTACCTTGAGATCCCTATTGATCCGGAGTTCAGGCTCTGTTTATTCCAACCTGTATATTTTTGGTCCGCCTCTTCCTTGATGCGTTTACATATTTCTGAATGCACTAATCTATATATAAAAAATGATTGCCTGTTTGAAATAGTGAATCAATTGAAACAGAAGTGCTACTAATTATTATAGGGTTTAACACAGATTGTTTTTAACATTGTCTACACCAGTAGCAGTAATCTTGCTATCTAATTTTAATTCATTCACTGCACCTGTTTTCTTGTTACATCTGACACACATAAATAGAGGGCGTTCCTTCTAACATTTTATCTACGACTAAGTGCCATACAGGCATGAAACGGGTTAGCCGTTTTTCTGTGCGACTGCTCATACCTGTACATCTATTGTCTGTGGACTATTCTCCATTTTTAACCATGGATTTACAATAAAGATAACACATTTTTTTTACCTGAGCAGCCTGACTTTTTCCTGGTTCCTGTTTATATTCTCAGTGTCTATATAATCAGTGCTGCCGCACCTGCAGTAAACATGCAGAGTAATCACTGGGGAGGGCTTGAGTCAAATATTAAAGATGTGATTTATGCAGAATGCCTGCATCATTCATTGCACTATACAATCATACTGCTTGTCTAGTGCACAGGCTGGGGAGAAGCCTGTCCACTATACAAGCAGTAATCTTCATCTTGCACCAAAGTGAGTTTGGGGACTAGACTGTCCCTTTAAGTCATCTGAATTAATAACTATAAATCTATTTCCTCCGATGTTGAGATTAGGACTGTATCAAATATATTATATATTATATAGGTACCCCACTAGGAACAAGAACTTGCATTAAAGTCCTCAGTGGTCCTCATGAGCAAGTTAACCATGGGGTTTGGTTCCGCCAGGGTGAAAACCACCACTTTAAAGCATGGGAACCATTAGTGATAACCCAGGGCAGGACCTACACTGTGAATCCTTATAGCTCCAGCACTTTCAAGCTACAGTTATAATAGTAAATAGAATCAATACTGAATAATGGAATAATACACAGGGGTATATGTCCAAGTATGGTGGGTTACAACCAGCCACACAGTAACCTGGGAGGGTGCTGGTTATAAGAAAAGATCAGAGGAAGTAAAGTAATAGAGGGCTATTAACTAAAAGGTCAGTTGTTGGTGAGCTGAGATCAGGGCTGGGGCAAGGATTTTTGCCACCATAGGCAAAACCTAATTTTGCTGCCCCTTGGCTATACCCATTGTGTCCCACTGCTGTTGTGTCTCACCCATTTATATCCCATATCTTTTAATTTAATAAATCTTTGTTTGAAGTTAAAGGCTTTACCCAGTTGGTATTTTGCCGGCAGGCCAGTAAAAAGTTGGCTTGAAGACAAGGTTAAGTCTATGGAGGCAATAACATGGCCAGTATCACACAATGTCACACACACAGTCAAATACACACACAATCACACAGTGATAATACCAAGTATATAACACCTGATGCTTAAAGCCATATGATAAAGCACCCAATAAATACAAATTCAGGCCAGGTGGAGGAAGATAAAAGCCAAAGATGCAACAATGGAATTAAAAAATAAATAGTGCAATGAAAAGCAAGTTTGTCACCAATGAATGACAGTGTCACACACATACACAGTATGCACAACAACAACAGTGCAGAAAAAGCTTAATGAAAGGATATATGAAATATCTTTTTTTTTGCTGGTGTTCCGAGTATGCGCATTGTTTAGAAACTGTCAGCAGCCATGGTGACCTTTTAGGATACACAGGAGACTCAGCACACCGTTTAAGGGAGTTTAATCCACCAAAAAATAATGACGTTTCAGCCCAGACTTGAAAAAAGCTCAGTGCTGGGCTGAAACGTCGTTATTTTTTGGTGCATTAAACTCCCTTAAACGATGTGCTGAGTCTCCTGTGTTTTCTTTTTGCTTTTTGGGTGTGAATGACTCTCCCTCGTTGCACCCGACACTTGTAAGTGTGCAGACCCATTCATACTTTTCACGAAATTTTAGGATATGCATGAGCAAAATGGCCGCAGCTCATGTGCAAACAGCCATAAACGGGGCAGCGCATTTTCTGTCAGATCCTACCGATATTTTTTATGCATCCAGCATTCACACATGCTCATTGCTAGTTTAGAAACTGTCAGCAGCCATGGCAACCTTTTTGGATACGCATGAGGAAAATGGCCACCGCTAATGTGCAAACAGCCATAATCGAGGCAGCGCCTTTTCTGTCAGATCCGACCAATATTTTTTATGCATCCAACATGCTATATGGGGAAAGTGGACTTTTTCTGCACTGTTGTTGTTAACAGTGCTGAAGCTATTTAAAGAAACATTTTGATTCTGGACTACAGCTTTCCTTAAATGTATAAAGCATTTTGTAGATTATGATTGGTGTCATATCAGTTGGACGACAAATAAATAAATGTTGCTAATTTGACACAAACGGGAAAATATTCCAAATTAACGAGCAGCATAAAGAAATTTAGGGATATGTTGTACCATCACTGACTACATAGTTATCTTCTGGCAAAAATCCATAATTCCACATCCTAATAAACTGAAGCTTTGGAAAATGTCCGTGATACATTTTTCTCAGCTCTCTCCTCGCTCTTCTGCAAGGATAATCAATACAATGTTGCAGGTGCTTTGTGCTCAGGAGTTTTCTTTATCACTCTACCCTTGATCATGCTAGATTATTATGGATTAAACAATGATTGTGGGCAACAACCTTTGCTAAATGCTTAATATCAAATTTAAAGGGGCTTAAAAAGGGTAATATTCCATTTACATATTGGTATGGCAAATGTACGGATATAAAGGATTCAGTGTTGGAGATGTTGAATATTTTGGATGTCTTTTAGTAAGTTACAAATATGGAGATAGAAAAAAAATTATAGCTGTGCTACACAAATATATTTTTTATGTATTGTGCCCTCATAATCCTTAGTATGATCTCACACTGAGTCGTATGATAAAAGGTGAATTCAAAACACACATACAGCCCTCTGGGCTGCCCTCTACCCTAGCTCAGTTTACTGGGCTACATCATTTTTCACTTCCCTAGTGCATCAAACTGCGGCAGAACTACAAACCCCATAACTCCACCCCAGCTTTCTAGAATGACAGAGTATTATGGTTGTTGTCATATAGAAACAGTTGGAGGGCTGAAGTTGAATGCCTAGTCCGTAGTGTGTAGCACTTTCTACCTATTTGTTTTATCTTTCTGTCAGTCTCTGTACTTTATCTGTTTGTATATCTGTCCTGCATGTCTGTCTGTTTCTCTCTCTGATGATAATGGGTGGGCTGATGAAATTGCAGAATGGCCCACTAAATTGTTTTTGACCCCCAGGCCAAAAGTTTTCAACCCTCCGCTGCATACAAGAGCGCAATCTTCAGATATGGATAGAGGATACAATTGCAAGAAAAAGTATGTGAACCCTTTGGAATGATATGGATTTCTGCACAAATTGGTCATAAAATGTGATCTGATCTTCATCTAAGTCACAACAATAGACAATCACAGTCTGCTTAAACTAATGACACACAAAGAATGAAATGTTATCATGTTTTTATTGAACACACCATGTAAACATTCACAGTGCAGGTGGAAAAAGTATGTGAACCCTTTGATTTAATAACTGGTTGAACCTCCTTTGGCAGCAATAACTTCAACCAAACGTTTCCTGTAGTTTCCTGCAGATCAGACGTGCACAACGGTCAGGAGTAATTCTTGACCATTCCTCTTTACAGAACTGTTTCAGTTCAGCAATATTCTCAGCAATATTCTTGGGATGTCTGGTGTGAATCGCTTTCTTGAGGTCATGCCACAGCATCTCAATCGGGTTGAGGTCAGGACTCTGACTGGGCCACTTCAGAAGGCGTATTTTCTTCTGTTTAAGCCATTCTGTTGTTGATTTACTTCTATGCTTTGGGTCGTTGTCCTGTTGCAACACCCATCTTCTGTTGAGCTTCAGCTGGTGGACAGATGGCCTTAAGTTCTCCTGCAAAATGTCTTGATAAACTTGGGAATTCATTTTCCCTTCAATGATAGCCATCCGTCCAGGCCCTGACGCAGCAAAGCAGCCCCAAACCATGATGCCTCCACCACCATACTTCACAGTTGGGATGAGGTTTTGATGTTGGTGTGCTGTGCCTCTTTTTATCCACACATAGTGCTGTGTGTTTCTTCCAAAAAACCCAACTTTGGTTTCATCTGTCCACAGAATATCTTGCCAGTACTGCTATGGAACATCCAGGTGTTCTTGTGCAAACGTGCAGCAATGTTTTGTTTGGACAGCAGTGGCTTCCTCTGTGGTATCCTCCCATGAAATCCATTCTTGTTTAGTGTTTTACGTATCGTAGATTCGCTAACAGGAATGTTAGCATATGCCAGTGACTTTTGTAAGTCTTTAGCTGACATTCTAGGATTCTTCTTCACCTCATTGAGCAGTCTGTGCTGTGCTCTTGCAGTCATCTTTACAGGACGGCCACTCCTAGGGAGAGTAGCAGCAGTCCTGAATTTTCTCCATTTATAGACAATTTGTCTTACCGTGGACTGATGAACAGAAAGGCTTTTGGAGATACTTTTATAACCCTTTCCAGCTTTATGCAAGTCAACAATTCTTAATCGTAGGTCTTCTGAGAGCTCTTTTGTGCGAGGCATCATTCACATCAGGCAATGCTTCTTGTGAAAAACAAACCCAGAACTGGTTTGTGTTTTTTATAGGGCAGGGCAGCTGTAACCAACACCTCCAATCTCATCTCATTGATTGGACTCCAGTTGGCTGACACCTCACTCCAATTAGCTCTAGGAGATGTCATTAGTCTAGGGGTTCACATACCTTTTCCACCTGCACTGTGAATGATTACATGGTGTGTTCAATAAAAACATGGTAACATTTCATTCTTTGTGTGTTATTAGTTTAAGCAGACTGTGATTGTCTATTGTTGTCACTTAGATGAAGATCAGATCACATTTTATGACCAATTTCTGCAGAAATCCATATCATTCCAAAGGGTTTACATACTTTTTCTTGCAACTGTATGTCAATGACAGGTTCACTTAAATGATACCCAGTTACGGAACTATAAATTGGAAACATAAAACTTAGGTCCTCCTGTGTACTTTGTACCTGTGAGACTTGCACCAGCCAACTCCAGGTAAGGAACGAGGAAATGGTTCTTTTCAAGATGTGAAAACCAAAACTTTAATACAAAACTTTGTATTTTAAAATTTATATAACACAACGGTGCAAAAACAACAAGACACACGAGTAAAAAAGCAAGGCAATATGCTTGACATTTCGCACAAGACAAATAAAGCGTATTGATTTGATTTTTTGGCTTGTTTGTCTTGTCATTTTTGCACAATGATTTTATATACATTTTTTGGATACAAATAAAGATATAGCTTTCACACCTTGATTGTTTCCTTGATTCTTACCAGGAGTCACCTGGCGCTTGTATGAAAGCTATTGTGGCTTGGATGTGTGTTGGGTTTGTTGTGTTTACAGCACCCAGAAGGCGGAATGGACACATATTTATAAAGTGGGAGCTGGTACCATTTGTTGCTGAATACGTTCTGAGACTGTCAATGTAGGTGAATATGACTGGTGCTTAGAACTAAAAAAGGGAATATGCCTTAAGAATAAAAATTTGCTATAGTAAAGACATCTCCTAATACTTATCCTTTATCGGTGTGTTAAAACAAAAACTTACCTATGAATCTTCAGCAAATTCTCTGCTCCCAATTCTACTCCAGTACCAACTCTCTGACTCTCCCCACAGCACACCT
This sequence comes from Pelodytes ibericus, assembly GCA_036172795.1. Classification (NCBI taxonomy): domain Eukaryota; kingdom Metazoa; phylum Chordata; class Amphibia; order Anura; family Pelodytidae; genus Pelodytes; species Pelodytes ibericus. Next base: position 181,808,168 of record CM069858.1, on the reverse strand, counting down.
GTTTAACCGTAATTATTTCTAATTTCACATTACCCTTTTTTATTTTAGCAATCTAATTCACATTTTCATTCTCATTCACAAATACCTTACTGCCTCTCCGTTTAACATGATTAACATACAGACACACCACTAACAGACACTCCCACATTTTGACCTGCGCAGGGTAATGTTATAATAATATATGACTCATAAACCTTTCTGCTGTGGGGTTCTTATCAGCATGGCAAGTAAAATGCATCGTCTGCGTTTGTGGAAGGCGCTGTAAACCCTACTTAACCCACAGGTCCCATTTATATCTTTTGTGAAGTCCTCTTTCCATTACACCTCTCACTGTTACACGGTTATACCAGTAGTGTATCTTCCACAAGGCACTCGCCTAGGGCGGCACTTTGCCAGAGGGTTTTCAAACATTTTCACTCCCTCCTCCACCGTTCAGCAAGCTTTAGCTCCTTCCAAATACTCAGGGTGATGGGGGCATCTAATGGATGTGGTGGGGGTATGTAATGAGGGTGATGGTGGCATGTAATGGGGGTGATGGGGCATGTTGTGGGTGTGCAACGTGGGTGATGGGGCATGTCGTAGGTGTGCAACGTGGGTGGAGGCGGGTGCCCAAATTTTGTCTGCCTAGGGCAGCACAAAACCAAGATACACCACTGGGTTATACTACAAACTGTCACCAATGCACTCTAAGAGCAAGCTCTATTGTTACTAATTGGTCATTTCAGTATTTGCAATAGTTTACTAGTTAATGTGTTGGTGACAATATCTTTGATATTTCCTTGTAACCCGGCCTCAGTGTCATATACATGATCCAATCCACACACGTCCGTCCAGACAAACATACATGTTCCTGTATAGTAGAAGAGCGGGCTGCTCTCTGCCAAACAGCTGGCATATTACCCACGACTGGCAGGTGTCTGCTTAGCTTATCTCACATATCCATGCTGTTATAGCAAAGATATTTTCCACCCTTTCCTGCCAAGTTTCTCTTCATAGAAACGACTAACTTGGCAGCAGGAGCAGGTGCCTGAGATTCCAGGCAAAGTGGGAAATCATTTTGAGAGCACAGGAAGCTCACACCCACCCCAGCTTTAGTGCTTCACCCTCAGAAATATGTCCCTGCCATAGAAGGCGGTGATTATATACTACAAACTGAAAATAATATCAAGTCCCGTATATACCCCTCGTCCTCTCCTCCTTCGAATAATAACATGCATTATTCTGTAAATTATCATGATTTGAATATTTTTTTTACATGTGTATAGATAACCATATTTTCCAGTAATATAGTTGTCCTGTACCCCCAATTGGCAAGTCTCATCATTATGGAATGGTGTCCTGTTTGTCACTGCCTCTAGTCTGTAGATACTTTGTGAAATACAGGATGTCCCTGGATTGAGAGTGTTATCTCTCCCTAAATATTTCCCCTAGAAATGTCCCCTGGTACTTCTGTACCAAGTCATTGTCACTAGATAAAAAAAGTATCTACTAGCTCACATGAGACTGCATATATGAGCAACCTGTGCCTAGAAAGACTTGTACATCAGATGTTGTCATTATCATTGCAGTGCTAAACATTACAAAACATCACCAACCTGATGACATACCCCCATTATTTGGAAAACTGCAAAAATATGTTCACTAACAGTTTTTCTATTCTATAAGTTTGGAGTTTTGCTGCACCACAGTACTAATGATCCTCAGTCAGTCAAATGTCTGCCTCATTATCTTACAACAGTCAAGCCTGAGATCTGGAAATGTAACCCCCCCCCCCCCCCCCCCCCTGCTGTATTAATTAGCAATGATCATTTGGTAGGTCAGTCAACATTATATTGATGTCTCCACTTTGCAATGAAACAACTAGATTCTCACCTCGCTTTCACCAACCAGGAGCTGTGTTTTAAGCACCTGAATGTATCGCTCTTTCCACAAGCCCAGAATTCCACTACTTTTCTTCAACCAGCCGGCCTTGACAGGAACCTGAGATGGAGGAGTGGTGTTACTGCTCCCATTGACACCCTGGGGACCAAGAGTACAGACACATTAATAGGCAACTTGGCAAATCTATTCACACTGGTTTAAAGCTCTAGGCCATTTGTATTAAGAGTAATAGTGGAGCTAAGAAATCCTACCATGCTGCCTCTCACTGCTCCCCATGTGGTCTAAAGTCTGATTGTTGGCCGGTCATGTGACCCCCAACACTCTGACCATAGACACACTCGGGGAGCGCAAGAGGCAGAGTGCAATGATGTCTGTGCAGCTGAGGGAGAGAGCACCTCTGCTAACAAGCGTTTTAAAAATGTTTTTATTTTTATAATTTAAGAATGCCCCCATGGGCTGCCAGGCCCATGACAGGTGTATAGCCCGTCAACCAATGATGGGGGCCCTGGAGATGTCCCAGAGCTTCCGGTTCCGACACTCTGGATTACCTGCGCTTGGGGTCATGAGGCAGCTCTGTTTGGACTCTAACACATCAGCACAAAGGGTACAAACATAGTGAGGAATTGGTGTGTGGACAGACATGGGGAATTGGGATATAGAGACAGACATTGAAAGGGTATTGGATAGAGAGAGACAGACAAAGGAGATTGAGGGGAGAGTGATACAGGGTGCATGGGGTAGAGAGACAGACATTGAGGTGTATGGGGGGAGAAAGACATTCATGGGAGTGTATGTGGGGAGAGGTACAGGCATGTGAGTGTATGGGGTAGATGGACAGAATTGAGGGATATTGACTGGCATGGGGAGGGTATGGGATAGAGAGAAAGACATAGGGAGGATATATCAACACTATATAAACAAATGTTAATAATTAGGCATGACTCTGGCTATAATGTGCCATGTGTATGTCTCTATAAGAATCACAATCGATCACACCCTCAGCTATCAAATAGTGAGATACTTAAAATCAGCCGGGTGGCTGGTTGATATTAAATATATCACTATTTTGAGTCCTGAGCATCCTTGTGATTCTTATTTTTACAGAGGATTTGGTGGAGTACTGCTCCGGCACCTTTCATAACAGAAAACTGTATTTCTGACCTTCATTGGTGTATGTGTAGGCCTCTGGCACACAACTCTTTGGGAAGCTATGCAGCACCATGTGTATGTCTCTGGCACACTGTAAAGCTAGGGAAGCTATGTTGCATCATGTGTATGTCTCCTAGATGGTGTATACTTTAGGAATCTATGTGACACCATGTGTATGTGTCTAAGATGGTGTATACTTTAGGAATCTATGTGACACCATGTGTATGTCTCTATGATGGTGTATACATGGGGAATCTATGTTGTGCCATGTGTATGTCTCTATGATGGTGTATACTTAGGGAATCAATGTGACACCATTTGTATGTCTCGATGATGGTGTATACTTAGGGAATCTATGTTGTGCCATGTGTATGTCTCTATGATGGTGTATCCTTAGGGAATTTATGTTACGCCATGTGTACATCTCTATGATGGTGTATACATGGGGAATCTATGTTGTGTCATGTATATGTCTCTATGATGGTGTATACTTAGGGAATCTATGTGACACCATTTGTATGTCTCGATGATGGTGTATACTTAGGGAATCAATGTGACACCATGTGTATGTCTCGATGATGGTGTATACTTAGGGAATCTATGTGGCACCATATGTATGTCTCTATGATGGTGTATACTTATGGAATCTATCTTGTGCCACGTGTATGTCTCTATGATGGTGTATACTTAGGGAATCTATGTAGCACCATATGTATGTCTCTATGATGGTGTATACATAGGGAACCTATGGTGTGCCAAGTAAATGTCTCTATGATGGTATTTACTTATGGAATCTATGTGACACTATGTGTATGTCTCTGGAAAACTGTATTTAACAACAAAAAAAGCATTTGAGCTGTGTAAAAGAAGCTATGTCGGAGAGCATGTCTATGAAAGGATACACCCAAATAACTTAGGTACAACCATGCTATTTCCCTTTCCTATGCTTGTAAATATTATATGAACAAAATCAGTGGTGACGGGGTCTGTGCTCTCGCAGAGTGTGAAAGGGAATTATCCAGTTCATAAAGACAGAAGAGAAATCACACAGAGGAAGTCAGAGACACAATATAACAGAGGCAGAAGCACAGATAGGAACAGTTTCATGCAGAAGTGGAATGAGGTGCACAGGTGATACAAAGATGTAGATTTAAAAAAAAACTTTTTTCTTTTTTTAACCTTACACTAAACTATGCAAACCACAAATATCGGCTCAAGTCTGAGTCGTGTGTTAAATATATATGCTGAACTTTATCAATAATCATAAGCTTTATTGTAAATATGGAATTTTGTGACTTGGAATCTTGGATACTGGGATTAATTCCATTTTTCTACTGATTCTATTTTTCCTCACAATCCTGGTTTCTTGCAAACTGCTGTAATTTCACAGTGTCATCGAGCTGAAAGTATTTAAAATTTTAATCAATGCAAAATGTAAAACATGCATTTTAAAGTACTTTAAAAGCACATTAATATTTAGGCACCAGAGGTTCTGTGTATATGTAGATTTTATCACACAAATATGTATTAAAGCAGTGATGCTTTGGAATCCTGTGCGGGTGGGACGCCACAGACTCTTGGAAAACGTACTTTTAATGTGTGCGTTTTTTTTGGTGTCCTACCAGGCATAGACCCCATAATGCCAGAGGTAAGCATCTTGCCGTGACACTAAACTGACACCCTTTCCTGCCAACAGAAGGTAACGTCAAGACCCCACCACACTTCCTGCACGGAAATATCGGACCTGAGTTGCCAAAAATGCAGTGCAGGGAACCAAACTCATGCTCTCTTTTGTTAATTATCCACAATTGTACCAGAATCAAAACTATTGGTAGTCTGAGGTTAATTTTCACAATTGTAGGAGGGATGGGTTGTAATTTATGATGGAAATAAATGCTGTGATCAGTTACAGTGTGTGGAGCAATAAGTAATGATCTCTGTTTGTGTGAAATGTTGTATTATCCCAAGAACACAAATATTACTTTAACATTCCTTGTATTTAAAAAGGATTGGAAGCACTTCATATGACCTATCAACTAATAAACCCTGAACTTTGAACCTGGCTATGCAGAACCTGAATTCAGTGGCCACATCTGGGGGACCAGTGATTTTGTCTTTTTCAAGGTTAGTAAATGAGTAGACAATTATTACATGTACACTACTATTATTGTGATAACATGCACTGCATATCCCAGCATCCAAAGCAGGGATGTCAATCTGCGGCCTTCCAGATGTTGGAAGACAACATACCCCATAATCCTCTCCTGTATTAACTCACAGAGTATTATGGGAGACAGTCCATTTGTACCTGATGTCCAACAAGTCTCTTATTAGTTGCATGAAGTAATTGTGGATATTTGTGCTGCCCCTTTCCTGGCTAAAAAAAAAGTCAATAGAATGTATGGTATTACTTCATGAAATTGTTAATAAAATAATAAAATTCAAGCAGTGAGGTCTGGGTAAAAACATGATGGGGTTGTGTATAAATTTTGCAAGAAACAAAAGTGTTGGGAAGATTAAGTAACAAATGGCACAATTGCTGTTTATTATATTTAACAGATTGAGGTTTTTTTTTTATACATCAGGTTTGTTTGAGAGAATGGAACCCGATTTCTATGATACAATTCACTTTTCAATGCCTGATTCTTTGTACGTTGATTGTAATACTGAATTTTTAATCAAACAGAATCAATGGATAATGTATGACGACCTGCAAAGATGATGATGTGAAACATTTTAGGTTTCTCATATAGAAACATAGAACGGTCTGCTCAATATGCAAAGCACATATTTCCAAATTTCCACCAATTTTTTTGGGCCACATTGGGTTTGGGCGTGGAGGATTTCACTTACTCCTGAAGGACCACACTCCCTCGAAGCTGGCCCAAAATCGGTGGAAATTGCCGAATTCTAGCTGGGGAATTGAGCAGAAAAGTGTAGAAGAATAAAAGTAAACATAATGTAAACATCAAAATATATATACAAAAATATAAAAGTTATATATTATAATAGTATATGTATATTATTATAACCATTTATAAATTTAATTAATTTTGTAAATTATTTTATGTTCATTTGATTTTTTTATGTAATTAAATGATGTTTATATTTTTACAGATTTTAATTTTATTTAATTTTGGGACATTTCTGGAGGACCTCGGCTATTTTGGCTGTAGCCAAAGTCCTTCCAGTGACTTATACTCCTGAAGAGTTGAGCTTGGGAAATGTCAGTAAGAAAATTGCCCACATTGGCTTATTTTCATGCCGATTCACGGTCATTTTGGTGGTCTCTGAGTAACCCGAATTGATCCAATTGGGTCCGAAACTTGACTGATAAAAACCATTCAGCCCGTCTAGTCTGCTCATTTTTCGGAATACTTTTATTAGCCCCTGGCCTTATGCTTAAACTCCTTCACTGTATTAATCTCTACCACTTCTGCTGGAAGGCTATTCTACGCATGCACTACTCCTCTCAGTAAGGTAACACTTCCTGATACTACTTTTAAACCTTTCTCCCTCTAATTTAAGACTATGTCCTCTCGTAGTGATAGTTTTTCTTCTTTTCAATATAGTAAGGTTGGTGTATAACAATCTGACAGCTGTACAAAAACAAACAATAAATATTTATTGTTTGAGAATCTGAATTGAAAGGAGGAACTGAAGAAAAACCCATTATTTTGCTATCTTTATCAATATAACATTCTATAATCTCCATGTAAATGCTGTGTGGGCCAAAAGTCCCAATTTGAACAATAATAGTTAAAAGAACCTGCATAAAGCTTATTCAGTTAAAAGTTCAAAACAAATATAGAATAGCGACTCATTATAGTGTATTTATAACCTCCACCCCCAGTGTTTCATAACATGAAGAGGAAGAGACAGATAGGTATTAAACATCCTGTTCAATCAACAATATGCTGCACCCCTGTGATGACACAGCCATTGACAGTATCCAACAAGGGGTACAATGATAAAATATGTATTCCATCAATATCAGGTGACTTAGGTAATAATACTATCAGCAACACATATATTATAATGCACTATAAGTGATAATATAGTGTAAAGATTGATACTTAGGTAAGAGTGATGGGAGGTCAGTCAAACAACACCAGGGGCATCCAACGTGCAACCCTTCTAACCACAAGGTGCCGCCAACTGACACACATATTGTCTTCTTCCCAATTTATGAGTAGTTCTGTTTGAACAAAGTTGATTTAAACTGTTTTTGCAAATAACGATGAAAAAAAGGTTGCAGAGAGATAATCCAGATGAATATTAATAATTATTGGTACTTTAGTGTTAGTGTAGCATAGAAAACAGGCATATAGGATACACCAACCGGCAGACAAGACTCCTTACGCATTTCGTGCTCTGAGGCAATTAATCATTGACTGTTTATGGACATCTTTTATTGTATGTTTTCCTAAAGAACCATGCATTGTTCTATGAATTTCAAGATGGTCTTCACTTTTTCTGTAAAAAAACATTGTAACAGTATTTCCCTATATTAAATATTTATATTAAACATACAGTTGAATACAGTATTGTATAAAACTAACAATGTTTCCAATTTTTAACAGACCATGCAGGGAATTGTACATCACAATAACTTAAATAAAGGTCACTAGATGAGCTAGGGTGTTCTTCAATTTTTAGAAAAAAAAATAAAAAAAAAGATCAATGCTTTCTGGATGAGAATGATGGGAGTTTTAGCGTACAACCGCTGTAGTACCAGACTATGGCTTCACTTGTTAGGGGTATCACATGGCTGAATTCCCCAGTACTATATAAATGAGGAAACAAAATAAAGAAGTGTTTTTCAAAGTACAGCAAAAAGAAAGTTAAATATGAGAACAGTCATTGTTGGAAGGGCGGGTAAAAAAAAGATCCATCGTTTAGTGTAAATATTCACATAATATCTGGATGTGAGCTTTGCTAGAAGAGTAAAAATGCAGTGTGTCTCTGCCGGGGGAGAGCTGGAAACTTTTAATCATTTTCTGATTTTAGAGCACTGCTGCAAAATGCAAAGGGAGGGGGATAATACACACCAGCTTGACACACAGCTGTTACTGTAATAAGCCTTCAGTGCATGCTCGGCAGGGAAATATTCACTAAGGAAGCTATATGACAGGAGAGAGCAAACCGGGGGCCCATCAGCTACTGTGTGATGGGAGTTGGGCATCTTACCCGGAAAGGTAAATCCCAAACTTCCTCAGGTATTAGCAGGAGCTTCAGTGGCAGTAATGTCAAATACGTAAATCTATGCACAGGTCCAAAAGCAATGCTGCTATATGGTTCTGACAGGGCCCAGGTAGGTGAGAAGAGAGACAGAGGTTGAGCCCTATACTGGCAGCTCAGGCTTTCTGCTAAATCAGACTCATTAGGCTGTGTTTTCACTGTAAACGCAGCATCTTTTCACAGTGGATGTGTATCAGGATCTTGGGGTATGGTAAAGACTGCCAGTTAACTGTTTCAGCTCTGCTGCCCAAGAGGAGACCAAGAAGCTGGTTAATATTGTCTGACAATTTTTTAGCGTTAAAAACACAGTCATGGAATCTGATGGCAGCAGAGACAACTGGCTCACCTTGTTTGCCCCATGAATCACAAGCAGTGTGTAAAGAGATAACTAGGTCTCATCTGCAATACTCATGCAGTTGCAAATTCTATATTCTGAAAGATCAGTGTTTGCTATCAAATAACTTACTGCAAAAAGATGCCAGGCCTGAAGGGGTTAATTCCCCTCCCTATTGAATGTATTGCCTCAAGCCTAGCGCATAGAAACAGATGACATTTAAAGAAGTTGCACAGACAGGGTAATGTGTAACTTACATCTTCCATGGTCAGCCTGTCCCTAGAATTCGCTGTCCCAGCCCTGAGCCTCCTCTACAGGAAGGGAAGCCAGATGTCCTCCTCCTCCATGCACCCCCTTCCCTGCACACCCCACCCACCCAGGCTGGACCTTGGGTCCTGACAGGCTGAGTAAGAGGAACCTTCCTAGCCCCAACTCTCTGCTCTCCTCCCTCTGCTTGATTCCTCTTTCTCCGCAGCTCACAAACCTTTTCTGAAAAAAGTTGGGTTTCCGGTGGTTAAGCTGAAGTTGAGTCAGTGAACTGAAAGTACAGAGTTATATATGACTGCTTCTGTGCATGAGGAGCACATAGTGGATGCACCAGTGCGAGACCACGCAGTGTATGCACCAGTGCAGGACCACGCAGTGTATGCACCAGTGCTGGACCACGCAGTGTATGCACCAGTGCTGGACCACGCAGTGTATGCACCAGTGCTGGACCACGCAGTGTATGCACCAGTGCTGGACCACGCAGTGTATGCACCAGTGCTGGACCACGCAGTGTATGCACCAGTGCTGGACCACGCAGTGTATGCACCAGTGCTGGACCACGCAGTGAATGTACCAGTGCAGGACCACGTTGTGAATGTACCAGTGCAGGACCACGTAGTGAATGTACCAGTGCAGGACCACGTTGTGGATGCACCAGTGCAGGACCACGTAGTGAATGTACCAGTGCAGGATCACGTTGTGGATGCACCAGTGCAGGACCACGTAGTGAATGTACCAGTGCGGGGCCACATAGTGAATGTACCAGTGCGGGACCACGTAGTGAATGTACCAGTGCGGGACCACGTAGTGAATGTACCAGTGCAGGACCATGTTGTGGATGCACCAGTGCAGGACCACACAGTGAATGTCCCAGTGCAGGACCACGTTGTGGATGCACCAGTGCAGGATCACGTAGTGAATGTACCAGTGCGTGACCACGTAGTGAATGTACCAGTGCAGGACCATGTTGTGGATGCACCAGTGCAGGACCACGTAGTGAATGTACCAGTGCAGGACCACATAGTGAATGTACCAGTGCAGGACCACGTTGTGCATGCACCAGTGCAAGACCACGTATTGTATGCACCAGTGAGGGACCACGTATTGGATGCACCCGTGAGGGACGACGTAGTGCTTGCACCAGTGCGGGATCATGTAGTGCTTGCACCAGTGTGGGATCATGTAGCGGATGCACCAGTGCAGTACCACATATTGGATGCACCAGTGAGGGACCACATAGTGCTTGCACCAGTGCGGAGCCCATAGTGGGGATGTACCCATGTGGGACCACATAGTGCATGCACTAATGCAGGACCACATAATGGATGCACCAGTGAGTGACTATGTAGTGCATGCACATAGTGGGGATGCACCCGTGTGGGACCACATAGTGCATGCACTAGTGCAGGACCACGTAATGGATCCACCAGTGAGGGGCTTCGTACTGGATGTACCAGTGTGTGACCATGCAGTATATGAATTAGTGAGGGACCACAAAGTGGATGTACCAGTGCAGGACCACACAGTGGATAATATGAGCAGATGTTTATTGTATGATCCAGTCAAAAGCAAAATACTGCTCTGGGCAGAAAATGTTCATTATGTCTCTGTGTGGGCCCCTTCTTGGTGAAGTAGCAGTTAATTCCATATTAAAACACTGATGTGTCTAACACTGGTAAATAATCCACAAAGCACCTTGTAGAAGGTGAATCTTCTTCCTTTAAAATGAACCCCCCATGCCAGGAACAGCTATGGCTATCAGAAAAAAACCAAGATAAGTTAACATATCCAGAAGGGTTATCATTTTAACTACAAGTAAAATGAACTAAACGTTAATCCCATTTATGTTTGCAATGATCTTCCACAATATGCAGCACACTACTTCTAACCCATTTGCTTTTCATGCAGTGCACATAAGAGATTATTTATCAAGAGTTAGTCTGCAAATTTGCTACAAACTGGAATCTGAAATCACCATGGAAACCAATGGTATTTTTATGCTCAATAACACCTTTACAGAACTGCTCTTTATACATTAATTGTGACTTCCGATGTGAAGCGAAATGTCCACATCTGAATGCTACGAATGTTTCAGTTACGGAACATTGAGAACAGCCAATTCAGCCCCGAATTCAGAGATATTGAGTCACTGGATTTCGGAGATTTCTGAAATTTGGCTAACTTGTGGATCCAAATCCATTTCAGGCCAAATCAGACTATATTGGATAGACCCTTAAAAAACGAGTCAGGTGCCACCATTAATCAATAAGGGGCATTAGCACCTTTGCAATCTCTTTAAATATTGCTATTACCTCTTGCTTTTAAGCCTTTAGCTTTTACATATGACATGCTTACCTGTAAATCATGTGATATATAAGGACTCATTGGTCTCTTTTTCTAAGGCTGCTACCTGCATTGGTGAATGTCTAATTTCTAGAATTCTGTCCTAAATAGCCCTCTGCTGCCTCCTGTTGGTCATATAGTACAAATTGTCATCTATCATGCTCCATTTGGTCACACATTTCCATTATCTAAACATTGTTTATACTGTGAATATAGAGAATTAAAAAAATGATCTCTACATGTACAGACGCCAAAGACATCAACAATGGAGATTAAATCATATTTTTCTATTAAGTTCCTACGCCTTCCCGGTTTCCCGATGGAGAACATCTAACTACCACATACAACCCTTGAATAAAAGCCAGAACACTAGCATATGGTGGCCACTGAAGTCATTTATTTAGAAAGGGGAGTCTCCCAAACCTAATGTGGCACCCCCTACCACCTGGATACGGCTGCGCCCCACCTGCCTACAGCACACATGACACCCGGTCTTGCCTTCACACGGACATACACACACACAGACATTCTCTCACACACAAACTGTTAAAAAAAATGTAGTCACCCTCTTGTTCCCAAGCTTTTAGGTGCAGGAGGGTGACTTCCCTTGGGTCCAGTGGTTGCCTCATGCTGATGGCAGTTAGAGCTCCCACTCTGACTCCCTCCTCTCCTCTCTGGTGGTCTCCTTCTGTGCGGCTCTCTGTTAACTGGGAGGAAGTGACGGCTTCCTCCCAGCTCTGACATCATCACTGGGCCTAGTCGTTCGAGTCTCAGGAAATCCATTGCCATCAGGTGGCCCCAAGAGCATGGGCCACCCGATGGGCCCCTTCAATGCGGCTGTGGCGGGGCTGCACCACAATGCCGGCAGGCACCCCGGTCAGTAGTGTTGCAATGCTCCATTCTAGGCCAAGAACCGTGCCATCCTGAGTCTTCAAGAATAATGGTGAGAAGTATGTAATCAAAAGTACAAAAACCTTTATATATGGTGATGGAATTAAATAAAGAGTTAAGGGGAGCACTACAACGATATAGGGCCTCATTACCCATGACAAGTCTGTGATATGGAGGTTAAGGGATTTAGATAACCCTGGGTCTTCTCTACAGACAAAGAGCAAAACTACAAGACAAAATAGGCCAATGGGTTGTTATTAGAGTTGAGCGGACACCTGGATGTTCGAGTTCGGTGGGTTCGGCCGAACTTCGGAAAAAAGTCCGGGTTCGGGCTTGAACTTGACCCCGAACTTGACCCCGAACCCGAACCCCATTGAAGTCAATGGGGACACAAACTTTTGGCCACTAAAATGCCTCTAAAAAAGTCTTGGAAAGGGCTAGAGGGCTGCAAAAGGAAGTAAAATGTGGGTAAGAGTAGGACAAGTGCCCTGCAAACAAATATGGATAGGGAAATAACTTCAAATAACATAAAATACATACAAATTAAAAATACAGCTGAGCCATAAAATAGCACTAGATGGAATCTTTGATTTTAGCTTTGGAAGAACATAAATCTAAATCTAAAGCATGGCTGCCAGGAGGATCAACAGAATTATCCATTTTAGAGAGGGTTGGAGTGCAGGGTATTCTCTTTCAGTTTATACTAAGTGACCCATAGGTTGAGGAGGCGGTGACCGTGGCGGTGTAGGTGGAAGCGGCGATAGAGGAGGAGGAGGTAGCCAGAATTTTTCAAAGTGCGCTGTAAGCACAGTATTTGACGGTTCTATTTGACTCTCAGATATGAAGTGCACCGCAAGACGCAAATGTACTATTTACCACCCAAAACTATTCAAATTTTTCAAAGTGCGCTGTCAGCACAGTATTTGACGGTTCTATTTGACTCTCAGATGTAATACATGTAATGCTATTGCTATTCTATAAACCGAAATAGAGTCCCCATTCATACGAATAGGTCAATTAACCTATTCTTATGAATGGGGACTCTATTTCAGTTTATAGAAAGCCAATAGCATTACATGTATTCCATAAACCAAAAGTCTATAAACCAAAAGACATTCGGTTTATAGACTTTCGGTTTATAGAATAACAATAGCATTACATGTATTTTATAAACCGAAAGTCTATAAACCGAATGTCGTTCGGTTTATAGACTTTCGGCTTATGGAATACATGTAATACTATTGGCTTTCTATAAACCGAAATAGAGTCCCCATTCATAAGAAATTTTTATGAATGGGGACTCTATTTCGGTTTATAGAAAGCCAATAGCATTACATACTATGTAATCGCCGAACCCCGAACTCCAACACGGACATATAGTGAAATGTCCATGTTTGGGTCCAGGGTCTAAAAATCGTAAAGTTCGGTACGAACCTGAACAGTGCGGGTTCGCTCAACACTAGTTGTTATCTGTTGTCACACTGTATATTTCAGCATATAATATTAATGTATGTGCTTTGTTTGGTGAAACGTGGTTGATTCAGCGTGGATCCTGCTCCATGTCACTGACCTACTTTTATCAAAGAGTAAAGCTTGCACTATTCACTTGAACATGAGCTAGAGGAGGAGATCCTCAATGCTCTTTGATGAATTCAGGCCAGTGAGTTTTTGGCAGCCTTGTAAGCATCACTGTCAGTCACTCTGTAGCATCATTCATTGCATTATTTCCCAGTTGATTCAATCTGACAAAGCTTGGAAAGTATGCGCACACAGTAATTGTCAGATGTGTTAGTGCCCCCTGGTGTTGATTTTAATTTTGATACAGTATGCACAGTCATAAGCTGACCAACACTAAAGGGTTTCATGATCTCCTTTAACCCTTTTACACCTAATTGGGAGTGATTGGGAGCCAGTGACACCAGGCTGGTAAAAAAAAAAAAAACTGGCTTGAGGCTAATATTAAGTATATGGAGGCAGTACCACTTTTTTCTTGTAGAAAAGGTGGCAACCCTAGGCACAGGTTGCAAGGGTGTGTATGGTGTGCCTGTGCACTGACATGCCACACACAATAGACCACTGTGAAAAGTATTCTGATATCAATGACATTAAAAATGAATACATTTATTAATATTCTCATCAGAATGACATAACATCATATGACATAGGAAATAAGAGAGATCTAAGATGGATGATGAGTATGTACAGTCAGTGGCACCTGGGTTTACCTATAATAAAAATATCATGTGAAGGTGGGAAGGGAAAAGGGCAGAATTAATCCGATTCAGTGCTCCAGTAAGCACTCATCAAATGTGAGTCTTCTGCTTACGGCATCACCTGTGACACTGTATGCAAATCACACATTTCCCATGGAAAAGCAGTTCATTTGCATACCATGGCACAGGTGAGGTCATAAGCAGGAGACTCCACAGACAAATTGAAAACACATTTTTTTCCTAATTTAGGCATTTGCTTGAAATTTTGCTAATACAATGTATAGATCATTTTCAATCAATTTTTATTCTCTAGATTCACAGTAAAAACAATGTTTAGGTGATACAGTCCCTTTAACTAGGTTAGCCATCAGTACTTCAGATGTTGGTAAACTATGTCACCTAGAAATTAGTAACCAGTGATCACCATGTGACTTTAGATGTGGTTGTAGTGAGGGATGGAAGAGGAAGAGGGAAGCTAGTCCTTAGTATGAGTGAAGATGTTGGTGCGGCAGACTAAAAAGGGGATTTGCTGGAAAAAAAACTGTGTTCCCTACCGGATGACAGCTCCTCTAGCACAGAGTGGACAGAGAAGGAAGACTATGATGTAGGGGACCATATTATTAAGACAGTAGATAGGGTAATCTGTGGTGCTGACTCAATTAAGAGTGTTGTTTAGAAAAGATAGGGCAAACAAAAGAGGTGGAGGGGTCTGTCTGTATGTCAAACCAGCATTATTGCCTCATTTCCGGGGAGATATATATGAGGATAGTAGTAAACATTGTGGTTTGATATAGTGGGGGTAGAACTGCCTAGGAAATATTAGTGGGCATGTGTTCCAGATAGTACAGACCCCAACCAGAATGGATACATGTATCTGATAATAACGAATAATGAGTGGCTTATCGCTAACATCCAAATAAGCGAGCACTTGGGTAATAGTGACCATAATATGGTATTCAATCAAAAAGGCAAATTTCTATGGGTCAAAACACTGAATTGTAAAAAAAGGCTAACTTTGGCATTTTGAATGCATCCCTTGGCCTTGATGACTGTGATGGATAAATTTAATCTATGACAGCATAAGGGATTATTTGGCTGTAAGCACAAAAAAGGTATGGAGTTCACTGCCTGAAGAGGTGGTGCTAGCAAATACATTAGATGCCTTTGAGGGGCCTGGATAGTTGTTTAATGAACCAGAGCATAGAGGACCACGGGTTGTATTTATCAAGACTAAACAGGTGTTATTTCAGGAAAATATTCTAAAAGAGTAGTAGTAACTATAGAAACCAGTGGAAAGTAATGCCAGTTTGCTCCAAATTTAGCACTTTCTTTTATAAATAGCACCTGTTTTGCTTTGATAAATTTGGCCCTATGTATGTTTAAGGTTTTTTTCTTTACCTTCGTTTGGATCACCTGTGATAAACAAGGGTTGGGAAAAGTGTTGAACTTGATGGATGCAAGTCTTTTTTCAACCTAAACTGCCATGTAACTATGTATCTCAAAATGCTCAGTGAGCTTTAATGTGCTTTAATATATTCTTCCTATAAAGCTGACTGGGCATCATGGGCTATGTCGTTGCCAAACATTTGACGTGCCAGGGTTAGCCATCACTGTGCTAGAGGGAGATCTGCAGCCATAAAGAATGGGATAATATCAAGGTCATTGCCATTAATCTACCATACCCCCTTTGCACCATTAGTACTTAATAGTACTCAAAGATAGAGGGAATACAGCTGAGGTCCAGGTTTTGTGTTGATTCTCAGGCTTCTATGAACACCTGTGGAAACCCAAATTAGGCAAAACGTGTTTTCACAAACCCCCCCCCCCCCCCTTTTTCGAATATAAGCAGGAGAATCAACACATAGCATATTCCCTCTATCTTCCATACTATAGTATTATCGTACGAATTGTGATCTTCTTGCAAGTGTTCACAATGCCCGACTGTAATTTTGACACTATTGCATATTCTGTGTATCCTGTCTACCATATATGATATACATAAGACCTGTGGAGAGGAACCTTCATTACATCCAAATAAAAGGAAACATTGTTTCAGAGGTGTTATCTAAGTCTAAGTGGAATCCTAGGATGGAATGGGAACCTTTGCATTAACAGTTTTCACGATTATTATTCATTTATCTTTTCTCAGGAGAATCAAGATCTTTCTGTAAGTATTTGAGACCATCTAAGGTACCAGACCTTCGCATCGTAATGTGGAAAGCCTAAATTTAAATATTTTTTTCTTTATTCAGACACAAGGGTGTTTTTCATTTATTCATTTTTTTTGCATTCCAATGTTTTTTTTTAATTCAGGCTGTACCTCTGGCATTGAATAAGGAGTACTGAAACGCATCACTTTTGAAGGTGTTTTCTTTCTCTATTTTGTCTCGGCCGAGATTTAAGACATATGCAAGTCTGATATATAAATATATATATATATATATATATATATATATATATATTATGTTTTTAGGTATATCTAGATTTCTGTATTTTTATGTTTTGTGGCAGTCTCATGTACCCTTTTCTGATTTCAAGTATACATTATAGACATAATATATAACACTACATATGAATACTATATGTAGCGATATCTATGGATGTATGAATTGTCATTTATAAGAAACTGCTATTTCTATGAATATGTGTAGTTGCTTGTGAGACTAATGCATATTTTTATATGTATATTATTATTAAAAACATATTGCTGGTCTATTATTAATTCTAATATTATTGAGGATAGACATGTTTTCCTAAACAAATTTACAAATATTAAAGTGCTGCCCATTTTTTTTTATATACTTCTAATAAATGTATTTGGCAGTAATTAGTAAAATACAGATCAGTCTGATGTCTTCATTTTAACCTATGCAGTCCTAAATGATGCTTTATTTTGTATTTATTCACCCCTGAATAAAGCATTGTATTACCTATAGACACAGACAGCAATTCCGTGTCCTGTGCAGAGCAGCTACTTGCAGCACTAAAATTGAGTTTTCACTGCTGACTGAAGCACAGCCAGTTAAAGGAGAGGATGAAATCTCCTCTTCGATTGGCTGCAGGGAGTCAGATTTCCAGAGAACACAGTTTTTATCACATACAGCAATCAAAACAGAAATTCCCTTAGCACAGTGTGACAGGATTATAGAGTTACTTGTAATATCATTGGCACTACTGTGTGCATAATATACATTTTGCTGTATTATTTATTTAAACAATCCAAACTTACTATTTGTATCTTATATACATATAGCATAAATATGTTAAATATATACATGAATAGCATTACATACTCTCACAAAGTAAAAATAAAATAATGAACCAAATAAAACAACAGTGAATACTAACAGCTGGATGAATAAAGGTGACACTGATTATATCATAATACTGTGCTGGAGTAAGAAAAACTGTCTCCCTCATGTCCATTCATTCTTATTGTTTTACATTCACAGCTCTTCACATTGATTCACTACAGATTCTCATTCATTTGGACCTGAGAATCTGTATTGAAAGAGAATTAGATTTGGTAGATATTCACTTCTCATGAATCAACCCCCTTCATTTGATCTTGGACAAAAATTGTTCCTTAGATTTCCCTATATTCTATCTGATAATCCCTAATAGTTCTTATGTTACAATAAAACATAGAGAAGATGTTCCAATTACCATTATCATTCTGTAGCATTCCCCAGTATTTATAATTATATATAATACTATGCTTTATATGAAATGTAGATGTGAGCACTGGGTACAAGAGGGCTTCTCTACTCTTTCAGAACTAGCTTTTCCAGATTTTTGCTGGTTTAATTGCTTTTGTTACCACAAGAGGGATCCAGAGATAGGGTTTTAGAAAAACATATAAGAAAATGTAGACCAGTAACAGATAAGGTGTTTGTTAACAGGGTTTAAGAATAGTGAGCTCAATGTCAAAGTACCATTTTTCCTCATATTCTGCTCTTCCTTTCTCTGTTTCTTTGCAGAATAAATTTGAGTTCAATTTTCTCCCACTTCTCTCCAAGTTTGATGATGGAAATGATTTAGTCACCTGCTACTTGAGGTGCAGCCATACTATAGTTTTACCATCACTAATATAAAACACATATAAAAATGTACATGGTTGCTGGTGCTGTGGATAATTCAATGAGCGATAATCCTACTTTATAACAGTTGTTTTGGTACTACAATTATTCTTGCTTGGTGAGACCATCAGAAAAACTATGAGGCATCGGTACTGACATGCTAGAAAACCAGCAACATAGGTAGTGAACAAGTAAACCATTCAACAATAAGATAAGCAGGTTATATAGTAATAAATGTCAACTTGTTATGCTTTCTAGGCCAGACCATTTCCTCAAATAAATCGAAATTACCAGTCATGCTATTGCCTTCTTGGCGTTAAAACTGGCTTTACAACAATATTCTCTTACAAGCATACAGGTAAAATACCAACTGGGTGGTAATTCTGTCCTTATATGGGGAGGAGCAGGTTTCTAAGGATCACATAAGGTGTAATATAACAACTGGAAAGTTACCCATTGCCTACTCCTGTTCTAGGTGTTCATCTGGGAAATGCTAAACATTCTAAGATTGTCCTTGTAGATGTTTTCCTAGCAACAATAACTAGCTTTTTTGTATCATTGGTTTAATAGGCTGAATGTATAAATGATGAATGCACTCAGGCTCCAGGCAAGATGTTACCACGTATGAAACACATGTTGAGACATATAAACATTAGCTGGTGACCCAAGAGAATCCATGGTTGCATCAGAGGCAGTGTTGGCAGGCCAATGGGGCTGTGTGAGTCATTGGACAGTAAGGAGATTTCCCAGGGTTGCACCTCTCTCTAGACCTCACACCCAATGCAGGAATCCTTGACAACACTAGGGCCTGCCCCAATATTTCTTAAGCAACACAAGGTGATACAGGCCTCGTTTAGTAAGATAAGGGAAGGTGTGTTTCTATATTATTAAAATGAGGGTTACTGGAAGGACAGATGGGTATTCATATAAAAATAAAAATGTAAAAAATAATAGCACATATCAGATTAGCAATGAGCGACCTGCTTTACTGCATGCACAGTGCAAATAAATCTCCATATTTATATAACAGAATTGCAAGCAAATAGATAGATAAAATAAATGAGGTGGTTGTGGTAGCCCATGACAACATGTGTCACCATTAATGCTCCATCAGCAAATTAAGCACTTTAATAATGATTCACTTTCATACAGGACCAAAGTGATATCAATAAATAATAGCTAAATAGCACGAGAGTAGTTATAGTAGATTATAGCATGAATGTACTGAATAAAATGTCAAAAATGAACTTTAAGTGGAATTGCAATCAAATTTATGCAATAAGAGAATATCTCTGAAGTGTCTTCTGTTTATAACATCAGCTTGTGGCCTGATATGCAAAAACACTTCCCATTTAAAATAGATACTAAAAAAAGGACACACCGCTGACAGATTTAAAACACATTTTATCTTGAGTCAGGAAAGTCTGCCAGCTAGATTCACTGTCCAGCAGTTAGGGGCCAAACACCTCTCCAACCACAGCCCACTTATACCACCTCTATATCCAACAGAAGTTCCCACTGCTGCAGCACTATCAGCAATCCTGAAACCAGTGGCATCCCGAGGGGGGTGTGCAGGGTGCGGACTGCACTGGGTAACCGCTGGCATCCCTCCACAGCGCATTGCACTGCTGAACTTTTTTTTTTCTGGCAGCCGCATACTCTGGATTCGGCCACCGGAAAAAAAAAAAAAGGAGGGAAGACTGCACGGAGGAGATGTCAGGGGACACGGAGCAGCAGCCAGGCGTTAAGTACTGGGGAAGGGGAGAGGAGGTTGGAAGCACAGTAACTTTATCATTCTAATGGGCAAATTAGCTGGGGCATCTTAATGGCACAATATTACTGGCATCCGAATGGCACAATATTACTGGCATCTGAATGGCACAATATTACTGGCATCTGAATGATAGCAATAATACTAAAACTGAATGGCACAATATTACTGGCATCTTAATAGCACAATAATTATGGCATCTTAATGGCACAATATTACTTGCATCTGAATGGCACAATAATCATGGCATCCCAATGGCACAATATTACTGGCATCTTAATGGCGCAATATTACTGGCATCTTAATAGCACAATAATTATGGCATCTTAATGGCACAATATTACTTGCATCTGAATGGCACAATAATCATGGCATCCCAATGGCACAATATTACTGGCATCTTAATGGCACAATATTACTTGCATCTGAATGGCACAATAATCATGGCATCCCAATGGCACAATATTACTGGCATCTTAATGGCGCAATATTACTGACATCTTAATGGTGCAATAATACTGGCATCGAATGGCACAATATTACTGGCATCTTAATGATGCAATAATACTGGCATCTGAATGGCACAATATTACTGACATCTTAATGGTGCAATAATACTGGCATCTGAATGGCACAATATTACCTGCATCTTAATGGTGCAATAATACTGGCATCTTAATGGCACAATAATTTAAATTTTAATTATTAATAGAAAAGCATAATACTGGGTCCTAATGGGCAAATTGGCTGGGGCATCTGAATGGCACAATATTACTGGCACCTTAATGGAGCAATATTACTGGCATCTGAATGGCACAGTATTACTGGCATATTAGGCAAATTGTCTGGCTTATTAACGGCAAAATAATACTGGCATAATTTGCCAGTATGTGGCATATTTAATGGGCCATCTGTCTGGCATTACTAAGGAATCTGTTTGGCATGGTACTGGAGGAAATCCAGGGGGGTGACACCATGAGTTACCGCACCGGGTGACACCAACCCTAGTGACGCCTCTGCCTGGAACCATGCAGAAGTCGTTCACCAACTGCTATTCCTGAACCAGTCTGGTTCTCCCCAACAGTCATTGATGAATCTACAATAGCAGCATTATTCCTCATTCTTACCATATCCAGTAGTGCAGTTAAAATACATATTCAATGATTTGGGACATAAATTGCTAGGACAGTCAGACTTCTACAGTTGGCTTTGGCTTTGGTGTTTTGGCCAGCAAAACCCCACCAGGAACAATGTCACAGAGCAATAAAATACGTTTTGGTCAAACAACAATTAACTAATGGTGTAAGCAGAGGCGTCACTAGGGTTGGTGTCACCCTAGTGACACCCTAATATGCCAGTATTATTGTGCCATTCAGATGCCAATACCATTGTGCCATTAAGATGCCAGTATTATTGTGCCATTTATATGCCAGTAATATTGTGTGATTCAGATATCAGTAATATTGTGCCATTCAAATACCAGTAATATTGTACCATTCAAATACCAGTAATATTGTGCCATTCAGATACCAGGAATATTGTTCCATTTAAATACCAGTAATATTGTGCCATTTAGATGGCAGTAATATTGTGCCATTCAAATACCAGTAATATTGTGCCATTCAGATGCCAGTAATATTGTGCCATTCAGATACCAGTAATACTGTGCCATTCAAATACCAGTAATATTGTGCCATTCAGATGCCAGAAATATTGTCCCAGTCAAATACCAGTAATATTGTGCCATTCAGATGCCAGTATTATTGTGCCATTCAAATACCAGTAATATTGTGCCATTCAGATACCAGAAATATTGTGCCATTCAGATTCTAGGAATATTGTGCCATTCAGATTCCAGGACTATTGTGCCATTCAAATACCAGTAATATTGTGTCATTCAGATGCCAGTATTATTGTGCTATTCAGATACCAGGAATATTGTGCCATTTAAATACCAGTAATATTGTGCCATTCAGATGCCAGTAATATTGTGCCATTCAGATGCCAGTAATATTGTGCCATTCAGATACCAGTAATACTGTGCCATTCAAATACCAGTAATGTTGTGCCATTCAGATGCCAGGAATATTGTGCCAGTCAAATACCAGTAACATTGTGCCATTCAGATGCCCCAGCCAATTTGCCCATTAAGATGCAGTATTATGCTTTTCTATTAATAATTTTAATTTCCTATGCTCGAATCCAGTGGATGCGGCTGCCAGAAAAAAAAAAATAAGTTAAGCAGCGCGGTGCGGGGGGATGTCGGCAGCACGGGTGTCACCCCCGCTGGAGGTGTCACCCGGTGCGGTCCGCACCCCCCTTGGGATGCCACTGGGTGTAAGTACGGGAACACAACCATATTACCACACTACAGGGCATGAGCACAACAGTATTCAATCAATCCTCCACCATGGCACAGACACCAACTAGCTTCAACCTCCTCCAATCCAAAGAAGATTGTTTAGTGAATAAACCACTTTATGTAACACACAGGTTGTTTTTGTTGCTCATACAGAGTATAATACGGGCTTGTGGGCGCGAGTGTTTAATGTGCGTGTGTGAGTATTATATGTTAAATGGGATGAGGGTAACTGGCATGTGTATAAATAAAGATTACTTCAAAAATCAATTACAAATGCCCTATTCATGCTGAGAAATTGGAAAAGGTTTCCTGTTTACAGATAAATTGTGAGATATGTAAAAATATGAATATAGTGTTATGGGGCAGGCACCTTCGCATATGCTGTACTTTAGATATTAGTTGTACAGTCTAGCATCTAGTAATGTGTCTGGTAGAAAGTTGGGGCCAGATATTATTATATCAGGAAATAGTTGCCAGTTAATGCTGATCATTAAACACCTCTAATTGGTGGTCAAAGGCTTAATCGCTAAAAAATATTATTTCCATTTTCATTTTTGGAATTGTTAATGTGGTAAATAAAGCTATGCTTCTTTTGTGGTAGAATCCAATTTATTTAATTGTATCTACACAATAAAATTAAGAGATAATATTCTAAAATAATTTGTGCACTTTCTCAGAGTCTCCTTCAATATCCATGCATGGAGACAAAAGTTATTTGCACATTGGCATGTAATTTACATTTTGTTATATCACATGCACATGAAACACCCATTAATGAAGTGTATGGAGATTAGACAGTGCTTACTCAATAAAAATCATGAGACCAATGCACAAATATATAAATGTTTAATAAAATAGTATTCTTCACTTTAAATATATATATATTACACGCAGAAAAAATATACATACATAGGACAGACAGAGATGTACAGACAAGCTGCGTAGTTTATCTAAAAAACAGAGTACATAAGATTATGAATTGTCCCACTCACTATTAATGTGAGAGATAAAGTCACATATAAATAATATACACTCTGATACAAAAAAAGCACTAAACTGCCAAAAGAAAACAAACTGGTTAAAAAATGGTGAAAAATGATCAACAAAAACGTACAGGCCTCCTTATATAAGTTTGACCTGGCCAGGTACTAAGGTGCAATCATGGGCAGAAATACACAAACAAGAGAAGACGCCAAACGGGGCGCATTTCATTACTTTCTCAGCCGATTCACGTCTGAATCTGCCACATTAGCAGAGACGAAAGAGGTGTGTCTTTACAGTCCCGCGAGAAGCGGGAAAAAACAGCTTTCTGAATAAACTTTATTTGTAATGGACAAAAACGGGACACTTCCATGTCTGTGTAGGAGAAAATTGTATTCTATCATACTCCCCAAAAATTTGCAAAAACAAGCAATTTTACACAAAACATTACATTTGTTAGTGGCCTACAAGTAAAAAAACATATATACAGTGAGGCAATTTTTTCTATAGGAATGGAGGTAACGTTGCCATGGCAATGCACCAAACCTCACATCAGCATAGGGGGTCTGGTGACATCACATGACAAGATTAACCCCAGAGATCCCTTTTGTATTCATGTATAGTCTGCTATTGTGTTTCCAAAGACAATACATATATATCTCAGAAGGCAGCATAAACATATAGATAATATTTACATAACAGTTTTTTCACTCATTCTAGGATATTTTTGAAACATCTACTCGTCCTACCTACATACTGGAGGCCACATGGGCACTCCAACATGTATACGACAAACTGAGAAGTGCAAGTGATATGTTTTTTGATCTTGTGCCTAAAACCAGTGACTGAGCTCACAAAGTCTTTACATCTTATAGGACAGACCAAGCAATGATAACGTATAAAAAGTCTACACACCCCTGTTAAAATGTCAGGTTTCTGTGCTGTAAAAAAAATGAGACAAAGATAAATCATTTCAGAACTTTTTTCCACCTTTAATGTGACCTATAAACTGTACAACTCAATTGAAAAACAAACTGAAATCTTTTAGATAGAGGGAAGAAAAAATATAAAAATAAAATAATGTGGTTGCATAAGTGTGCACACCCTTAAACTAATACTTTGTTGAAGCACCTTTTGGTTTTATTACAGCACTCAGTCTTTTTGGGTATGAGTCTATCAGCATGGCACATTTTGACTTGGCAACTCTTCTTTGCAAAAACACTCCAAATCTGTCGGATCATTTTTTTACAGCATAGAAACCTGACATTTTAACAGGGGTGTGTAGACTTTTTATATCCACTGTAAACCACATCTATACCATCCTTTGGAGATACCCACAAAATAGCACTTAGTCACATGATTACCTCTACAGTTGTTTCTAAATTTCTCGGACATATCTGTGGGAGCGAGAATATGCGGTGGATGTCTCAATAAGACTAGCGGCTTAAGTATTAATAACCAGAAACTTAGCTACTGAAATCATCTGTGTGTTTTGTGTACATATTCAGTCCCAAAAATATTTTTGGGTTTGTGTTTACATTCAACTTTTATATGGTGGCGGTAAAAAACCTGAGTCACTTATTTATTTATTTTTAATTCATGTTAAGCGCTGTGTAATATTCATATAACCCAATAATTAAGTATTTACTTTTATTGTTTTTTGTTTCATTGTATCAAGGCTTAAAGTTATGTCACCTGCTCAAACTGTTTGCCTGTATTTTATCAGCTTTGACTTCAGTCCATAGAAAATTATAGCCAATGTAGACCAATCCAGCCAGAAATAGATTTAGATTGGGAAAGTTGTCAAATTGTAGAAATAACTTCACTTACTTTGTTGCTAGACGGCCCCTTGAGGTAGACAGCAGATTCACTACAAAAAAAACGCTTAGGGTTAGCATACGGGTTAGCATTATGGTTAGATTTAGGGTTAGGATTGGGGTTAAAAGGTCACTGTAGGAGAAAATGGTTAGGAAACAAAACAATGGTACATTCAGTTATTGCCCTATAACAGCGGTGGCGAACCTATGGCATACGTGCCACAACTGGCATGCCAAGCCCTCAGTTGTGGCACGTGGCCAGGTTCAGCTCTCACCGCTTGTCTGCTCCATCAGAGAGGAGCAGGCATCAGTGGTTAAAACACGGGCACCGCCTGTCATCTGCCCATTTTCCCGATAATCGGGTGCATGGAGAAGCGTTCAATTCGGAAAGAAATTAACTATTTGTTTTATTAGTATGTGTGAGAGTAAGTATGAGTATGTGTGAGAGTGAGTATGTGTGAGAGTGAATATGAGTATATGTGAGTATGTCTGCCAGTGTGTGTAAATATATATGTGGGTGTGTATGCGGTGTTGGCACTTTGAGGTCTGCAAATTGGATTCAGACAAAAATTGGGCACTCAGGGCCAAAAATGTTCACCATCACTGCCCTATAACTTACAAAAAACAACAGAAAAACATGGGCTATTTCTAAAATCAGGACAAATATTAGTACATATTTAGCATGTTTTTTATCTGCTTTTATAGATATGTAAAATATTTTTCATGTAAAAGTTAGAAATAATGTTTTGTTTTTAAATTTGTAATCATATTTTATTATTATATAATTTGTAAATGATATGATGAAAATAAAGGAATCTAAAGAAAGTCCTTCTTATGAAGATAAAAACAATATTTAATTTGTGTGGGTACAGTAAATAAGGAAGATTAAAATTACACCCCATGTCATTACAGGGTTAATGCAGACTGAGCATAATGGTAAATATGGTCCCCAGAAATTGCAATAAAAAATAACCCCCTCTCCAATCCCAGATGCTTATCATGTCTTAACCCCTTCCCGACAATGGACGTGCCTGACACTTCCTGAGGTGAAATGAGCGGTTTTCGCGATCAGCGATTAACAATTCACTTAAGTCGCTCTGAATATGTTGCTTGACTGCCCCTAGAGGTAGTCAGCAACATTGCAATGGAAAAAAAGACTTAATTAGCTCAAAACTGGTATTATGGTTAGATTAGTCAAAAGGTCAGTATAGGAAAAAAACAAAAAACACTATTTATATAACTCGCAGAAAAAAATGGAAACAGGCAAATTTCTTAACTCGGGACAACATTTAGAAACTATTTAGATGGGGTCTTTTTTAATGATTGTATTTGTGTAGATTATATTTTAGGTCAAAGTTAGAAAAAGTGTTTTTTTTTTTTGTCATCATATTTTATGATTTTTTTTTAGTAAATTATAAGATATGATGAACATAATGGTATCTAATGAAAGCCCTTCTTATGTCGATAAAAATAACATTTAATTTGTGTGGGTACAGTATGAGAGAGAAAAGAATTACAGCTAAACACAAACACCCCAGAAATGTAAAAACAGCCCTTGTCACCAAGGGTAAGTCAAAGTCAAAATGTCTTGTAACTAAGGGGTTAATGGTTTACATTTTGCATTTCTTAAAACATAAAATACTTACTATATGAAATTGTGAAATTACAGCAGTTTGCAAGAAAAGTAGAAGTAATTTCCTTTTTTCTTTTTGCTGCAGGAACAACTGAGAATAATGTAATTTAATAAATGGAATTTCCTGTCTCACTAGTGATGCCATCAGACAATGTGTTGCCCTGTTAAGAGATTCTACTGTGCACAAGAGCAAGGTCACTTAGAGTCCACACAGTGGATTTAATTCGAGGAGCACAGGAATTAACTGAAACAAAACGTTTTATCCTCAATGTCTGTATAATCAGTGCTGCTGCACCTGCAGTAAACATGCAGAGTAATCACTGGGGAGGGCCTGAGTCAAATATTAAATAATAGTACTAGACTGTCCCTTTAATGTGGTGGCCAGTCATTCCTGGTGGTGTAGGGTTGGTTTAGTGGTAGCCCTCCATTCTATGTGTTCTGGAGAGGCTGCCTCATGCATGGGGCAGAGATAGTCATCCTCCGTCCACAGGTAGCATGCAGGAGTGGTGAGAGGGAGTCTCACTGTGCACCCCCTACACACAGGCTCTACAGAAGAAAAGAGGGGGAGGGCCTCCATGGGTAGGAGCAGATATGTAGCACATAGTACTATGTTGTGCTACACAGCAGATATTGTGTAAGAGCAGATATGTAGCACACAATGTTGTGCTACAGAAACCATGGGAAAAATATGCAGGTCTACATCCTGCGGGGACAGACACCAGTAAATTAAATAGGCAAGGCATCTTGCAAAACCACTCTGGGGTGGCGGAAAATGCCCTTTTGCCCCACGTGGATTTGCATGGAAGGGCGGTTGCGAGGCATAGAATTGGGAGGTAAAATCACATCATTAGTTAAAGGGACTTTATCACCTAAATATTGCTTTTACTGTGAATAAAAAATGATTGAAAATGATCTATAAAGTGTGTTAATTAAATTGCAAACAAATGTCTACATTAGGAAAAAAAATATGTTTTTTAACCCTTTAGTGACAAGACATTTTGACCTTGACTTTCCCTTGGTCCCTTTTTAGATTTCTGGGGTGTTTGTGTTTAACTGTAATTTTCTTCTTCTCACATACTGTACCCACACAATTTATATGTTGTTTTTATCATCATAAGAAGGGCTTTCATTAGATACCATTGTGTTCATTATATCTTATAATTTACTACAAAAAAATATGATTAAAAAAAACACTTTTTCTAACTTTGACCTAAAATATAATTTACATAAACACAATCATTAAAAAAGACCCCATCTAAATAGTTTCTAAATGTTGTCCTGAGTTCAGAAATATGCATGTTTCCATGTTATTCAGCAGTTTTTTTGCGAGTTATGGGGCAAAAACCAAAAATAGTGTTTTTTGTTTTTCCTTTATTGACCTTTTGACCCCAACCCAAATCCTAAATTTAACCCTAAATGTAACCCCAACTCTAACCCTTATGCTAACCCTTAATATGTTTCAATTTTAATTTAATTGTAACCCTATTCCTTATGCTAACCCTAATTTAATTGTAACCCTAGCTGCTATTCTAACCCTAGATTTAAGCTAATGAAGTCTTTTTTTTTTTCATTGCAATGCTGCGTGACTGCCCCTATTCAGAACTTTGGAAGTGAATTTTTTTCCACTTCCGAAGCTCTGACCACAAGAGGGCACAGCCATATTTGCGGAGCATGCTGCTCCGGCAATATGGCACCCACGATCGCTCCCAGTGACATATGTCTTATATATGTCTTTGTTTCAAATGCACAGGTAATCTAGTTACATCTAATGTAAGTGCTAGTGTCCTTTTAAGACTCTACTCAAGAAAGAGAGAATTGCAGGGAATAGTGAAAGGAATTTCAAAGTAGCTGAGTTGGAATAATTCAGTCTGACTTGTGTTGGAGTGCCTCCCCTTTCCTGTATTGCAAAGTGTCAGAAGTTATAAAAAAACACAATCAGTGTTATACATATCAAACCACGATTGCACTTTAAAAAAAAAAAAAAAAACTCCCCAAACTTTGCAGTTCATCCAAATTATACCAAAATATCATCTTTTATTGTAATTATTGTCATATACCTTGCAGAATTTAAAATCCCACAATATGCCAATGCATCGGTGTCATATCTTGCATTATAAGAGAAGATGCATGTATGACATGTTCATCAGGCTGGGATCTTTCTGCATGTCAGACTGCTAGTACTCCTATGGGGCATGATGTGAGTGTGTTTACATCAGATTCATGATAAAGTGCTCTTCATAGTCAGGCTCTTCAGCAGCTCAAGGGCAGTGGGGGAATGAAACACCCAGCAATAAGGCACAAAAGGCCTGTTTATCCATCATAGAGCTAGCCCAGGGATTCGCTGTCGTAACCTAGTTTGCCTTTCATTCCCTCTCACATCCACAAATAGCTCCCATGGAGACAGCTAAAACCACAAAGGACTCCACTTCTGAATTCAGAAAGTACATTAATTCACAGGGATGTCCCAGGGTCTCTGTGAACACCAGCAGTGTGTGCAGCACATGGTTTACTACAACTCAAATCCAGTCCGATGTGTTGATCCAGGTGAATTCACAGCAAGCAAGCATGCCTTCTCTTAACCAGTCTGTCCCAAATCAAAGGAACATCACACTGCTCAGTGATAAATTCTCTTGAAGAGTTAACTGAATAATGCATGCAGCAACTATCCTTTTAATGTAAAGCTCAGTATGTGGGGCTTTTTTTTTTTTTTTTTTTACATATAACACACACTGTTGTAAATCGGACTGCACAGATGGATAATTTGGCAATTGGGGGGCAGTAATCAAAAATCATAAAACCGGTATAACAGTAAAAATTAACTAATATAATGAGCAAGAAAGGGCTGGTGATTTTGGGCCGGGGGGTGGGGGTTAGAAACAATTTAGTGGCCCATTTTCCAATTATATCAACCCATCTGTTATTATTATCAGAGACAGACACAAATGAACTGAACAGGCAGGACATATATTCAGACAGAAAAGGTAGACAGACACAGATACACAGAGATAGAAAGATAGGACAGATATCCTAACAGATATGGTACAGAGATTGATAGACAGACAGACACACAGAGATAGACAAGTAGGACAGATATAATAACAGATAAGGTACAGAGATTGATAGACAGACAGACACACAGAGATAGACAAGTAGGACAGATATAATAACAGACAAGGTACAGAGGATGACAGACAAACAAACACACTCAGAGAGATGGACAGGTAGGACAGATATGCTGACAGATAAGGTACAGAGATTAGTAGACAGACAGACGCACAGAGATAGACAAGTAGGACAGAAATAATAACAACAGACAAGGTACAGAGGTTAACAGACAAATAGACATACTCAGAGAGATAGAGAGGTAGGACAGATATACTGACAGATAAGATACAGAGATTGATAGACAGACACAGATAGGTAGGACAGATATACTGACAGATAAGATACAGAGATTGATAGACAGACACAGATAGGCAGGACAGATATACTGACAGATAAGGTACAGAGATTAATAGACAGACACAGATAGGGAGGAGAGATATACTGACAGATAAGGTACAAAGATTAATAGACAGACACAGACAGACAGGACAGATATACTGACAGATAAGGTACATAGATTGATAGACAGACACAGATAGGGAGGGGAGATATACTGACAGATAAGGTACAGAGATTAATAGACAGACACAGACAGACAGGACAGATATACTGACAGATAAGATACAGAGATTAATAGACAGACACAGGTAGGCAGGACAGATATACTGACAGATAAGGTACAGAGATTGATAGACAGACAGACACAGATAGGCAGGACAGATATACTGACAGATAAGGTACAGATATTAATAGACAGACACAGATAGGCAGGACAGATATACTGACAGATAAGGTACAGAGATTAATAGACAGACACAGATAGGCAGGACAGATATACTGACAGATAAGGTACAGAGATTAATAGACAGACACAGATAGGCAGGACAGATATACTGACAGATAAGGTACAGAGATTGATAGACAGACAGACACAGATAGGCAGGACAGATATACTGACAGATAAGGTACAGAGATTGATAGACAGACAGATACAGATAGGGAGGAGAGATATACTGACAGATAAGGTACAGAGATTAATAGACAGACACAGATAGGCAGGACAGATATACTGACAGATAAGGTACAGAGATTGATAGACAGGTAGGAAAGATATAGTAACAGATATAGATACAGATATAAAGAATATACAGATATAGAGCTGTGCATGTTATTGTGTTATATTGTGGGAACTCACAGTTGAGTTGGATATGATGTTAGGCTTTTTACTATGCACAAATCTGGTTCAGTTTGTCAAACAATATCCCAAGGATAAGAGCAAAGCATAGAAACACTCGCATATGTTTCCATTTTAACAAATAATTCATTACACTTGCGCACTTAAAGTCTTGCAGGGATGAAATCCACCTGCTGTCAGGAAAACTAAGTCATCTGAGGATGGGGAAAGGACAAGATAAATGGATCATCTAGAAGAGATGGGGCATCAGTAAGGGGAGCAGATAAAACATAAATCAATAGCGGACAGAAGAGGGATCAAAAGGATCCCAATTGTAGGTGAGATAACAAATACAAAACAGGAGTAAAAAAAAAAAACCCAAAAGGATGGAGGTAAACTACAGGTAGTAAGTAAATGTAAAGATTTAAGTGCATGAAATTAACTCCAGGGTAGAGAACTAGGAGAAACAAAAAGCCATAGGAGGAAATCCAAATGGGAGAGTAAAAATAATGACTAGTAAAAAATGAAGAACAACTAGACATGTGCATTCGTTTTCGTCCGAAAATAGCATTTTCGTCCATTCGTCCGAAAAACGAAGAATGAAATTTCGAAGCTAACGAAAGCTGAATGAACGAATGGTTAATAAACGAAAATCATTCGTTCATTCGTCCATTCGTAGTACTATTGCATTCTATAAGCCGAAATAGAGTCGGTTTATAGAATACAATAGCATTTCACTACACGGAGACAAAGTCTCCATTCATAAATTTATGAATGGAGACTCTGTCTCCGTGTAGTGAAATGCCGACAGCCTATAAACCGAACGTTCGGTTTATAGGCTGTCGGCTTATGTAATAAATGTAATCCTATTGCTATTCTATAAACCGAACGTTAGGTTTATAGAATAGCAATAGGAATACATGTATTCCATAAGCCGACAGCCTATAAACCGAACGTTCGGTTTATAGGCTGTCGGCATTTAACTATACGGAGACAAAGTCTCCATTCATAATGAATGGAGACTCTGTCTCCGTATAGTTAAATGCCGACAGCCTATAAACCGAACGTTCAGTTTATAGGCTGTCTGCATTTTACTACACGGAGACAAAGTCTCCATTCATAATTTTATGAATGGAGACTCTGTCTCTGTATAGTTAAATGCAGACAGCCTATAAACCGAACGTTCGGTTTATAGGCTGTCGGCTTATGTAATACATGTAATCCTATGGCTATTCTATAAACCGAACGTTCAGTTTATAGAATAGCAATAGGATTACATGTATTCCATAAGCCGAAAGTCTATAAACCGAACGTTCGGTTTATAGACTTTTGGCTTATAGAAAACATGTAGTACTATTGCCTTTCTATGAACCGAACGAGAGCCCCATTCATAAGAATTTCTTATGAATGGGGCTCTCGTTCGGTTTATAGAAAGCCAATAGTATTACATGTATTCTATAAAACGAACGAATAAAAATTAACGAAACGAAAATAATGAACGAATTTCGTCTAAAACGAATGCAGTAATGAACGAAATTCGTTTTAGACTAAATAAATAACATTTTCGTCCGAATGGACGAAAACGAAACGAAAATTTTAGTTTTGCACATGTCTAATAACAACTTGGCCTTCAAGGATAGAACAAACATGTTAAGGGTCTACTGAATAAAGAGAGATTTCTAGGGAATTGAGACAAGAATTTCAAATGTAAGGCCAAAATAGATGTGCTGGAAACATTCTCTACACCTTCCCTTAGGTGATCAATTATTACATATTTCCTAAAAAAATACTTTGCAAATATCTTCCTATAGTGGATATAAAAGACCAAACAGAAATAACACAACATCTGTGAAATATGGCAGGCCACATAAGCATGGTGTATCCAAAAGGTTGAATGCATATACCATTGATTATTGTGACTTTTAGTGCTTTTTTATGACATTTCATGAGAAGGAAATGTTGTTATATTTTGTGTATTGAATATGCCTGTCCTAATTAATGTGAGAAAAATACATAAAAATAAATTATTTTTTATTTAACACATACAGATAATTATAGTACTGTATGCTGAAAATATATGCGCTGATAATTAATATGGTGCAGTGTATAATGATACTGGATTTACACTAAAAAAAATGTAATGATTCAGGTTTCACATAAAAAAAATACAAAGTGCAGGAGAGTGTGGATATGTATTACTACATAATAATGAGTAACATTGATCGGATGAAGCCGCTAGCCTGTCTAAATAAAAATGAATAGTATCTGGCTTTACTGTGTTGTGTGACAGCACTGTATTCATTACGATGCATTCTAGGCCAGTCCTTAGGGCGACGCTTGCACAAAAACAAAATACTCCACTGGTATGCGACTCTCCACAATCAAAAGGTTGGACCACACTGACACCTAACATACTGCAAATATGGTCATGCCCAGGGGAAACTTGCCCTCAAGCTTCTACCTCACCAATTGCCAACAGTCCTGTGCCTTGGCATCCTGTCCCATCAAATTTGGATCTGTCAGTACATTGTGCTTAACCATGCATGTCTATGAGACATCCATAAATTTAAGGTTAAAAATGAGTTCCAGACACCTGTTACTTGTACCGCAGGCCCTGAAGCCTAATATTGCAGGCGCATGTGACTCCAGATCTTTTACCTCTACATTCTGTAATGCTGGGAGGCAGGGGCGTTGCTAGGTCAACAAATGATCAGGGGCTTGAGCCCAGATGAGCACAGTCTCACACAATCTCACCCCGTCTCTCTCTCTCTGTCTCACGCACCCTGTCTCTCTCCCTCTCTTTCTAACACACACCGCCTCTCTCTCTCTCACACACTCCGTCTCTCTATCTCACACTCTCCGTCTCTCTCTCTCACACACTCTCCGTCTCTCTCTCTCTCACACACTCTCCGTCTCTCTCCCTCTCTCACACTCTCCGTCTCTCTCCCTCTCTCACACTCTCCGTCTCTCTCCCTCTTTCACACTCTCCGTCTCTCTCTCTCTCACACTCTCCGTCTCTCTCTCTCTCACACTCTCCGTCTCTCTCTCTCTCTCTCTCTCTCACACTCTCCGTCTCTCGCTCTCACACTCTCCGTCTCTCGCTCTCACACTCTCCGTCTCTCTCTCTCATACTCTCCGTCTCTCTCTCTCACACTCTCTGTCTATCTCACACAGCGTCTCTCTCTCTCTGTGTGTCTCTCTCTCAGTCTCTCTCTCTCTCTCTCTCTCACACTCTGTCTCTCTCTCTCTCTCTCTCTCTCTCTCTCTCAAACTCTACATCTCCCACAGCGTCTATATCTCCCACAGCGTCTATATCTTTCTCACACACACTTACACATACACAACCTGACACACACACCCTCATACACTTATGTAAACACCCTGACACACACACACC
This sequence comes from Pelodytes ibericus, assembly GCA_036172795.1. Taxonomy (NCBI): domain Eukaryota; kingdom Metazoa; phylum Chordata; class Amphibia; order Anura; family Pelodytidae; genus Pelodytes; species Pelodytes ibericus. The sequence continues at coordinate 181,773,530 of CM069858.1, read as the reverse complement.
CTCATACACTTATGCAAACACCCTGACACACACACATCCTGACACACACACCCTCATACACTTATGCAAACACCCTGACACACACACATCCTGACACACACACCCTCATACACTTATGCAAACACCCTGACACACACACACCCTCATTCACTTATGCCAATACCCTGACACATCCTGACACACACACCCTCATACACTTATGCAAACACCCTGACACACACACATCCTGACACACACACCCTCATACACTTATGCAAACACCCTGACACACACACACCCTCATACACTTATGCAAACACCCTGACACACACACACCCTCATTCACTTATGCAAATACCCTGACACATCCTGACACACACACCCTCATACACTTATGCAAACACCCTGACACACACATCCTGACACACACACACCCTCATACACTTATGCAAACACCCTGACACACACACCCTCCTACACTTATGCAAACACCCTGACACACACACACTTATACACATTGCTTCACCCACACAGTCACACTTACACGCAGACACTAACACACATTTTTAAATATTAAAAAAAAAAAAAGCCATATAGCGTTGGTCCCCCTCCCTGCTAAATTACCTTTGTTTGCAGGGAGGAGGACGTTTCCGATGGGACAATCATTTTCTTCTGCCGGATGTCACATCCGGCGCGCAGCCAGACTCACAGTGCGACGGGGCGGAGCTTGCACCCGTCGCGCTGTCAGTATGGCCAGGAGGTGCGGTCACCGCAGGCACTTGCTTGTGGGCCGCACCTCCAGGAGGAGGGGCCAGCAGCAGCGCCTCTCCTCCTCATCCCCCGCACGAGCATAAACCTCCGATTCTGGGACTATGTCCCAGACGGGGGAAAGCTCTGCGGGGAGATTTTTTTTTTTTTTTAAACAGTGATAGCCCAGAGTCTCCATTCGGGGCTATGCACTGGAGATTCGGGGCTATAGCCCCAGTAGCCCCCCCCCCTAGCGACGCCTCTGCTGGGAGGTATGCAGGGCGCTGGCCTACCAGGATACTGGGAAAAATCCCGGTGTGCCGCCTTGGCCTCTTTAAGCAATTCGGCGGCAGTCGCCACTTTAAGAAATTTGTCTGCGGCCACCACTTTAAAAAGTTAGGCTTCTGCAACATCCGGCGGCAACAGGCGAATTTCTTAAAGCGCCACCGGCTACCGAATTGGTTAAAGCGGCTGCAAGATACTTTAAGAAGTTCGGCCGCCGCCACTTTAAGAAATTCGCCTGCTGCTGCTGGATATTGCGGCAGCAGTTCCGGCGCGGGGTGGGGAGCGACACTACACAGGGAAGGGGGAGAGAGTGACACTAAAGGGGTAAGGGGGGAGGAGTGGCACTACAAGGGGAAGGGGAGAAGAGAGACACTACAGGGAAAAGGGGGAGAGAGACACTACAGGGGAAGGGGAGAGGGTTACAGAGACACTACAGGGGAAGGGGGAGGGGAGAGAACAACACTACATGGGAAGGGGGAGGGTGAGAGAGAGACATTACAGGGGGAGGGTGAGAGAGAGACACTACAGGGGGCAGGATGGAGAGATATATTACAGGGGGCAGGGATGGAAAGAGAGAAACTACAGAAAGGATAGAGAGAGATGCTACAGAAATGAGAGAGAAAGAGAGAGAGACTACAGAAAGGAGAGAGAAAGATGCTACAGAAATGAGAGAGAGACGCTACAGAAATGAGAGAGAGAGACACTACAGAAATGAGGAAGAGAGATGCTACAGAAATGAGAGAGAGCCGGGCCAATTCTGGGCGGGTGCACGGGGTGCACAGCATCCATGCGCTGTATACCTGGGAAAGATGGGAGCACCAAGATTGCCGCTGGCTGGCACACAATGATTGATAGCAGCACGCCTTTGCTCATGCCGGGCGCCTTGTACCTGTCCAGTGATCCTCCTCCGTCAAAACGGAGGAGCCAAATACAACACACTTGCGATAACCGCACCCTTACACATTTTTGTGTAAGGGTGTCTGTGTGTATTAGGAGTGACTGTGTGTATCTGTGAGTGACTTTGTAACCCTATATGTGAGTGACTGTGTATATGTGAATGTATGTCAGAGTGTGTATATGTCAGTGTGTATATGTGAGTGTGTGTCTGTGAGTGTATGTCTGAATGTGTATATGTCAGTGTGTATCTGTGAGTGTATATGTCAGTGTGTACATGTCAGTGTGTGTCTGTGAGTGAATTTATAAGTGAGTGTGCATCTGAGAGTGACTGTGCACGTGTGAGTGTGCATCTGAGTGACTGCTTTTATGCAAGTGTGTGTCTGTGAGTGACTGCATAAATGCTAGTGTGTGCCTAAGTGACTGCGTACATGCGAGTGTGTGCCTGAGTGACTGCGTACATGCGAGTGTGTGTCTGAGTGACTGCATACATGTGAGTGACTGTATATGTGATTGTGTGTCCATGAGTGATTGTGTATATGCGAGTGTGTGTCCATGAGTGATTGTGTATATGCAAGTGTGTGTCCGTGAGTGATTGTGTATATGAAGTGTGTGTCTGTGAGTTATTGTGTATATGCAAGTGTGTGTCTGTGAGTGATTGTGTATATTCTAGTGTGTGTCTGAGTTATTGTGTATATGTGAGTGTGTGTCTGTGAGTTACTGTATATGAGTGTGTGTCTATGAGCGACTGTATATGCGAGTGTGTGCCTGAGTGACTGCGTACATGTGAGTGACTGTATATGCAAGTGTGTGTCTGTGAGTGATTGTGTATATGCGAGTGTGTGTCCATGAGTGATTGTGTATATGTGAGTGTGGGACTGTGTATATGTGAGTGTTTGTCTGTGAGTGACTGTGTATGTGAGTGTGTTTGTGATTCATTGTGTATATGTGAGTGACTGTATATGTGTGTCTGTATCTGTGAGTGTGTATATGTCAGTGTGTGTCTGCGAGTGACTGTATATTTGAGTGTGTATCAGTGATTGACTGTGTATGAGTGTGCCTCTGAGAGTTGCTGCGTACATGCTAGTGTGTGTCTGTGAGTGACTGCGTACATGCGAGTGTGTGTCTAAGTGGCTGCGTACATGCGAGCGTGTGTCTGTGAGTGACTGCGTACATGCGAGTGTGTGTCTGAGTTACTGCGTACATGCGAGTGTGTGTCTGTGAGTGACTGTGTACATGCGAGTGTGTGTCTGAGTGACTGCGTACATGCGAGTGTGTGTCTGAGTGACTGTGTACATGCGAGTGTGGGTCTGAGTGACTGTGTACATGCGAGTGTGTGTCTGAGTGACTGCGTACATGCGAGTATGTGTCTGTGAGTGACTGTATATGCGAGTGTGTGTCTGTGAATGACTGTATATGCGAGTGTGAGTCTGTGAGTTACTGTGTGTGTGTGTGTCTGTGTATATGTGATTGTGTGTCTATGAGTGACGGTGTATATGCGAGTGTGTGTCTCTAAGTGACTGTCTATGTTTGTGTCTGTGAGTGACTGTGTGTGTGTATGTGTCTATATGTACACACTCACATAACATGCATTAATACACACGCACATAACGCTCACCAGAACACCTACATAACATACACAATCACACTAATACACACTCACATAACACTCGTGAATACTCACATAACATGCATCAACACCTACTCACACTAATATATGCTCGCTAATACATACTCACATAACACTTGTGAATATTCACCTAATATGCATTAACACATACTCACACTAATACTTTTATTCATATTGCATCATATGTGAAAATAAAAATAAATATAATATGAGATAGCATTGTTTTTATTTTCACACTTGATTAGCACATTAAGAATGAATTACATTACATTAACATTTATTTATATAGCGCTAACAATTTACATAGCGCTAGGTACAGAGCATAGAAGGGAACTACATACTAAGATACACAAACTAGAACAGACTGGTAAATGATACATGCCCTGCTCGCAATCTTACAATCTAGAGGATAGTGATTAAACATTTTCTCCATTAGTAGTCACACTGGGTTTCTACTTTTCTTTTTTTTAAATAATGTTTAATAAGGCTTTTGTACTTTAATTCATATTTCTTGAATACATTTGTAAAGGGAGAGGAGTTAGTTTTATAGCCACGTCCAACATGGGGGCGCCCGAAAAAATCCTGCACCCAGGCACTCGTGACCTTAGGATCGGCCCTGAGAGAGAGACGCTACAGAAATGAGAGAGAGAGAGACGCTACAGAAATGAGAGAGATGCTACAGAAATGATAGAGAGGGAGACGCTACAGAAATGAGTGAGAGAGAGACACTACAGAAATGAGAAAGAGAGAGAGACGCTACAGAAATGAGAAAGAGAGAGAGATGCTACAGAAATGAGAGAGATGCTACAGAAATGAGAGAGAGAGAGAGACACTACGGAAATGAGAGAGTCACTACAGAAATGAGAGAGAGAGAGACACTACGGAAATGAGAGAGTCACTACAGAAATGAGAGAGAGAGACGTTACAGAAATGAGAGAGACGCTACAGAAATGAGAGAGACGCTACAGAAATGAGAGAGACGCTACAGAAATGAGAGAGACGCTACAGAAATGAGAAAGAGAGAGAGACGCTACAGAAATGAGTGAGAGAGAGACACTACAGAAATGAGTGAGAGAGAGACGTTACAGAAATGAGAGAGAGAGAGAGAGAGAGAGACGCTACAGAAATGAGAGAGAGAGAGAGAGAGACACTACAGAAATGAGTGAGAGAGAGAAGCTACAGAAATTAGAGAGAGAGAGAGACGTTACAGAAATGAGAGAGAGAGAGAGAAGCTACAGAAATTAGAGAGAGAGAGAGACGTTACAGAAATGAGAGAGAGAGAGAGAGACGCTACAGAAATGAGAGAGAGAGAGAGAGACGCTACAGAAATGAGAGAGTGAGATACGCTACAGAAATGAGAGAGAGAGAGAGAAGCTACAGAAATGAGAGAGAGAGAGACGCTACAGAAATGAGAGAGAGAGAGACGCTACAGAAATGAGAGAGAGAGAGAGACGCTACAGAAATGAGAGAGACGCTACAGAAATGATAGAGAGGGAGACGCTACAGAAATGAGAGAGACACTACAGAAATGAGAAAGAGAGAGAGAGACGCTACAGAAATGAGAAAGAGAGACACTACAGAAATGAGAAAGAGAGAGAGACGCTACAGAAATGAGAAAGAGAGAGAGATGCTACAGAAATGAGAGAGATGCTACAGAAATGAGAGAGAGAGAGAGACACTACGGAAATGAGAGAGTCACTACAGAAATGAGAGAGAGAGAGACACTACGGAAATGAGAGAGTCACTACAGAAATGAGAGAGAGAGACGTTACAGAAATGAGAGAGACGCTACAGAAATGAGAGAGACGCTACAGAAATGAGAGAGACGCTACAGAAATGAGAAAGAGAGAGAGACGCTACAGAAATGAGAGAGACGCTACAGAAATGAGAGAGACGCTACAGAAATGAGAGAGACGCTACAGAAATGAGAGAGACGCTACAGAAATGAGAAAGAGAGAGAGACGCTACAGAAATGAGTGAGAGAGAGACACTACAGAAATGAGTGAGAGAGAGACACTACAGAAATGAGTGAGAGAGAGACGTTACAGAAATGAGAGAGAGAGAGAGAGAGAGACGCTACAGAAATGAGAGAGAGAGAGAGAGAGACGCTACAGAAATTAGAGAGAGAGAGAGACGTTACAGAAATGAGAGAGAGAGAGAGAGACGCTACAGAAATGAGAGAGAGAGAGAGAGACGCTACAGAAATTAGAGAGAGAGAGAGACGTTACAGAAATGAGAGAGAGAGAGAGATGCTACAGAAATTAGAGAGAGAGAGACGTTACAGAAATGAGAGAGAGAGAGAGACGCTACAGAAATGAGAGAGAGAGAGAGAGAGAGACGCTACAGAAATGAGAGAGAGAGATACGCTACAGAAATGAGAGAGAGAGAGAGAAGCTACAGAAATGAGAGAGAGAGAGACGCTACAGAAATGAGAGAGAGAGAGACGATACAGAAATGAGAGAGAGAGAGAGACGCTACAGAAATGAGAAAGAGAGAGAGACGCTACAGAAATGATAGAGAGGGAGACGCTACAGAAATGAGAAAGAGAGAGAGACGCTACAGAAAGAGAGAGACGCTACAGAAATGAGAGAGACGCTACAGAAAGAGAGAGACGCTACAGAAATGAGAGAGACGCTACAGAAATATGTACACAAGGATATGTCTCACACACTGCCCTGATACATACCTCTGCACAGGGCAATTCATATAACTTTGTGTACATACTGGAGGTATATATTGCAGCCCCTTTTCAGCACCTATGGGACGGTAACCTCCAGGAAATTTGTGGTGAATTTGGAGAAACAAAATCTAAAGTTCCCACTTACCCTTACCTGTTGAGACACAATGCTGCATAGACCATTCCAGCAAATTAATGTATTTTAAACAAGAAATTTTTAAATATCTGGCAATGTTAATTGGAATCTATTTACCTTAGATCTCTATATCATAACGGATGCATAATGTTGAAATAAAGGGACACTCCAGACATCAACTAAGTGTAATGCATCTGGTAGTGCTTAACCTGTACATTGATTTGCACAGTAAAAATGCATGCAGTAAAATTTTAGAACGTTCTTTCAAAGTTCTGTGCTCTAGCCAGACACTCAACATTTTTGTTTACAATGAAAGAGGACAGTTCGTCCAAATAAATAATTTTACAATATAAACAAAAATCAGGGGGAGGGTTAGAGGAAGAAACATGTCAGCACATACAGAGACTAGCTCATTCAGAGCTATTTTATTGACAGCACCGATTAGTTGCTTGATATAACAGGTGGTATTCTGCCCTTCCTGGACATGTGCAGTGACATCCCTATGTACCCTTATGAGAGAAGCTGGGGTGCACCTTTTTGCACAAATCAGATGTCATTGTGGAAAGAATCAATATTGAGGCAAAAGCCTGCAAAAGGTAGGTGATGCGAGTACTTAAATACTTAAAATATAAGTTAAAGGGACTGTATCACCTAAACATTTTTACTGTGAATGTAGAGAATAAAAAATGATTGAAAATGATCTATACATTGTGTTAACAAAACTGCAAGCAATTGCCTAATTTAGGAGAATATTGTGTTTTAAATGTATGTGGAATCTCCTGCTTATGACATCACTAGGGACTTGGTATGCAAATGAACTGGTCTTAATGGAAATGTGTAATTTGCATATAAAATCGCATGTGATGTCCTAAGCAGAAGACACCACAGATAGATTTAAAACAAGTTTCTCATAATTTAGACATCTACTTGCAATCATGCTAATACAATTTAAAGATCATTTTCAATTAATTTTATTCTCTACATTTACAGTGTAAGCAATGTTAAATGACACAGTTCCTTTAAGTATTGAAACATTAACCTGGAACAAATAAACACACACAGTACAAATAGATTGCCAAAGGTCTGCGAAGCTGTAATAGCTGCGAATGGAGGATGCTTTGACAAAAGATATGTTTGAAAATCTTATTATTTAAGTTAAAAATCACCATTTCTAAACTTCTCAACGTCTTGACTGTACATGCTATTCATTCTGCAACTCGTTTGATTTCATGGTAGACAAGGACATTTCTGATTGACCCCAAACATTAGTGCACATATCCTGAAAGCGCTTTAATATGATTTGATTTCTCCATTTATTTATTTTTACTGATTTGTTTTTACTGGATTTGAAGCTGTAAATTTCCTGCACAGAAACCGGCCAATTTGTTTCTCCTCTAGTTGGCACCCAGATTCCTGAGAACATTTTAAGTACTGTTTTTCAGGCTATTATACGATGATTTAAATGGCTGCCCTCCAAGCATAACTCATGTACAAGACAAGAACGTAGACTCAAGATAGGCATTGTCCAGGCTCCAACTCCGTATTGTTTAGAGATGGTCCTCTTTGCTGTAGTCCTCCCAATTGGAAGATCGTTAAACGTAAGAATGAAAAAGTAGAAGGAGGTGGCACTTCATCTCTTAAACTATTAATTTGGCTTAAACTAAAAAATCGGCTAATTGGTAGAAAAGGGACCAGAAAAGGGGCCCTTTGCTACCAATTAGCTGATTTTTTAGTTTAAGCCAAATCATGAGTTTAATAGACAGAGTGCCGGCGTAAGATGTGCCTAAAAAGAATGCATTAGACACCTCTGTGCTGGTGTGTTCCATTTTGATCTTATGGAAACATTAATGTTTTTCTGCTGGCTGAGCCCAGTGTTCTTATATGGCCTTAAAGGGACTGTCTAGTGGCCAAAATGCATGTTTCAAAGTACTTTCAAATGCATGTTTTACATTTTGCATTGCTTAAAATATAAAATACTTACAGCTAGATGAAATTGTGAAATTACAACAGTTTGCAAGAAACCAGGCACTGCCCACACTAGCTGAGTAAAAGTAATTTCCTTTTTTTCTTTTTGGTACAGGAACCAATGAGAATAATTTCATTCAAATCAATGGAATTACCTGTCTCTCTAGTGACATCATCAGACAATGTGTTGTACTCTTAAGATATCCCACTGTGTACAAGAGCAAGTTTATCACAATCTACACAATATCTTTAATTCCAAGAGCACAGGAAGTGGATAAATGAAACAAAACTTTATATCCTCAGTGTCTACACAATCAGTGATGTTGCCCACGCAGTAAACATGCAGCGTAATCACTGAGGATATTAAAATATACTTAAAATAATAATACTATACAAGCAGGAATCTTCATCTTGCACCAAAGTGAGTTTGGGGACTAGACTGTCCCTTTAACTCTAGTTACTGGTTTCTGACCTTAAGGTCTCTGTGAACCTTCCACTGGTCTCTTCTCATGTATCCAGCATGCTTGTGTTTGGTGCTAACTGAATAACTGGGTTGTGTAACTTGGCTGCAGCTGATACAAACAAACAAACAAACATGAAAAAGGACCATTTATAGGTATGTTTCTGTAGCATTCTCCCTGGTTGTACAAACAGTATGCACAGGGCAACGTTTCTCAGGAACATGAAATAGACCTTATTTTCCATTTCCCCCTGTGTTTCGAAGCTTTACTGGCAGAAGTTTCCAACATACATTTTTGGTACATAAAACTGTGATTAGCATAATATTAACCTATTATTTTCTTTTGAAGTCACTGCTAACAAAAATACTATTTTGGGTATGAAAATTGAGGCTAACGATGTTCTATGCTGAACACATGTTCTAAATCAGGGGTCCTCAAACTATGGCCCGCGGGCCACATGCGGCCCGCTGAGGACATTTATCCGGCCCGCGGGGGTGCTGCCGGCATCCCCCCCACCCCCTCAGCGCTGTTTACCTTTTTTTTTTTTTTCTGGCAGCCGCAGATGATGCGGCTGCAGGAAAACGAAAAAAAAAATCACCGCGACCGGATGTGACGTTATGTCACGTCCGGATCCGGTAACTGTTTCCCTCCTCCGCAGGAGGACACTGCGCGAGACGTCCAGGGACACAGCAGCTGGAGGTAAGTGATGGGGAAGCGGGGGAGGAGGGAGGTATAACGAGCACTGGAATGGCACACTATTTCTGGGCATCTGACTGGCACAATATTACTGGGCATCTGAATGGCATAATATTCATGGGCATCTGACTGGCACAATATTCCTGGGCATCTGACTGGCATAATATTACTGGGCATCTGAATGGCAAAATATTCCTGGGATCTGACTGGCATAATATTCCTGGGCATCTGACTGGCACAATATTCCTGGGCTCTGACTGGCATAATATTCCTGGGCTCTGACTGGCATAATATTCCTGGGCATCTGACTGGCATAATATTACTGGGCTCTGACTGGCATAATATTCCTGGGCATCTTACTGGCACAATATTCCTGGGCTCTGACTGGCATAATATTCCTGGGCTCTGACTGGCATAATATTCCTGGGCATCTGACTGGAATAATATTCCTGGGCTCTGACTGGCATAATATTCCTGGGCATCTGACTGGCTTAATATTACTGGGCATCTGAATGGCAAAATATTTCTGGGCTCTGACAGGCATAATATTACTGGGCATCTGAATGGCACACTATTCCTGGGCATCTTACTGGCACAATATTCCTGGGCTCTTACAGGCATAATATTCCTGGGCTCTGACTGGCATAATATTCCTGGGCATCTGACTGGAATAATATTCCTGGGCTCTGACTGGCATAATATTCCTGGGCATCTGACTGGCTTAATATTACTGGGCATCTGAATGGCAAAATATTCCTGCGCTCTGACTGGCATAATATTCCTGGGCATCTGACTGGCGCAATATTCCTGGGCATCTGACTGGCATAATATTGCTGGGCATCTGAATGGCAAAATATTCCTGGGCTCTGACTGGCATAATATTAATGGGCATCTGACTGGCACAATATTCCTGGGCATCTGACTGGCATAATATTACTGGGCATCTGAATGGCAAAATATTCCTGGGCTCTGATTGGCATAATATTTCTGGGCATCTGAATGGCAAAATATTACTGGGCATCTGACTGGCATAATATTCCTGGGCATCTGACTGGCATAATATTACTGGGCATCTGAATGGCAAAATATTCCTGGGCTCTGACTGGCATAATATTACTGGGCATCTGACTGGCATAATATTCCTGGGCTCTGACTGGCATAATATTCCTGGGCATCTGACTGGCATAATATTCCTGGGCATCTAACTGGCATAATATTCCTGGGCTCTGACTGGCATAATTTTCCTGGGCATCTGACTGGCAAAATATTCCTGGGCATCTGACTGGCAAAATATTCCTGGGCTCTGACTGGCATCATATTCCTGGGCTCTGACTGGCATCATATTCCTGGGCATCTGACTGGCATAATATTCCTGGACATCTGACTGGCATAATATTCCTAGGCATCTGACTGGCATAATATTCCTGGGCTCTGACTGGCATCATATTCCTGGGTTCTGACTGGCATAATATTCCTGGGCATCTGACTGGCATAATATTCCTGGGCATTTGACTGGCATAATATTCCTGGGCATCTGACTGGCATAATATTACTGGGCTCTGACTGGCATAATATTCCTGGGCATCTGACTGGCATAACATTCCTGGGCATCTGACTGGCATAATATTACTGGGCTCTGACTAGCATAATATTCCTGGGCATCTGACTGGCACACTATTCCCATTGAAATACTGGTAAGTTTGTTGATTTAACTTTACTTCATTTTAAATATTGTATTTGTTCCCGTTTTGTTCAAAATAAGATATATGCCGTGTGCATAGGAATTTGTTCATAGTTTTTAATTTTACTATAGTCCGGCCCTTCAAAGGTCTGAGGGACAGTGAACTGGCCCCCTGTTTAAAAAGTTTGAGGACCCCTGTTCTAAATGGATTGTGTATTCATCATAATATGTGTCATTAACCCTCATATTTATTATATGGAATTTATTGTACATAAACATCTATCCAATGGGTTTGTCAAGTAATATAGAGGTGATGGAGCACCTTTAGAGAAAAATGTTTGCAAAACTAGTAACATAATAAGCATTATTATATTTTGTTAATATACTATTAATGTTAAGTCATTTTGGGAGAATAATCCAAACACATGAAAAAGAGACATACAAAAAAGTACAAACCTCCATAGCTCCCTGGAATTTCCATTGGTTGTGTGGATTGCATAGACATCACCATAGCCAAAGTCCCACTCACCATAACTTGATGTGGCCTGAACATGTCCCAAGACCGAACCTATTTGAGCAGAGTTTGAGATGGTTTGCATTGCTTAGAAGAGTTATGAAATTGTGTTGTGCTTTTTCTATGTGGGCTGAGATTCCTATATTCCATGCACAGTTAAAATCCTGAAGTGACTGGAACCCTTGAAACTTTATCAAGTACCTAGTCTTTCTTGCTAATGGAGGATCTGACCCAGACCATTCCCCAAACATTTCAGATTTCAAGCCTGTTTATAGGCTTCCATGACAAGTACCCAGCAAGGAGTTTAGTCTTGAATCCTGCTGTGATAGAGAATGCAATGGTGACATACATTACAAGAGAATATTTTACATAAGTCACAATGTTAATCTTTACAAGTCTATCAAATGTGCAGCAGACTATTTACCAGGATTAACCTATTTTTGCATGATGGTTCCTGAGTCATTTTTATTTATAGCAGTCTGGCCCTATGAAAAAAAATACTGAATTATAATGACATTTTTAGAGCTGTCTAGTAGGCTACAAGCCCCCATTCCTGCCATGTGTTACAAATGGTTATGTTCCCTTTGTGGTTACATTGTTCATTTTTAATTGAAAGGTAGACATTAATATAAAGCCAGATGTACAGACCTACAGGGTCTGCTGAGGATTTTTATTTTTTATCATTTAATACACTTGTGGTCTTCTTTATGTTGGGAAAGATTCACTAAGACCTTAATTATCTAGGTGTTTTAAGATGTTGCACATTAATCGACAGGCATATGCTGCATTACTTACTTTTATGCTATGTAAAGTGTTAACACATGTAGCTTTATGGATGCTCTCGACTCAGAACACATTTGCTGTATCTTTATATTTTCATTTTAAAGAGGTACATCCAGATGTGATGAATGAAACACAGCTGTTCATGAATTGTACCATTAAATTCTTATTTTTAATCTGATTAATATATTTTTTTTTGGGGGGGGGGGGGATATATGTGGATGATATCTTTAGTTCAAGTAGGTTATAAAATGGTGTTCTTTAAAAAAGGAAATAATAGTTCACAATGAAATGAAACAAATCCAAAATGTGTTTAGAAACTCTGACTAGAGAGCTGCTGACGAATTAATGGATAAGAAGCCTAAATTATAGATAAGCAGACCACACATTGGCCTGGATTCAATGCCAGCCTCTATCTGAAAAACAAGGGTAAGCGATAAATTAACAGACATTCTTGATTCAGTGGCTGCCACTAATAAAATCCCAGTAATAACAATTAAACACATACTAATTACCGCACAACAAGTGAATCAGTGAGGTGTGGGGACCATTAAGAGGTCGTTAAATGAAAAGTGTGGAAATAGACACTTGCCTGGAAGATGAAGACCCCTCAGCATGTGACACTATATGGGGAGAGAGAAAAAACAATAATGAGTATTAGTACATGTAAATATTTGTCATCCTTTACATATTAGTCAATTTCAAGCTGCATGGTGGTTAACCTGTCATCTATACACATAACACCAATCTTGACAAATATAGTCTTGTTAATCTCGCTCCTCTAATAAATTATTATTGAGCATCAGTCTGGAGTAATTTATACCTATGTCTCCTGTAATTATGCCATTAACCTGTTTCTACACTGATTGTCTCCTATTACCATATATGCTATCTAAGGTCACCTGAGTACATCAACAGGAGTCACCTATATCATGAGGCGCAAGTGGGTCCTAGGATCCCGGACATCTACACCTCCAGGGAGTCCTTCAACTGCTGTTGGTCTATTACATTGGAGGATCAGCTCCTGTCAGGCCTTGTAGATAAAGGGTATAGATGCAGAGCCATGCCAAGTTGGGTGCACCGCTCTGGCGCCCCAGACCTCAGGTGTTCAGGGGGTGCTGCAAATCGGGTGTGCTCTGTAAATTTTAATCAATGCCAGCACCCTAGTGAAAGGCTCTAGCTCCGGGAGCACTTGTGGACCGTTCTAGCTGTCCAGTATATTTTGTATCTCAGAAGCAGCCAAGTGTTTGTTCCCAGCACAGGTAGTACAGTATGTGAGATTCAGGTCTGTGACTCTTTCAACACAAACTTGCTCTTCGCACTGCTGTCTGGCCAATGGGAAGGGAGCATGGGGATAAGAGCTCAAATCCTCACCTCCTGACCTGCACTGGCTGTCTGGCTACATTAGAGTCCAATATCCACCAGGGGAAAGCTATTTTTCAGAGGTGATGTTGCTCAGGTCGGCACTTTATTCGAATTTCACAAATCTCCAAAACTCGGCTACTCAATATCCTTGAATTCAGGTCTGAATCAGCTCTTGGGGCCGTTTGGTGACCAAAGCATTGGAAGCATTCAGATAGGGACAATTTTTATGTAAAAACATACAATTTCAGCTACTCAGTATCTGCCGATCATCCCCCAACATGCTACGAATTTGGGAAACACAAAATCTGCCCATTTTTATTCTCAAGATTTTAGCTGGACAATTGAATAGAAAAGTGTAGAAGAATTATAGTAAATACAAAAATATTTATATACAATTATAATATATTAATGTTATAAATTAATATAAGCATATTTTCATTTTTATTGAACATTATTTAAGATTATTTTATGTTCATTTACTTTAATGCGTCATGTTGTTTTTCTAATATTTTTATTAAACTTTATTTTATTAAACTTTGGGCCATTTCAGGAGAACTTTGTCTATTTTGACTTTGGAAAATATTTTCAGTGAATAAAGCCCTACGAGTACCTGCTATTTGGAATACAATGTAACTGAACAACTGTGCCTGTTGGGTGCCTTTTTCTCATACTAAGTTGTATTATTCTTAGTCTCAATATCCATCCATATGATTCAAACTCCAGAGGAGTCACCAGGGCATAAGTAAGTGAGGCCTGAGATGGTCTAAGTCAAATTGCCATAGGGTCTACTCAATAGACAATTTCAAGCTTAAGCCAATGTAACTTAGTTGGAAAAAGTCTACTTTGCCCTTAAGTTTGAAATTCCTATCTTAATTCCCTGCAATTCTCTCTTCATTGAGTAGACCCTCCTGTGATGCTTCTCTCTCAAGGTCGTACAGTAGGAAAAGCAGTTGTGTAGGTCAAGAAAAACCTTGACAAAATGGTTGCGCATCTGTTTTGTCCAGTTTCTTTCAGCCATGAAGGGCTGTTTAATTCTGTGATGATAAATATTCCTCTCTTCTGTTTTTCCCTCTTTCTCTTTTTTTGTAGATATTGAATTGTATTACAAATACATTAACACATAGTATTAAAAGGGTTGTTTCTCACTTGTACTACAGACACAGATATCTAAACGGTCTCTGTATATAGTGAACAAAACAATTTATTTGATAGGTGCCTAGGGCGGCAAATTTTGGGGGGCGGCAGCGCCCCCCAGCACTGAAAAAAAAAAAAAATGAAAAATAAAATGAAAAATAAAAAAAAATGTAAAAAAAAAACCCGGCGCGTTTGCAGGCAGAGACGGAGGTGAGAGGGGATCGGAAGATCCCCCCTCACCATCGCTCTGCCTGCCAGGCTGCACGGGGAGCTGAACAGGCAGCACAGAGAAACCTCCGTGCTCCCTTTTCGGCTCCCCGTGCAGTGTGACACGGAAGTGCCGAAAGTCACGTGACGTGCGCGCTGACGTCATACGCGCACCGGGTTACATGACCTGTCGGCACAACCGCCTGGGAGCCGAACAGGCAGCATGGAGAAGACCATGCTGCCTGCCACTAGCCACCAGGGAAAGGTAAGTGCTGGGGAGAGGGGGGGATTTGGGGAAATTAGCTGGGGCTTAATATTAAGCTGGCATATTAAATGGCAAATAACACTGGCATAAATTGGGCAAATTGGCTGGCATATTAAATGGCAAATAACAATGGCATAAATTGGGCAAATTGGCTGGCATATTAAATGGCAAAAACAATGGCATAAATTGGGCAAATTGGCTGGCATATTAAATGGCAAATAACAATGGCATAAATTGGGCAAATTGGCTGGCATATTAAATGGCAAATAACAATGGCATATAATTGGGCAAATTGGCAGGGGCATATTAAATGGCAAATAACAATGGCATATTATTGGGCAAATTAGCAGGGGCACATTACATGGCAAATAACACTGGCATATAATTGGGCAAATTGGCAGGGGCACATTAAATGGCAAATAACACTGGCATATTATTGGGCAAATTAGCAGGGGCACATTAAATGGCAAATAACACTGGCATATAATTGGGCAAATAAGCAGGAGCACATTAAATGGCAAATAACACTGGCATATTATTGGGCAAATTAGCAGGGGCACATTAAATGGCAAATAACACTGGCATATTATTGGGAAAATTGGCATGGGGCGCATTACATGGCAAATAACACTGGCATATTATTGGGAAAATTGGCAGGGGCACATTAAATGGCAAATAACACTGGAATATTATTGGGCAAATTGGCTGCGGGACATAACATGGCAAATAACACTGGAATATTATTGGGCAAATTAGCAGGGGCATATTAAATGGCAAATAACACTGGCATATTATTGGGCAAATTAGCAGGGGCATATTAAATGGCAAATAACACTGGCATATTATTGGGAAAATTGTCTGGGGCTTATTAATGGCAAATAACACTAACATATTATTGGGCAAATTGGCAGGGGCAAATTAAATGGCAAATAATACTGGCTTAATATTGGGCAAATTGGCTGGGGCATACTACCGGTAAATGGCAGAATAACACTGGCATATTATTGGACAAATTGGCTGGGAATATTAATGGCAAATTATACTGGCATAATATTGGGCAAATTGTCAGGGGCTGATTAAATGGCAAATACGGGCATATTATTGGGGAAATTGGCTGTGACTTATTAATGGCAAATAATACTTGCATATTATTGGGCAAATTGGCTGGGGTGTATTAATGGCAAATGATACTGGCATATTATTGGGCAAATTAGCTGGGAAATATTATGGGCAAATAATATTGGCAATGTGTATGTAATGGGGTGATGGGGCATGTCCTTGGTGTGCAACGTGGGTTATGGGTCATGTCGTGGGTGTGCATTGTGGGTAGGGGGGGTGCCCAAAATTTGTCTGCCTAGGGCAGCACAAAACCAAGATACACCTAAATGCTTGAACTATCATCAGTGTGCTTTGCTGTTTTTATCATCAGCTATCGAACAGAAGACAGACTGGTCTGTTATCACTGACACGATGAAAGGGTTATATCTGTGCCCTCCGTAAGACCCACTCACATTTTCATGATCGGGCACCATAACTAAACACCTTAAAACTTTGTTATGTTCCGCTTCATGTAACACTCAGTATGTAATATTCTAATCGTATTTCACACTGCCTGTAGCTGGTGCTTCATAAAAATCCAATCTAAATGCATTTTCTTTTTTTTGCAATAAAAGCAATACAGTCAAGGTGTCCCCTGGTGCTGTCCTTATATGTTGCCACCTAAGTTAATTTTTGCTCAATGTAGAACACCCCTTTTCCTAAAGGACTGTGAAATAGAGGATTAACTATTTTTATTAAGGGTGGAGATGACCATTCCTGCTATAATACAAGACCACCTGACAATGCGTTAACAAACTGGAACTTGCTGAGTATGTGCGGGTCATTTAAACAGTGTAAAGGTGGCAACAGCAAACAGATTTTTATTCATGGTTACTATGCAGCACAGTTCAGTAGCACACATTAAGTTCACAACAAACACTAACTGATAGGAATGTGGACACACAATGCAACAACCGTATTAGGGAGAAGGTAAGTATTCTGATTCAACCTGTAAACTGGGTCTTAATTTGAGTGGTAGTAGGAGGTCTTCAGTCCAAATCAGTGATATCTTTGGTTGAGCAGTGGGCACAACAAAAAAGTAATTGCTGCATGTATACCACTCTCCGGACACCAGAAAAGCAAAGTACCAGTTAGAGATCAAGAACTGGTACTGAGAGACTGGATAGAGGACACACAGCCGATGGTACAGAGAGACTGGTTAGAGGACACACAGCAGATGGTACTGAGAGACTGGATAGAGGACACACAGCCGATGGTACAGAGAGACTGGATAGAGGACACACAGCAGATGGTACTGAGAGACAGGATAGAGGACACACAGCCGATGGTACTGAAAGACTGGATAGAGGACACATAGCCGATGGTACTGAGAGACTGGATAGAGGACACACAGCCGATGGTACTGAGAGACTGGATAGAGGACACACAGCCAATGGTACTGAAAGACTGGATAGAGGACACACAGCCGATGGTACAGAGAGACTGGATAGAGGACACACAGCAGATGGTACTGAGAGACAGGATAGAGGACACACAGCCGATGGTACTGAGAGACTGGATAGAGGACACACAGCCGATGGTACAGAGAGACTGGACAGAGGACAAACAGCCGGTGGTACTGAGTGAATGGATAGAGGACACACAGACGATGGTACTGAGAGACTGTATAGCGGACAAATAGTTGATGTACTGAGAGTCTGTATATAGGACACACAGATGGTGGTACTGAAAGACTGAATTTAGGACACTTAGTCGATGGTACTGAGAGACTGGAAACAGCACACAGTCAGGACACCTTCAGAGGTCTAGTGGAGTAGATGCCTCAGGTCACGGCTGTTTTGATGTACAAAAGGGCCCTACACAATATTGGGCAGGTATTCATAATGTTATTGGTGGTCGGTGTATGTTTTTAGTCCAGAATAAGGATTTATCAAATGAAAGCAGACAGATACGTCATTAGAGAAATAGCTACATTGCACAGAGTTGTTGTTAATTGTAAATTAAAACTGGTAAGTGGAGAACATTGGGGGTTCTGTCCTGGATCCAATTTTTGAATTTGTTCATTAATGAACAAAAGGCCATGTTTTTGTTTTTTATAGATGATACAAAATTAGGAAGGAAAATACAGAGTTAACTGGATGTTCACTGTCTACAGGAGCAACTGAATAAAAAGTTATGATGGGGAAACTGTTAGCCAAGACAAATTAGGGATAGTTGTTAACAGAGATGTAGCGACAGTGAGAAAAGTGGATGCTTCAAAGTCTTTGAAAGATTTTGTTAGGTAAATAAAGGCAAATGTTCACACGGGAGCAGAAAATGATATGCCTCTGTATAAAACAATGGTAGGACAACACATCGGCTATGCTGTTGAATTTTGGAGAAACTGAAAAATTTGTGAAACTGAAAAAAGTACACAGACCTTAGAGGGCAGATTATAACACTGTAGAAATTAATTAGGCAATCTTACAAATCCAATTGACATTTTGGAGTCAAAAATGGTTGTTGTTTTTTTCCTTTTGAAGCAAAATTGGAAACTGCTTCAGTGTCATTTTTAGAATCAACAGCAGCAACAGTGATGTGTTACAGGCTGAACTTGATGGATGTGGGTAATTTATTTAACCTAAATTACTATATCACTGGACATGCATTTTAAAATCTAAATTCTATAGTGAAACATGGGTCTTATATTATCCGCGATTCTCTTACGTCATCTGCCTGTATGAGAAGGGGCTAAGAATTTTCCCTGTCTAAATAACTTCCAATTTGCACAGTGTGTAAATGCAAGTTGAACATTAATCTCTCCAATGCTGTGCGTCTCCCAGCGATGTATTTGCATCTATTTTGATAATGGGAAGTTTAATTAAATTCCATACATTTTAGACTATGTTGTTTCCAGATGGAATTCTCTTTCTGGAGTGCTGCAGGATATTAACCCTCACACAGCCATCAGCTATTTCACAATGTTTCTCTGTAACTCTATCAGAATGATAGAATAAATAATTGCATGGCACGCATATTGCCCATTTCTGACATATCGCTTTATAAGGAAACATGATGAGACCAGCAGGGTGTCAAATGAGATCCTTGTAGTTGCCCTTTACAATATTCACTGGGAGAGTGAAGCAATGAGCCCGATGGGATGATTGTTTTCAAGGAGTTAAACCTAATGTTCCTTTATTTTAACTGTTTCTGCACCAGGTGCTGTGAAATTTGACCTAATAGTTTTGAGAGCAGTACGGTGCATGGATACACTGCCCGTTTATGGTTCATTCTTTTGGCATACAGGATGTTAATATTGGACCAGTCATTCTTTCTTCCCCATAGGACAGCTTTTATTCTAGGCTCCCGTTGAGGGGCAGAGGTTGATCACGAACATTCTCTGCTCCTTCGATTGAACATGCCGTTCAAGGATGAAATTGAAAGCATTTTTCTTTGTCTTTGGAATGACGGTGCAGACAGTGCCGGAGGCAGATCCAGGTTTGGATGTTCAAGCATCTGCAGAATGATATGTGCAGAATGATATTGAGAAGGCTTTGGGTAGATATGGAATTTGTACAGATATAGCGCTCACAGAGAAAAATGAATGGAGATATGAGCATTACATAATGGCGCCAATAGATGGTATAACGGACATGGCTCCTGTACAGTTCCACAAAACACTGATGAGTATAACTGTTTACCAAAGAGAGATAATGAATATTCAGAAGAACCTCTGCTAGACGCATAGAAAGGATAACAACTGTTAAGCTTCACACCTTGGCTGCACAGTAATAAGTATCTATCTCATAAATAGGGACCCTTTTGATTTTATATCAGGTTTTTGTTCATTGAAGGTGTTGCTGAATTTGTCTTGTGTGATAATTTAACAGGTGCAAAATCACTTTCAGTTTATTGAACAAATATATGGTAATAGACTTTAGTTCCAACAAGTATGAGTGGACAGAAAATATACTGGATGTGGAGCTGGACTGGAGGACAAGGGAAGAAACCAAGAACAGTGCAAGCAGAATAAAGCAAGCCGTATCTCAGGAAGCCGGGATAAATGGCCAATTTCCAGAGGAAAGCAAGGTCAGGAAACCAGCAATAATACAAAGTCCAGAAACAAGCCGTGGTTAGGGAGCCAGAAATCAGGATACAGGGTCAGGATTCCAACAATACACAGGTCCAATGTGTAGCGGAGGTTAGGAAGCCAGAAATCAATATACAAGGTAGACAGAGTCAGGAAGCCAGGTAATAAATGCAAAGTCCCGAGACAAGCCAGGGTCACCGAGCCAGAAATCAATACAAAGTCCAGAGGGAAGAAAAGGGTCAGGAAACAACACAATAAGGGGGTACACACCACCAGAGGGGGCTCTAGACTTTGTGTGGCCTTAGGCGAAAGTCGAACATGAGGCCCTCACGGACACACATTATTAAATAAAATATATGCAAGTGATAATAAAAATGAACTGTAGAAATAGCATATTTCAAGATCAGACTCAAATCCCAGCTTCTAGAAATGAACAGCTCCTAGAATTTTATTTGTCTCATAATTATTCTACAAACATCTATAAACATTTGGTATAGATAAAATTGTGTGCGGCTGACTAACTCACATTGTTATTGCTGTGTCCTAAATGTGAACACTAACACATATCACACAGTCATTCATAGACACACTCAGTGAGCACACACTGACTCACAGACACACTCAGTCAGCACACAATCACATTCAGCCAGCACACACTGACTCACAGACACACTCAGAAAGCACACAATCACACACTAAGAGAAACACTCAGCCAGAAGGAAAGGTGCTCAATGTTGAAAGTGGTCTCACAGACCACGTTGTGCTAGAAGATTGGCACTTTGTTCTTCCTCACAGCACCGGATGCACTGTGATTTAGCCATTCAAAATGCCAGAATTTTGCCACTCAATTTGCCAGGATTTAGCCATTTAATATGCCAGGATTTAGCCCCTTAATATGTCAGTATTTACCCCCTCAATATGCCAGGATTTAGCCCCTCAATATGCCAGGATTAAGCCATTCAATATGCCAGGATTTTGCCCCTTAATATGCCAGGATTTTGCCCCCCAATATGCCAGGATTTTTCCACTCTATGCCAGGATTGTGCCCCACAATATGCAAGGATTTTGCCACTCTATGCCAGGATGGATCTTGCCCCTCAATTTGCCAGGATTTTGCCACTCTATGCCAGGATTTTGCCCCTCAATATGCAAGAAGGTTGCCCCTCAATATGCCAGGATTTTGCCACTCTATACCAGGATTTTGCCCCTTAATATGCCAGGATTTTGCCCCTCATTATGCCAGAATTTTGCCCTCACAATGCCAGAATTTTGCCTCTCAATATGCCAGGATTTTGCCACTGTATGCCAGGATATTGCCCCTCATAATGCCACTATTTTGCCCCTCACAATGCCAGGATTTAGCCTCTCACTATGCCAGGATTTTGCCCCTCACCTCATTATGCCAGGATTTTGCCCCTCACCTCATTATGCCAGGATTTTGCCCCACACTGTGCCAATATTTAGCCACTCATTATGCCAGGCTTTGCTCGTTTGTGCCACCCTCCTCCCCCCCTTCCCTAGTACTTACCTCCACGCTGCTCTCCATTGTTTCCTACGTGCATCTTCTCTCCTGCACGGAGGAAGGAAGTTCTGGTCGCGGTTTTTTTTTAAACTTTATTGAAGCTGCGCGGGTTCAATAAAGTTTAAAAAAAAAAAAAACTGTGATCAGAGCTTCCTTCCTCCGTGCAGGAGAGAAGGTGCACGGAGGAAACGTCCCAGGTTAGTGTAACAGGGAGCTTAACGGCAGCGTTAAGCTCCCTGATACATCAAAGGTAATAAGGTGAGTTAGGCAGCCGCGAGGCCCCCATGAGTGCGAGGCCTTAGGCGGCTGCCTAACTCGCCTAATTAGAGAGCCGCCTCTGCACACCACATTGGAGCACAGTATCACTGAGCGCCGAATGTAGGTAAAAGACACCTTAATATAGTGGTCATTGCACAACCGTCTGCTAATTGCTAGCACAGCCTCTTATTTTTTGTCATAGAGACTTGGCTGGGTCAAGTGTGCAAGTGGCATGCTGCGGATGCAATGCCAACCAGCATGTGCGTTCATGGGAGGAGACTCACGAGGAAGGGCACCCCCATGCAACTGCCAGTCTTGAAGAGGGCAGTGACCATGTGATGACAATGTGAGCGGCATAGCTGCATAGTCACTTCAAGGAGTCCAGCGCTAGTGGACATCCTTCTTGGACACGTCATTCCAAGGTGGCTGTGTGTTTTTACAGGGCCATTTTTGTACACATAATGGCCTAGATTCTATTCCCCGTTAATAAAAAAATCTACCGTTATCGGTAATTTATCAAGCAGTTTTGATCCTATGCATTCCGCTAATGAGGTCAATGGGAAAGCCACAATCAGTTGCAAAAATGCACACAGTTCACTGTCGGCATCTTCCAAACTGCATTCCCGACACAAGCTGTGTCAGAAAGGAAATTCAGATGCCACATTCGGCCCCTTCGTTCATTTGTGTCAGTGACACAGGAGGGGCTGGGGACTGAAATAAAGTATAAAAAAAATGTTTTTAATAAGTTCATATAAGTTCATTATTGAAAAAAAAACATTGTTAAAAAAGATGTGCAGTCACAAACACTCAGAGGTGTACACCCCCCCCCCCCCCCCCCCACATACCAAACAGTACTACATTAGACACACACTGCACATCAATTACGAACAAAAACTTACGGACAATACACTAACAAAAGTGCATTGAATACAGAGCAGTGGTCTAGTAGCAGGAATTAGCAGCAGAAAAAACAAACCAGTTTGCTGCGCTACAATAGTGCATACGACAGCTTCTTCAAGAACTTTGGCTTCTCCCAGATTTTTTCATTTTGCATACTGCCTTCTGTCTCATTCCTGGTTTCCCCTTCTACTAATCTTTATGTGAGCAGTGGGGATGGTCCCCCTTTACCATTTCACCCCTCTTACTTTACCCGATACACCCCAAGAAAGACACGAGGCATAATTGGAGTTAAAATAGGCCACAGCATTTGTTGAAAGAACAGCTCTCATACTGCATTAGCCAAACAACTCCTTTCTTATATTTATTATTAAATTCTTAAACACATAATGCAGTATAAAGCTATCTGTTCCTTATCCTTGCCAGTCTACCAATTAACCCTTAAATCCAATCTTTTAATAACACTTTACTTAAATACCTAACTGAAACACTTAACTTAAATATTCAAACTTTATTAAATAAAACATTCTAACACTACCCTTGGGGGCGTTCCCTTCCCCCCTCATCCTTTTGTAATTAACACCTTCCTTTTCTAATGCTGACCACTAGCCGGCTATAAGCTCAGTGGGCACGTCCATTTGTTCAATGGGCAACCCCGAACTTCTTCATTCCAATTAACACACTCTCCTTTTTCCTTCTTTCCTGACTGGCAAGGACTCAACCCCGCTAGCTGCAACAAGAAAGAACCAATTAGTGCGAAACAACCGAAAAACATACAGGGAGGGCAGGTGAGAAATTGTTACCGACCTGGTATAATAGAAAATGGCTGACAGGGAATGGTAGCCCTGATCCCTATTTACCCTCCCGTCTACCTATCTCCGCTCCCAAATATAGCAATCCCCTAGACACACATATCCATATCACTCACCTCACTCATACATGGCCCCTGTCCACCCAGCTTTCAGCCTGTTTCCCAGGGATCTAATGAAGCCATGTCCCGTCTTAATGCTTGACTTGTATTGTCCTTGACACATCCAATGACTGAGGACATGCTAGTTCCTCTTGTTGCTCTTGTCCTGTACCTTTTCCAGACCAGTGTTTCCCTACAATTTGTCTGTGATGAAAAATAACCAAAGCCCCATCTCAAAAATAACATTTAACTTGCACATGAATAAAATATTATTTTTGTCTTACAAAAATGACAGCTCTGGGAAAATTAAATAAATATGTTTAATTCCCTGTGCGCTTTATTCCACTCTTGCAAAATTCCGACTCATACCAGTTTTCTTATAATTTCTCTACGGTTTCTTTAAATCTTCAGACATAATGCTTTACTAGCCAATAAAAAGCAATTGGCAACTCTGCCAGTTTATGTGAAAATCAAATAACAAAGTGTAATATCTATACATAATTCATAATGTTTTCAATGCGGCATTAGAAGAAACAAGATTTATTGTGCCAGAAAGATCATATTTACTTAAAATGCAGCCGCTGGAAGAGACATAGTGTTAAATGAGCATTTCATTACAAAAACATAAATCTGAAACAAATCTCACTTCCAGCTCATCTCCCACCAACCGTGGAATATGAGTTACACAAAGTGGGATTTGGGGCTTTTTTTGTTCTCCTATCATTGATATTTTTTTTCTGAATACAATTCACAAGGAAATAACCCCAGTGATACTTTAGAATTTTATGTTCCATTTTTCTCATATGACACATTTGAATGAGTCTTAGAAAAAAACACTTAGAACTGAGCTTCATTCCAGTTTCAAAATGATTTGCCCCTCAAGCATTAAACCCTAGCAGTGCAATGTCTTTATGCAGGGAACATGATATTACTGATGGTGGGCCCAAGACCTGTTATAAGGTAGTGGTAGGGGTGGTTGCAGGCTTTTGAGCACCCTACGTAAAAAAACAAATAAGCTATTGGTCCTCTCTCCATAACTGTCCCCCCACCCCCCTCTTCACCACAGAGCAGTTGCTCCAAAACATGGCAACCTCGAAGTCTCAGTGACATTTCCAACTAAATGGGAATCACTTGTGAACGGTGCTCCATGGAAGCATTCTTCAGAAGTCTGTTTATTGAGACAGAAGTTGTTTCTGATTAAAAGTTACCATGGAAGTGTTTAGTCTTTTCCTTCATTGGGTTGTTCGTAAAACTTAACTGAAGAGGATAAATTCTATATTTATTAGGCAGGGACGTACTTAGAGCATTTGGCACCTGGGGCGGATCCTGTTTTTGGCACCCTTCCCCAACTTTAAATGTAAAAGACACCCACATTTTTTTAATGCTTTCAAAAATATTTGTAACTTGTAGAATTTGTAAACAGTTTGTCATATCTGTGGGAGATGGGAAAGGGGAGGGAAGGTTAGGGGAATTACATACTATTGTAAATTGTTGATCCCCTATTCATGTATGTTTGTAAATTATTTTGATACATATGTAAAAAAACAATATCTGTATAAAAAAACTGTCAACTTGAAAAAACTGAATTTACACACACAGTCTCACACTAACACACACACAGTCTCACACTTACACACATACTTAAACACAGACTGAAACTTACACACACAGACTGAAACTTACACAAACAGACTCACACTTACACAGAAAGACAAACACAGTCTGACCATTAATATGCCATTGTTAGTTTGCCCATGAATATGCCACAGCCAGTTTGACCATTAATATGCCATGGCCAGTATGCCCATGAATATGCCACAGCCAGATTGCCCGTGAATATGCCACAGCCAGTTTGCCCATGAATATGCCACAGTTTCCCATTAATATGTCACTGATAAATGTGCCCATGAATATGCCCCAACCAGTATGCCCATGAATATGCCACAACCAGTATGCCCATGAATATGCCACTCTTTGCCTATTTAAATGCCATAGCTAGTATGCCCATTAATATGCCACTCTTTGACCATTAATTTGCCACAGACAGTTTTCCCATTAACATGCCAGTCAGTATGCCCATTAATATGCCACTCAATGCCCATTTATATGCCACAGTCAGTATGGCCATTTATATGACACAGCCAATTTGCCCATAAATGTGCCATAGCCAGTATGTCCATGAATATGCCACTCTTTGCCAATTAATTTGCCACAGCCAGTTTTCCCATTAATATGCCACAGTCAGCCAATGTCCACTGGAGGGGTGTCATTGTCTGGGGTGGGCAGTATCTAATAAACCTGGGTACCCCAGCCAGTGGCACCCCTCCAATGAGTGGCACCCGTGGCGGATCGCACTTCCCGCGTAGTCCGCCATTGGTATTAGGATAAGAGAGGAGACAATTTTTCAAAAGTGACCAAGAGAGAAAGACAGAGGGAGGGGGGAGAGAAAGACAAGTGGAGGGAGGGAGGGGGAAGAGAAAGACAAGGGGAGGGAGGGAGGGAGGGAGGGAGGGGGAAGAGAAAGACAAGGGGAGGGAAGGAGGGAGGGAGGGGGAATAGAAAGAAAGAGGGAGGGGGGAGAGAAATAAAGAGGGAGGGGGAGAGAAAGACAAGGGGAGGGGGGAGAGAAAGACAAGGGGAGGAGGGGAGAGAGGAGAGGGGAGAGGGGAAGAGAAAAACAAGGGGGGAGGGAAAGAGAGATAACACTGGGGGAGAGAGAGAGACAACGCAGGGGGGGAGAGAGAGGCAGCATTGGCACATAAAAGGAAATTAAAAAAGAAATGCATTTGTTTAATGTAATCGTTGTTATTAAATATTAAAAAGCAATTTACATGTGAATATATACAAGTTCAACTTTTTTTTCCTATAGGGTAGTCTTATATTCAGGCTTTTAGTTTTTT
Organism: Pelodytes ibericus; assembly: GCA_036172795.1. Taxonomy (NCBI): domain Eukaryota; kingdom Metazoa; phylum Chordata; class Amphibia; order Anura; family Pelodytidae; genus Pelodytes; species Pelodytes ibericus. The sequence goes on along the minus strand of CM069858.1, from coordinate 181,746,499 downwards.
TCCTAAAGGAATATCCAAAGTTTGGGGGGTCGTCTTATAATCATGGTCGTCTTATAATCAAGCAAATACGGTATTTATCTCCAATAACCCCCGTCACACATATATTATTATCATATATCATTTTGTACATCACTACAGTATACCCTCTTCCTAGCTGATATTCCAAAATACTTCTTATTCGAGACACTTAGGACAAATGAGGAGGTCTAGGAGGAGAGGAGGCATGCTTACGTATAGCACAAGGGCCTCACTGTTATGCTACTATCTCATCTTCAATTCCCAGTTGCAACCATCTTTCCTAGATTTGTTTAAATTTCTCGGATTGATCATATATCTGAAAAAAAAACCTTCTCCATCCTACACTGCATTTCTATTTGGCTGGCCACCTGTAACAGGTTATTTCATTTTCTCTTCTCCAGTTTCTGGCAATCACCATCATTGCCAGGAACATCTGGGTGTCTCTTTCATTCCAACCCAGAAGGTCCCACTCTTAATGTAAAAGGGCCTTAGGTGAAGACGGAGGGATGATCCTTTTACATATATCTGAGTGGACGGAAAAAATTATCTCTCAGGTCTGTGCGATCTTATTACAGGACCACCATATGTGCTCAAAGGACCCCCTTGTGTGCTCTACATCTCCAGCATTCATTTTGGATAAATTGTTCCACCTTATGAAGTGTTTGTGGGACCATGCACCATCTATTCATCAGTTGGATTGTTAACTTAAATTTAGACTGAGTGACCCTATGAATCTGGGATCAGTTTTTGTTTCATAACTCCCCATGTATCCTGATATTCAGCTCTTTTTCCCAGCTCTGCAATGCAGGAGGTCATTTCACTGGGTACGTAAGAGCATATAGGTCTTTCCATCTACTTATTATGCCCTTCTTGGGGCCATTGACAAACATCTTATCCATCCATAATTTAACACTTGTCTTTTTTGGTCTAAAGAGTTAGTTTTAGTTATCTGGCTCATCAAGGGGGGATAACTGGATTGTATGATTTTGTTTATTCTTTGGGGATATTGATTCCAAGATCACCAATCCCTTCTTCTGTCCTACAGAAGGGATATTCTTCTTTTAGGTGATTTAACATTATCCTATCTACCCCACAGATCATCACCAGTGATTTATCTATTTTGAGCTTATAGTTACTTAGTGTAGAGTAAATCTCAATCTCTTCCAAAATACCCTTTAATGAGGATTCTGGGTCTGAAGTCATAAGTAAGATGTTGTGCACTTACATTGCTAATTTAAAATGTGTCACTCCCAGCGGAATAACCGGTATATCACTCCTCCCTCTTATTCTCATCGCCAGTGCCTCCAGGGTCAAAATATAAAGAATGGGGGCCACTGGCCAACCCTGTTGTGTGCTGTTTTTAATACTAAGTTCATCAGAACAGAACCCCTGCCCAGCTATTCTAGCAATAGGGTTAGTATACAAGGCCATGACAGAGTCAACTAGCTTCCCCCCACCTGAAACCAAACCCCCTCAGGGATTCTTCAAGGAAAAATCCAGCAGATCCTGTCAAATGCCTTCTCCGCATTCAGTGAGAGGACCACAATTTTGATCTCTCGTGATTCAGCATAATCCAGCAAATCAATTATTTTACGGGTATTTCTTAATAGATACACGTGGGTTTACTCACATACAAGACACAGCAGTTCCTGGTTGTCACATGCGCGCACAGCCAGTCAAAGCTCTGCTGATGCCATGCAAGGGACTCATGTATCAAAAGTACACACCAGTTTATCCTCATACTAGGGACAACTAAAATTTGAAAAATAATGTTTATTGTCCCTCTAAGCCTCTCTGCAACAACCATTGAATAGATCTTGGTATCGGTAATTATTAAGGAAATAGGTCTATAGTTACTAATAGAGATGGGCAAAACAAAAATTTTCGTTTCGTTTTCATCCATTCCAATGAAAATGTTATTTATTTCGTCCAAAACGAATTTCGTCCATTGCTGCATTCGTTTCAGACGAAATTCGATCATTATTTTCGTTTCGTTATATTCATTCGTACGAATGGAAAATAATTCACCTATTGGAGAATTTGGTTCAAAGAGTCTAATTAATCCGAATTCATCCCCTACCTTATGCTATTAAGCTGTTGAAATTTGTCTCTTTCATCCGAAAGCTTATACTATGTATTGAATGAACATAGGTGAAATGTTCATTCATACGAACTGAATGGTGAAATGAATGCAGCAATGGACGAAAATAGCCTCACTTCAGTAGTATAAGGTTGGAGAATTCGGTTGAAATGCTATTGAGCAGTTGAAATGTGGCTCTAAGTGGTTGGGAAATTCAGATATAGAAGCTTATGGACATCATTTTGTTGAAATCAAACAGAGAGAAACATAGAAAGTCAAATTTTAGTGTTGTAGATGTAAACCCAAAAATGTGATTAAAATAACATTAATAAAAGTGTATAAAAAATATTTGATATGTTGCATATTAAATAAAAAAAATTAAAAACCTGCGGTTTATATAATATTCACAGTTGGCAGTTTCACACGTTATTTGTTGGCTTTAAAGGGCCAGTATCCTTTATTAAGGCTACTTTGTATTTAAGTTTGAAATTCCTATATCAATTCACTACAGTTTCTCTCGTGGAGTATACCCTTTAGTGACTCCTTAAGATATATGGTTCATGCTTATAGAAGCTTATGGACATCATTTTGTTGAAACCAAACAAACAGAAACAAAAAAAGTAGAATTTTAGTGTTGGATATGTAAACCCAAAAGTGTGATTAAAATAATATTAATAAAAGTTATTTTTTTTTTTTATGTTGCATATTAAATTTAAAAAAATAACAGGAATGGGTTTGTTTGTTTTATTTTCCTTTCCCTTGCTGTCATTCTCTGTACTTCACAATCAGTATGTGAAGTACAGGGAGTGAATTGAAGGCAAACTCATGTAGATTGTATTGCTAAGAATTTTGATAATTATGGATGTGAAATATAAACTATTTTAAAATATATTACATGTTAAAAAAGTTTAGAAATTTCACATCTATAATTATCAAAATGTTTAGTAATACATTATACAAAATTGACAAATACAGAGAGACATACAGTATAGATTTTTTTAATCAAACTGAAAGCAATTCCCCAACATTACACTAGTAGTATGTCTGAAATCTGTGGAATTCATCCATTCATTCAATTCGGTTTGCATTGCAATACTGAAACTAAAGTCGAAATTGATACAAATTTGAGTCGAAATTGAGTCGACCTCCAAATTCGAATTTTGTTCGAAATGTGTCAAAATAAAGCCGAATTGCTGACGGATTCCACTGATCAGATCAAAGTCATAAGACAGTCATTATTCATTTAGGATCAGTTTTCTTCTGCATAGCATAATGTTATGCAGAATAAAAACTAATCTGATATGAATACTGAATGTCTGATGTGATTACTATGTTCTGTGGAATTCATCAATTTGGATGAATTCAACACTTTTCGACTCTATTTCCCCTCTATTTCGGTTTATGTAATGCCAATAGCATTACATACAATAACTTAAGCCGAAATTGAGACGAAATTCGAATGCGACATATCAGAATGGCTGTCAGCATCTGAATGAACGAATGGACGAATGTTTTTTGTTCATTTAGCATTCGTTCATTTGGATTTCGTTAGTTTATCATTTTCGTCATTTGGACGAATGAACGAAAATGCTATTTTCGTCCAAAAATGCATTTGTCCGAAAACGAATGCACATGTCTAGTTACTAATCTTGGTTACATCTTTTCGCTGCTTTGATATCAGTTTAATTAATGCTTGTAGCATTTCAGAGGGAAGAGTCCCTTTCTGTCCAATCTCTTTAAAGGTCTTAGTCAGCTGAGGGATTATTAAGGGGCTAATTTTTTTTTATAAAAGGAGTAAATAAATCCATCTGGGCCTGGAGCTCTGCTCAATTTGAGTTTTTTAATGGCCCTTTCCACCTGCCCCTCTGTAATCTCAGAGTCAAGGTTTTCTCTCTCCTCCTCCAAGGCCATTTGGAAGTTCAGACCATGTAGATATTTTTGTATTAGATCTCTACTTTGATATTGCGTTTCAGTGTTATATAGTTCATCATAATACTCTTTTTTTCTGGGGACACTGAGACCCTATCGTGGGAGACTATTTTAAAGATTCTAGCTTGTAAGATTTGTTTCATCATCATCATAGAATAGTTCACCCCTGCTATTAATTTCTGTTTTATGAACACTCTATTTTATCTATTTGTCTTCTAGTAGCATCACCGGGGGAATTCCTATTTTCTCTTTTTAGTTCTTCCAATCTAAGATACATTTGCAACAAGTTTTTAACCCTGGCTTTATTCAACTGACTTTCAGCCTTAATAAACAACCCTGGCACAAAGCCATATTCATGGACATATTGGCTGTGGCACATTTATGGGCAAATTGGCAAATTGGCTGTGTCATATAAATGGCCATACTGACTGTGGCATAAAAATGGGCATTGAGTGGAATATTAATGGGCATACTGACTGGCATGTTAATTGGAAAACTGTCTGTGGCGCTGACCCTCTTATCCCTATACTCCCATCTCTTATCCAGCTCAACGTCTGCGGCACAGTTAGAATCTCCAAAGCAGAGAAAGTGCCCCTGTATCCTATCCGAGAGCCTATCCAAAACCTTATTCAAGAAATGGACCTGCCTTTTATTGGGTCCATAGAAATTCAGCAGGGAAAATATTTGGTCATTGATTCTACATATTAGAAAGAGGTATATTCCCCTTTTGTCGGAAAGTTTAAACATCAATTCATATTTTATATTCTTATAAAAGAGGATTGCCACTCTTCTCTTTTTCCTTAACAAACATGGGGAATATTCCACAACTGGGTACCTCTTACTGATAAGCCTCTTTGCCTCCTCTCCTCTCATTTGTGTCTCTTGAGTGCCTCCAATATCAATTCTCTCGTCTGTCAACAATTTATCCACTAAAAATCCTTTTTTGAGCAGAGTTAATACTCTAAACATCTAGGGTTAGTAGACGAATTGGAGCTGTCATCCATATGCTTTCATGCTATTCCTCCTCCAACCTTTATGAGGTCCACAGGCAAGAACATATATGATTCACTAACAGCCGAGACTTACCCTAGGTGAGAAGCAAGAATATACATATGGAGAGAGAGAAGGAATAGAAAAAAAAAGAGAAAGAAAGTGTCTCCTTTCTGTTCTTTAAAAACCCCATCCCTACTGTGATTAAACATTTATATCTAGCCAACCTTTTACTTTATTCAAAATCTCTTTCTTCTTATGAAAATAAACACTTATTAATCCAATCCTTTCGCCTTCATGCTTAGAATTGTGTTACCCCTATTCCTCAACAGTGTACTCCCCTAGACCCCCAAAATGAAATCCTTTAGCTCCATTGAGTCTACCTACTTAGTGCAACATTACTTTAGTCCCCTTATGTCCAAAATCAATTTGACCCGAAATCCAAACTGTATTTCCCTCTTTATGCTCCTCCCTGAAACAGATTAACCCTAACCCATTTTACAATGGTCTTTTAAGGGAGCCATATCCCCTTGTGCGAGTCTCATGTTGACCACCCACTGGTGATACTTCTTCATCACATAAATATTCACGCCTTATATAAACTGTGTAAAATTTACACATTCCCCTTTGTCACTTGAGGTGGCCCTAGCCCCATAAACCCATTTCATATTTGCCCCATAATGTTGGGAGCTGTGGCTGCTGGCTGGGGTAAGTCCTGGGTCTACAATATGGGTGATGGGATAAAGTCTGCGTGTGCAATGTGGGGTCAACAATGTGGATGCTAGAGTAAACCCTGGATGTGCAATGTGGGTGCTGGTGTAAATCTTGGACATGCAATGTGGGTCCTGGGTGAGCAATGGGGGTGATGGGGTAAATCCTGGATGTGCAATGTGGGTGCTAGAGCGTGTCCTGGGTGTGCAATTCTCTCTGGGACTATAATTTTTTTTACACGAAAACGATGTTGCCCACTTTTCACAAACCAGACAATAAGGACATCATTACACTACATGAACCCAATACCATAAATTTTTTGGGCTACAAAACATTCACAGTTCAGCACCTACATCTCGAACAAATATCTGCTCAGGAGACAGACCACCTACTTTGAAACAGTCTGCCTTAATAACTAACCCCCAACACATTAAACACCATCTTCCTTACAGTATTCATCCTCTGCTTGAGGGGGGGGGTCAGAGGAACCATGAACCTGGTTCCAAAAAGAAGAATTCATGTGCGGAATGGAGGACATGATATTATCTGCACAAGATAGGTTTGAACAGTAAACAAAAATATGGTTCTAATGGCTGGAATTGATGTCTTCAGCGCACTTAGAAGACGTATTATCCACAAACAGAAAAATAGTGCCAATTACACCTCCAAAGGAGGAATTAAACCCACCGTCCCACGAACGACAACTTACCTCCAACCAACACCCCCCCAACCATGAACAACAGACATATTTCCCTGGTGACTTTAAAAATTATATTCATGTTTTCATTTAAGATAAAAAAAAAAAAAAACAGAATACAAGTAATTGAGCAGACTAGATGGACCACATGGTTCTTCTCTGCTGACACACTCAATACTTCTCTGAAAGTATATTTTTATGTAATTCATTGTTCAGCAGACTGGATATCTATATTCTTGCTTGTACATTGTTGTCTCCTGACCTGTGAAATATAAAAACGTGTTAACCTTTATAAATATTAGGAATTTTATAGCATTTCTGTAGCATTGTAGGCATGAAATATGTAACGATGCTAAGAATTTAAGATTATTTTTTTTATCTGTTTCTATTTTAATTATCAGCCATTGCAAACTGAATAAATTGAAAAATATCGATTGTCCAAAAATACAAATAATAATGACATTCAATTACATTTTACCAGCATCTCTTTGGATGTATTAATACCTTACTTACTATATTGTAACTGTTTACCTCTCAACTGGTAGATAACCAGTGAATTCCGTCATTACCCAGATTTGCATTCCCTGTATTCACTGATTCTACCTTAGTCTGTGGTGTCTTACAAGTGTAGAGCCATTTTGCACAAAATAAACACCAACCACTCCACTCTAGATAATAGCAGGCAGGTATTAAAGGGGCTCTATTACCAAAACCTTGGTTTTACTGCAAATTTTGAGAATAAAAAAATGATCAAAAATTATCTATGCATCGTGTTTGCAGAGAAAAATGTGTTTTAAATGTGTCTGTGGTGTCTTCTGTTGATGATATCACCTGTGACTCCATATGCAAATTACACATTTACCATTGAAAAGCAGTTCAATTGCAAATCAAACCACAGGCGTTGTCATTTTTTTTATTTTGCAAGTGACACTGGCATGTTCAAAATAAAATATACGTGTGAGTTAGGAACAGGAGTTGCTCATATATATTTATGGACTTAACATGTTCTTTATTTTAACTAGATTTATTTCCAAACAGAGGAACATACATAGATATTATGTTAGAGAGTGCTGACCTCTGAAGTATTGTACAACTGAGAAACAAAATGTGATTCAAGTAAAATAATATATACAATAATATAATATACAATATTTTCCTGCACGTACAAACGTTAGTGAGAATATATTTCCCAAGCGAGCTTACAAACTGAAGGTTAAAAGACATACATTTCAATTTAATTCCTTTAATTTCATTTAAATGCGATATATGTTCACCATAAAAACTTATATCTCATTCTATGGAACGTCTAAATCGTATATCCAACCACTCACAGAGGGGCATCTTGTCCAATTTTCCAATTTTTAGATATTAAGGACTACTATACTGCATGAAATTATAACCTTCAAAATCGACAGATAGGCTATAACAAAATAAAATTAATAAAGTAGATTTACTTTTCCATTGTCAGAAATTGGGAATTCTAATTCTTAGAAAGGCACCAATTCCATCTTGCGATGGCTCAATTACATACAAGCCTTTACCCCAACAAGTGCCCTCACACTGATGAAGACACAGCTGACTAATAACTTCCACTACCTGGGAATATGATTTATCAATTCATTTTATGGGTATACACAAGGGGAACTATTCACTATACATTTGGTGCAGGAATATAAAGAAATCTTTACATATTTAACAGTGTATTTCTTCTACTTGCAGGAGACATGCCAGGTTTGTTAGTAGGAAGAGTTCTCATTCATTTTTCTTAATAAGATTTCTCCCAAGAAATGTTCATCTCATCTGCTCCTCACTTTTAGTGAATAACTCCCATGACGTCTAATACAAATAGCCATCTATCTATAATGAGGAACCTTCATTATACAAAGGGACAGAGATTAGTATACTCTGCGGTATGAGGACAATGAAGAGCAGGGGATCTCTTTTCTCCCAAAACCTGTTTCTAAAATGGCAAGCCACTCGATGTCAGAATGAACTGGCAGCATGGGTTTCATAAATAATTGCATATACTATGTTATTAAAAGGTTGAGGGAGTAGATGTCACACACAGAACAAAGATTGAGGCACAGTGTACAATAATTGCACATAGAGATATTGATAATATACTGTTAGTATATTAACGCAAAGCCATCTACAACAAATAATACTAGTGTGAGAATGGGAGATTAATAACATGGATAATAATATTATTACCAAAGAAAAGCTTGTCGAAGGCTCAAATAATATACATCTATAATAAGGGTTACTAATCAGGTGAATGCACACTGTAACTAAAGTGTATACAAAAACAGACAAACTGTGCTTCTCACCCTTATAAAGTTGGCAACATGGTATAAGTGAGAGGTTTAGTTGTACAAATTGGCCAAAGTCTAATTAAGCTCACGTGCCACGTCAAGGCACACTATGTTGAGATCCTAATGTTACCTACTATCCAGTGAACACATAAAGACATGTATAGTGCCTTTCTCCCAATTAACCCCTAACAGAAAACTGCAACTAGTAGTATTCACTAAAAGGTGAGCTGCAGGTTCAGTGAGCTGAGTTGAGGTGAGATGAACATTGCATCAAGGTCAGTTTAGCTATACATTGTGCAGACATAAACCTAGTGTGTTTGCTGAGCAGGGGAAACTCACCAGGTTTGTACCTGCAAAATGTATAGTTATAATGGTGAGATGGAATGTTCATCTCACCACAACTCACCTCATCTCACCTCAACTCACCTGCAGCTCTCCTTTTAGACTGCAATAGAATAATTTGATTTAAAAAACAGTAATAAGTAATATTTTGCATCATTGAATCGGGTCCAATGTATTTACAACACAGACTGACTAATACAGGGCAACTAAAATCTCTGCCGGTATAGCAGCCAGGGCTGCCACCTCAGCCAATTTTTACCTCTCAAATATAACTGTTGCAGGCTGACTTGCAGTATGTAGAAGTCATATGTGACCAGAAGGAAATCCTAGATTTGGTTACCATATTCCTTCATATTTTTAAATGTTATCTTGTCACCTAGTACATTTCTCAGGGAGCGATCACAATATATTCCTAGACAGAAGTTATTATCAGGGAACAGAAACAGCAGTCACGTCAGTCCCCTCTAAAACAATTGAGGGCACAAGGATTTCCAGAATAAATTCTGTTTCGTGGTATGGGTACTGACATATGGGTGCTGACATATGTGCTCTGATGGCTGAAGGATGAAAAATTGTGAGGAAGGGATAGCCAAGTGTAATATATAAATATTGTATTTACTTTAACACAAAAATATATTATGTGACCATCTGAATATATTATATTACTGGCCCATGGAAGATGATTAGAATCTTAAAACTTCTCCTGTCAGAAATGATTTTAATGCATTTAATGGAGGAAGCTGCATCTATATACCCCTATGTTTTGTATATTTTAAATACATTTTGTCATCCACAAGATATGAGGATAGAAACGGCAGAGAAGAACCATTCAGCCCATCCAGTCAGCCCAATTTTCCAAATGCTTTTATTAGATTATATCTAGTATATTTATCTTATACCTATGCCATGCATGCTTAAACTCCTTCAATGAGTTAACCTGTACCACTTCCTCTGAAAGGCTATTCCATGCATCCACTACCCTCTCAGTAAAGTACTAATTCTTGATATTACTTTTAAACCTTTGCCCCTCTAATTTATGATTGTGCCCTCTAGTTGTGGTAGTTTTATCTTCTTTTAAATATAATCTCCTCCCCTTTATGTGTTTAAATGTTTCTATCATATCCCCCTGTTACGTCTTTCCTGCAAGTTATACGTTAAGATGCTTTAACCTTTCCTGGTAAGTTTTATCCTTCAACCCATGAACCAGTTTAGTAGTCTTTCTCTGAACTCTCTCCAAAGTATCATTATCTTTCTGGAGATACGGTCTCCAGTACTGCGTACAATCCTCCAAGTGAGGTCTCACCAGTGCTCTGTACAATGGCATGAGCACTTCCCTCTTTCTACCGCTAATACCTCTCCCTATATAACCAAGCATATTCTGCTTGCATTTCCTGCTGCCCTATTACATTGTCTCCTTACATCTCAAGTTTACTTTCATGTAGGTTACAGTTAATCAAACAGTTAATCAAAATATTTGCCTGTGGAATTTCTAGCAAATATAAGTAGATTAAATGGTATTCTTACCTGAACTTGGGTTTCAACAGCACCAAGATGCAGCTGGATCTGATGCAAACTCAACTGGTCACCAACTAAAATGATGATGCCAACATCCCATAATGCCGGTTATTTGGGAAGCATTCATGGCACTGTGGGATGTGGCATCAACATTTGGGGATAACTGGACACACATCTTTGTAGTTTTTTTTAGCTCTGTATCTCTATACATTTTCTAGAAATTTGGCTAGCACAATGTATGTAATGTTTATAATTCCTATAAACATTATAAATTCCTTTAAACAATGTTTAGGCTTTTCATGAAAAAATATAGCATGGATGCTATCATTCACTCCACCTTCTGGCTCCACAAATATATACATACTCTGCTCCTCAAACACTGGATATAATGCTGGACGAGTTGGGCAGGTTACATATGTGCAACTCAAGCACAGTGAGTCCACAATACTCTTCATAGAGAAGCTTAGGGTCTTGTCTAGGACATTGTGTGCAGGGGCATTGGAAATCTCATTCACCTGTATGAGAGCTGTGTCTTTAGCTATAGAGAGTTGCCACCACTGTCATCTCCACCACCGGATCTGCGCTGTGTAACTTACTCAGAGACACAGGGTAGGGTGATTACCCGCACAAGTCCTCTCTAAATGCGGACAAGAGGGCACGCCTCTCTTGCTACCTGCACTTTATTCCAAACTTTACATAAAAATAACAAGGTTATTAAAAAAACAAATGCATTTGTTTTTCTTCCTCTGCACCCAGACTGCACTCACACGACTTACCCCAGCACCCAGACTCTGCCCAGCACCCAGATTTGCACTAACAGGACTCTGCCCCGGGACACAGATTTGCAATCACAGGACTCTGCCCTGGGACCCAGATTTGCACTCACAGGACTCTGCCCCGGGACCCAGATTTGCACTCACAGGACTCTGTCACAGGACCCAGAATAGTACTCACAGGACTCTGTCCCAGGCCCAGAATAGCACTTACGGGACTTTGTCCAAGAACCCAGAATTGCACTCACAGGACTTTGCAGTAAGTGTTGCTGCATATGAAAATGTTATCAATATTGTCACTGTGTGTGTCCATACAGTGTCTTAAAGGACAAATGTAGCAAAAAATGAAGTTGTGTTTAATTGAAAGATTGCATCAAGTGTAGGCATCTTAAATAGAAATTCTTTAATGAAAGAATACAAATAAAGTATCTTATTGAGTTATCTGTACTGCATTCAGCTCCACCAGGAGGCAGACATTTTGTTTAGAATCTTTGGTCAGATCTTTCTTCATCTGAACCAAGGTGAGTGAAGATCTGACCCAAGATTCTAAACATGTCCCTTGAGAGAACGATATGGAGTAAAGAAGACTCAACCAGGCATTTTGTTTGACTTATTTAATTAAAGATTTTCTTTACAAATCAACTACACTTGATACAATAGTTTAATTAAAAATAAGTTCAGTTTTTGCTATAGTTGTCCTTTAACACTAAATTGTATTTTTCAATTGTGCTTTTAATTTAGAAGCACAAGTGAACAGTTAGTTGTCCCTAGTATGAGGATAAACTACCACGTACTTTTGATAGTACACGCCAGTTTATCCTCTGACCGACAGCTGCCATGATTCCATAGGAATGGTCGGCGACGGGCTCTCTCTGCTAGCTCTCTGTGCTGACAGCGAGAGATCCTCGCTTTCGGCTGTCGGAGCAGGGCGAGCCCCCGCTCTGATTGGTTGTGTGCATACTGTCAGCATGCGACAACCAAGAACTGCTGTTTCTCGCATGTGAGACACAGCAGTTAGTAAACCCACGTGTATCTATTAAGATACACATCGGGTTTACTTAATTGACCTGGGACATGTTTTGTTTAATGTTCCTTTAAGTCATTATCTACACATGCTCAGTATTGTGGAAAGTTGGACTACAAGTGTGATGATAACATTTCTCTTGTTTTTACAATAGATGAACTGGCTTTTGGTAGCCAAATTCACATTTTTAAGTAAAGAAACAAATGGGAATTTGACTACCAAAATCCAGTTGATGTATTCCTGACATTATCTGAGCAATTAGGGTAAAGAACTGATTTTGCTGTGCGGCCTTTGCTCTGTGCCTGTAATTTAAGGTTTACACCATAGAGTCTTGTTTGCCTCGTGTTCCTCACACTAAATGCAACGCTGGATGTCTCCTGTTCATTACATCACCTTGTGGTTTATTATGTATACAACTCATTTATTTGATCTATACCTTCTCTGCTGCTTTCACATGTTACTTGTATGTTATTCAGTTGCTCTATGCCTGCAATGCTATGTTTCCATGTGTTATTTATTTAATCTTTACCTGCAAATGTAAGACTTATTATTTAAAATGTTTAATGTACATTATTGTTACCAGTGTTTAAAGTTATTATTTTTCACTAATTAAAAAAATGTATTTGTCACAAAGATTGCACTGTTAGCTGTTTTTTTCCCTACCTTTCATGTATTTAATGTACATTATTGCTAACAGTGTCTCCAGTTATTTGCTATTTTACTAAACTCACTAAATCAAAATAATTATTTTTAATAAACAAATTTTCTTCTCCTTTTTGTTCATGTTTAGGGGGAGAGGAGGGTGCCACATTGCGCCTGAACACCTAAGGCCAGACCTGTCTAGGAGACATCCTTAACAGGAGGCACTGTGACACTTACAAAAACCATTTTGCTTTTACATTTATGTATTTGCTTGAAGTTCTGCTAACACAGCTCATGTTCCTTCCCTACATGAACAGTATAACCAGTGTTTACATAATAGAGTCCATTTAAACCTGGCCTGATCATAGATATAGATCTCTGCTGGTACAGCACATTTACATATAACGGTAGACTGTGAGAAAAATGTTATTTTGTATTTGTGCTGGGCCCCCAATTTAACAGACTACTATAAGAGAATAAATAATATACACATAGTGTTACAAGGTGATCTAATAAAAGGCAGATGGCGCAGAACAAATTCTTCCATTCTACCAATTTGTAGCCTTTGCATTCTAATACATTGTATCATCACACCCTCTATAATTCCTCGGCAAATAAAGCTCAGGTGAGTCCAGGTATAGTGAGCAACGTTTAAGACGAGCAATTTAATGATGTTCTATGGACCACCTGGCTGGACACTGCTGTGCTTCTTGTTCGGACACTGTCCGTGCCTGGGTGAGTTCCTATCGATGACACGACCCAACCTCGAACACTCAAATCTTATTGCCCCGCCCACAAATGTACCGGTACACACCTTCTTGGCACGGTGGCCACGCCTCTAGTTGTCAACTAGCGCGGGTTGGGCTCTGGACTGGCTGCTGATTGGTTGAGGAGTTGACAAATAGTAGCGGGTGGAAGACTGCTCCCAGTAGATGTCTTGAGCCGGGAAGTTGAGCGCAGTCTGTCCGCCCCCTGCACCCTGTCAGCGGGCAGCGGACCCCGCGTACTCCCCTTGCTCCATCCGCAGCTTCCCAACATGCAACCTCTGGCCGCCCCACTCTTTCTCCTGCTGCTGCTGCTGCCCGCCTACATGGCATCCAAACCTCGTGCCGTCTACTCCAACCATTGGGCTGTCCGTGTGCCGGGGGGACCCGAGGTGGCAGGCGAGCTGGCTGCTAAATACGGCTACCTGAACCTGGGGCAGGTGGGCATCCGGGACAATGCTACCCTTACTTTATTTAATGACACGTCTAATGTGCACTAGTCAGGCAGTGTGATGTGCTGAAATGTTATGTTTAGTATAAAGTTTAGCTTTATACTATACACTTTAATGCACCGATGGATAACCATTAACACTACATGTGTCCAGCTGAGCATAACAGAAGCCGTAATTCACAGCAATTGGAGTGTCAAGAATTATTGATCACTGATTTTATGTCCGATTACATATTGTTTATCTTGTTTTTAATGACGGCCAAACTATATCTTTCTGATTGCTAATATCTGGCACTCCTCCTGTTGTGGACTTAATTCCTATGATGCTCAGCCAACCTTTTGGAAATCACAGCAGTTGTAGTTCAAAACGTTAGCCGCCACAGATAAATGTGGTACTTAATTGTTGATGCTATAGATCTTATTTAGACGCGGGGTTTTCGCCTTCATAAAATAATATTTTACGTTTTCCCTATTTGTATGTTCTTGTATTGTTTCATCACTTTTATGGCATTTATATTGGATACTAATACTTATGCAGTAGTTATCTTCTGGAATTGCTGATGTTCTGCCTACTCCTGTCTGTGCCTTAACTCTGCCAGATACTTACTTAATACATATCTACTGACGGTCTGCTCATTATCAGTTCAGATACCGGTTTTTATTCTTACAAATTGTTTGATAAGCCATTTTCTTTTATCAAGGCAGTACAACGTGTGTTGTGCTCAGTTTACACATGAATGGGGTTAATATTATACTGTATATACACTCTGGGCTATAAGTGCTATGCCCTTAAATGCTTCATAAATATGTGTGAACTCTTGTCACTGAGCTTTATTGCCTGACTTGTCATATGTTGACTCTACAGTCAGAGCATTTATTTCTATTAAGGGTATGCTGCATCTCATACATTGATTGATTATATTTGTCCATCTTGTTACTGATGTTCAGGTGTTAATTCTTGTCCGCATGGAATTACTACAATGAGGTTAATGTATACCTTGCGCAGTCTTTGTTTTCTCATTACTGATCCACTGCTAAAGATTCTCCTCTTGCTCATTTGATTGGCAAAAATAAATCTTTATTGTGCTACTTTCCAAGTTACTGCTCAGTACTCTGCAGTATAAGTACATTTCTGGAATTATTACTGATATTAAATGCTTGCATTAAGTCTGTATTTAGTATCATGTTATGTTCCGCAATAAATATCATAGTTTGAAAGACCTGAGGTTTGAATATTTATTGATGGCTTAGTCGATGTTTAATTTTATCTTGGCAAGAACTTTATAATCTCCTGGTACAGACAAGGTACCAGGATGCTAACTTGGGGTTTATATGAAAAAAACCTTGCTAATAACTAGTAAGTGGTGCAGTTATGGCTTTTGTGTAGGTATGCTTATGTATAAATGGGATTGGTGCAGTATGAAGATCAGAAGGTTATGCTAGGTTTTTAAAGGAGGGGTAAAATATCACAGGTGTATATAATATTTACCATAGAGTAATGTATTAAATGCTTTAAGTGGATGAATCAGAATTTGAACATTTTCGATTAAAATATTTAATTACATTTTAAGGAATTATGGAAACCGATCTTGGTGAAATAATTGTGAAAAATATTTCCTTTCTTTAATACTTTATTTTCTGCTGTATGGCCTTACTGACTCTATTATCCTAGTAGTACTGGATTGGAAGAAAGTATGAGTGGAACATGTCCGCTGCTTTAGCATATTTATCTTAATTTATCACAATGTCACATAGTACTCCATCATTTAATGAAGGGCCACTTACATAAGCTTTATCCTACAGTCTCACAATATACATTTTCTATAAGGGTCTGCGTGAGTTATTGGAAAACAAAATAATAAATGAAATAAAACTGTGGGGGGTGGGCACTTGACGCATTTCGCTTAAGCCTCCACGTGCGCAAAAAATCTCAAATGCCCACCCCCCACAGCTTTATTTCAGTTATTATTCTGGTTTGCAATAAATCACTTTTGCATCCATGGACGTCTGATGTGCCGGCTTTTTCATTGTCATTCCTCATTGATCCTGGCTCATCAGTGGGCGCCATGTAACCATGTAAGAACTGTTGCCTGGATTAACATTATGCCGGCATCTACTCCACTTGCCAACAAGTTTTGAGCCCAATCTGCCTTTGGGCTATATTTCTTATCACCGTGTATACCTGCTGAATTGTATATTTAATCTCTGAATACTAGAACTAGGTACAAAGTATTGTACATCATCTGTTGTAATTGAATGGTTAATTTCCCTTAGCTTTTCCACATCCTTCTCAGATCCTATTTTCCCTAAAAGCTTGTTCGCTCCTGTCAGCATAACCTTACACCTTGGCTTTGGTGCTTTCTACGAAATTCCTTAGTTGCAACAGGATTCCTCCAATCTCTCTTGTGCTTTTATTGGTGTGTGTGATTAGGTCCAGATTGCGTATTGTACAGTGAACTTTCTGCTGCCATCAGAAGTTTCTGGTATGTGTGGACTGTGCTTTAGTTCCGTTCCCCTCTTCTACAGATTTTTTTTGGTTTCCTTTGGAATCGCAGGGTATAAATGTCAATCCGTACCTTGCTGGCTGCCCATCATCTAATGGGTTGTTATCTAATGTTTAGAGGTGACTCAGGCTATTGATATCTTACAGGAATTATGCCTGCGAGGAAGCATTCTGTGTACCTTCCATGCTATGTTATTCGGAGGGGATTCGTAAAGAATGCAACAAATCAGCCACAGAGGTTATTTCACTGTTTATTTCAGCAAAGACCTGTCAAACACGAGGACTCTTCTTCAGAATTATTTATTTATAAAGAGCCAGCATATTCCGCAACGCAGAATGAGCTTATTATAGACAATTTGTACAATAAGATAATGTAGTAAAGTGTAGTACTTGCCACTTTTGGGTGCACCACGCTCACTAGCTCCTCCCACTTTTGGGAACATCTAAACTAGGGGCATCGTGGCCTGTGTGCCAAATGATGTCAAACTGAAAGCCAGGTGCTGCCAACCTGACTTGTTTTAATATGATTCCCGGGTGTATAGTGTAGGCTATGTGTATTGAGCCCCCATGGGTAATAATTGCCCGTAACATTTGAATGAGTGTAATGAGCCCCTATAGGTAATGACTGCCCATAGCAATCTGAATGTGATTGATTTTCATTCAATGAATATGATGTCATAGGAAGCCACAAAGTAAGTCCGCTGTCAAACTTTCCATACATTGCACAGAGATAAAAATCCTCGGGCAGCAAAGCAAATCATGATCTGCTTCACTGAAAACTGGTGCTGATCTCGTATGCGCACCTTACAAAATCAAATCTACTATACGGTGTGTGAACCACTTTTCTGTATATTGTTAGTACAAGCCAAGACCAGCTAATACCTTTTTGAGGGTTTTCCATGAATTCCTCTGACGCCTACAAAGCCATATTGCATTACATTTATTTATATAGCACCAACAATTTATATAGCACCAACAATTTATGTAGCGCTAGGTACTGAGTGTAGAGGGGGTCGACATACTAAGTTAGATGAACAAGAATAGTCTGATACATGCTCACAAACTTGTATCCCCTCCTGCTTAAAATCGATCACAAGCTGCCAGGCCTGGCTGCTTACATGGCATTTGACCAACTGCTAGGCATGTAACCAGTCCAAAAACGTCTACATTTCTATAGCCTGTGAAACCCGTGTATAAAAGGGCTGAACAAATGCCCATGATAGTTTGGGGATTCATACAAAATGGCACAATGGACGTTATATGTAACAGTGATTGCTCCTTTTTTTTTATGTTTGTTTTTTTAATCTTCTCAACACTGTTGTGCCTGGAAATATTTATACATAACCCCCATTGTTTTTTAAAATATAATCACTAGAGGGAAACTAGTTACAGAATGAGTGTTGGTAAAACAGGGCTTGACGAACCCTGGGAGCCAGGGATCCATGGCTCCTAATATCTCTACTGTTAACCTTTTTTTTTATTATGGTTCCATTTCCCTGGCTCCTACGGTCCTACAGGCTGGCTCCTACGGTCAACAGAAATATATCAAGCCCTGCTTTAAAAAGTGTATGTCATTTGGTCCTCATACTAGGGACATTTTTGTTTTTTTGTCACATAATATACGGTATAGTGGATTCCCTTTTAGCAAACAAAAGATGTCTAGTATGTGAATATCCTTAACTAAATGTGCTGGCCAATGAAGTTGACCTCAAACTGCACTGTTCCCTAGGAAGATGCACTTGTTATTCTCCATTGTACTTAACACAGCGGTTCATATTTTATGAACAAAGCTTCAGATGAATAAGAAGAGTCTCTTCAAACACACGAGATGTTTTAAAGTGCTCTTAAAGGGAAAAAAAGCGTAAAATACATGGTCAGCACAATCACTTGAAGTCCAGGGGTAATGCAATTCCCCCATCCCCTCTGGCAGAATTTCTAGAGTCTGTTGTCACGTGTACGGAATAGCTGTTCACTGGACATTTATAAGTCGAGGCTCTAATCTGGATTCCTTGATTATTATGTGAAATGTCAGATCTGGAGCCTCTGACAAAATATCCGGCAACCTGCCTTCAATCAATATTTAATTAAAAAAAAAATGTCCATTTTACAGTCATTCCGCATTTGGATTGGTTTTGTGCGGAGTGGGGCTGGTTAGCAGGAGATCAAATCATTCTGGTGGTTTTTTCGGGTAAAAAAAAAAAAAAAAAAAATGCTGACTTAAAAATTCACTTAGTGTTATTATACAGTCCTGTTCATGTATAACCCCTTATGTACTGGCGTGTTTATAATGCAGATTCTCCTTTAGAATGGTAGCGAGTGTGTGTTTAACATAGTCACATCAATAAGTAAATGAATAAATATGCTTATGCAGACTCTGAAAGAGGTGAGAAGTAGCCAATCTAGCAGTGAAAAGTTATTTGGATAAGCTCCTAACGATTATGGGTAGTTTGTTTGTTTTTAGGAATAGAAACCGCAGAATGTGCTCAGCTTACAACTTAAATCACTTTTAGCTGTTTATTTTTCACATTGTGTTTTTTTTTTGCCTTTACTAGTCATGGAATTCTGTTTATTTTCTAGGTAAGGTAATTGTCAGGATGAGGATCCGTGACTTTTTATTTAAACAGTGCTGATATTCTTTGGTTTCCCTACCATTAGCACCTAAGCACTATCTACCGCAATCATTCTACCGTAATTACTGGAAATTCTGAATGTCTTGGGTAAAATAAACCCTTGTTTTGTGTGGAATAGCAGTTGTGTTTGTGCTGTTATCCTTTGAATTATACCCAGCATGCTCCTGTACCTTCCCCATCTACTATGTCTTTCTGATTATTGACCTGTTCTTTGCCCTTAGCAAAGTCCTAACTGAGTTCATTGTCCAAAGTGTTCATCCTTCTAGTAATACATGTTGTGATGGTCTGTGTATATGCTTTCAATGTGGAATATCAAATAGAGTCCAATGCTTCAATGGTGAAGGCCTTTATTGTATCTGTCCATACAATCAAAGCATGCTAGATGTATATTGTATTCAGTTACCACAGTTAATCATTTTCTTTTGAGTTTTTATTTTTAAGAACCCACGCAACTAATAACGGTTATCACATTATTTCATGGGGGCTGTAATTCACAAGTGCATAGGGCCACAATTTGATTATCATTTTATAGGGGTAAATAAGCCTGTAGGGGCATCCCACCTATTGCAAACTACAGTTTGTATGCTGAACAGTCAGTATTATCTGGAGTATCATGAGAACTTCAGTTTACATGAGCTAGGAGGGGCAAAAATTAGCAACCATTAAACCAGTACTATGGCTCAATGAGCATCATCCAACAAATGTTAATGTGCAAATGTTAGACACCAGTCCCTCCCCTGTTTTTCTACTCCAGTGGCAGTAGAGGGTTCTGCTGACAAGTGGGGCTTCATGTGGTGTTTGTGTGTATCTACAGACATAAAGACATCCAGTGGTGGCTCTGCCATACAAGCAAATTAATAAAGGGGAGTCACCACTATGCCTAAATGGATGCGTGCCCAAGATTTATAATTTTCTTTGTGGATCTTGATTGTGTATGCCAATCCACACATCAGAGCAAAACCTAAAACTTCCTTTGTTTGCATCTTGTTCATGGTCTGTGATGTTGTAGCCAGAGCTCTGACTCCTCAAGTAAGGAGAGGAGAGCAAGACTGCACTGACTGGCCATCAGGCACCTTGGCAAATGGTGGGCAGGGCCGAGCCATATGCCCAAACACAAGCTGTGGACCAGGCCCGGGCTGTCCATCAATGACCACAAGCTGTGAGTCCATGACAAGGTTGAGAGAACCTGGATCATTACTCACGGAATGCCACGGTTCTCACAATCTTGTCATGTCACGGATCTCTATCTGATAACCCTCCTCCAGGGGATTACATCAGCAGGAACTTATTATCCCTCGACTGTGTCACCTCCATGTGGGCGCAGCTGAAATAGTTATCACAGGTCCAACATCTATACATCTTAGAATGTCGCTACCACCGAGCACCTAAACTTGGCTTCATGACTGGTTCGATTTGTACCCCTTTAACATGCTTCTCAGCTTTTGCAAGTATCATGAAACAAGTCGAAGGGCCTTTAACATAATGAATTTCATGGCAGATAGGATACAGTTTATTCCTGTGTACATTAAACGGCTCATCAAAGCGCCATTTAAGCAGTTTTGTTTACTCTGCTGATTAGTGAACATTTTGGGCTAGTTTGGGTAAACGAACCACTTTGACCAAAAAAAAAATGTAAGCCGTATCCTACTTACATTTCTTGCCCAGTTTCAGAATTTTCCATCAATAACAACTTTGCACTCAACCGTATTTCCAAATTTCAGTCCAAGTACAAATAGTTTCTGTACTTCTATCTTCTTTAATTTATACAGTAGCCTCCTTTATGGGCACAGTATCAAATTATGTTTACAGTAAATGTAGAGCGCGTAATGCAACTCCTGTTATACATTTTCTAATTGAACCTGCAATAATTTACTTTGACTTGATCTATACCTTATTACATTTTCTGATCAAAATAAATTCTTATTAACCTTTCTATCAACTTCATCTATAAATGGCAAGCTAGTAGATCTATTCTATCTTGCCGGGTTTAGACCATCTTTTAAGATCTTGAGGAAAAAAAATGTTGCCTAGCTTGGGGGGGGGGGGAAGTTGAAAATTGATTTATATGCACATTTGGTACTTAGAATTAATCACAGAACAGATTCTGTTTCTGTGAATACAATTGCACATTGCAGACGTGATCCAAGAGTGTGAACCAATAATCATTTTATATTACCATAATGGTTTGTGGCAGCAGCTAGTACTTTGTCATGATTTCTTATAGTAAGCAATACTATACTGAATATTGTGACTTTTAAAGAAAGACATCTCCAAAAAATTGGCTGCAAATTATTACTTGTATATGTATTGACTGTTTATTTAATATGTGCTTATTCTATATTCTGACGTTTGAAGTGATTCCACTATATACCGTATAGATAGAAACATGTATAATTTTTCTTCTATTTGGAAACCCCTTTAAGGACCAGGGATTTGAGTGTGTTAAAGTCCAAATGGAGTTTTTTCCATTTTTGATATGTGGTTATTGTAAATATAAATTAGTTAATTCAGTTAATGCACCCTCACAAGCTATATGTTGTTTTTAAAAGGACAGGGTTTGCATATAAAATGTTTTTTTTACATTTTTCACTATTTTCACAATGATATTCTACACAACTAGTGCAACACAAACACTAACCTACTTATCCCAGCTAATAGAAAATAACAAGGCTCTCAACAAAAAAATCTGAGCACTTAAATGTACAGGTCATAAGGATATGACATACAGAACAGGCCATCAGTTAAGTCAACTGAACTTAAATTAATATCTTTTTTTTTTTAATTATTACTGATCACAATAAAATACTGGAAGAGTTAATTTTATTAAAACTCTGAAACAGCATACTTTTCACTGCTTCTGTCACACTGTATCGCTGACCTGTCACTCTCTGTACCTCACTGACTGTGTGAAAGGAACAGAGCGGCACACAATGCTTCAAAACTTTGACTTTTGTGTCATTATCTGTGATTTGTTAATCACAGTGATCACATGACTGCCGGACCTCTGATTGGGTCCAAGCTTACTGCCTTGGTTTGCAAGTTGAGAAGGGGTTTGATTGTGAAAAGGAAAAATAAGACCAAATTAGTAATATGTTTCCTATTAAAGCTGACTCTAAGTGTGTGCACTGTATAATCAGTCCTGTGGATGATGCTGGTTAAGGATGATTCTCCCAACCAGCTTCCTCTTGTCTGTGGCTATGCATATCTTCAACATGCTGATGCCACTCACTATTAATCAGAACACCAGATTTGACGTGCTATCCGGTGCTAACTCACAGGAACACACTATACAGCATAGGAAGTTCAGAGAGGTCTGTTATTGAGAAATGCACAGACACCATGCTACACACTGGACCACCAGTGTTCTGCTATGGACTACACTACCATGATTCTCCAACATCTGGCTGACTGCACATATGCACTCATCTTTACCATACCTGGTTTCTCCAACTGTAGAGCCAGCCGTGTTTCCTATATTACCATTAATACTGTATGAATATTCAAGGCTACTTTATTTTTCTACATACATAAAAATGTCAGGATTTTAATTATGCAATATTATGCACAGTTGCAGTTTTTTTTTTAATTATGTTGTACAGTTAGTGAAGTTGTTTTTTTTGGATCTGAAGTATAATAGTCAAGTGATCCAAAAAAAGACCTTTGTTTGCAGTTTATTTTAATAAGATGTATCTTTTATAATTCACTCCCACTAAATATCTGAATGCGAGTTTACTCTGCTTTTAGCCACTGACATTGTCTAAAAGTTTACTGATTCAAATAGTCAAGAACATGAAACTATTTATACAGAAATGTTTATTCAATAAAAAAGTGGCTACCACAATACACAGGTAACAAATCCAGCTGTATTTAAATGTAACAATTTAGCTAAGTTCTTTTTTTTTTTTTTTTTTTTTTTTTTTAATAGCTGTGTTCAAGGTTAGAAGAATATTCCAAAGAAATTGGATTCCAATTTTTTGGGACTTGGCTGTTTCCCCCTACAGAACACTGGTGCCCATATTGCATAATTTCTTACTTTTGCACAGTGGAATGCTGGGAGAAGTCCGATCCGCTGAGCAAATCCCAGGTTCTGATTGGCTAACACTAGGAGCTTTAGTTATGCATCTAAGTGGTTAATCTGGCTACCTCCAAACCAAACTAAAACCAGTCCTGTCTTTACATGGTAATTGCATATAAAGGTTGGTGCTGCTTAACACAGATCTAGCGCTAGAATTTACCTTTTGTGTTTATATAAATTTGCATTAGCTTGGTTAGAGGAACATGAGTCTATTGTTTCTAAGTCATGTAAGTTTATGTGGAGACATTTTAAGATGTAAAGTACATTTTAACCTAGATAACTAGACAAATTGTAAAATGTGCGTTTCAAACATAAAAGACGCCTTTCCTAAATTTTATATCACGTTAACTATTTACGTGACTGAAGTTTAATGTGAACTTTTCTTTCCTTAGTAAACATTTTTTTTTTCTCATTGTCCAAGTAAAGTTGCATGGAAAAGAATTGGGTAGAAATATATTTCTACTCTAACATACACAACAAAACATTCTGCTTTTATTTTTGTCATTGGGAAATTAAGCTGTAGTTTTATTCCATTTTCAATGTACTGTATTTTGCTTTTGAGCCTTGCCATGCCTGATTAATAGTTGTTCCTAATTTAATCACGTGTGTGTGTGTTGCATTTAAAAAGAATGTTTTGTGATGCCTTACGGATACACTTATGTTATCAAGCACAGTCCCCGGATTTTAAAGAAAGAGTGTGTGGTCTGAAGTGATGCATAGTACTTTGATAATGGAATGTGGGGAAAAATCATTAACTGACTGGCATATGGTGGTAAAAGAAGGGGTGGAGGGTTTTGTCCCCTTTAAAAAGTAAAAAGCGCATAATCTGCGCAAGACACTTATGTTCCAAAGGGAATACATTTTCGATCTATATATTCTGCTAGCCAAAATTCTGAAGACATACAGATACGTAGTTCTGAAGAGTTTTTCATTGGCATCAAAATACCAGTTTTTACAAATGACTAACATTGGTGAAGCCTGTTACACAGTCATATCTCACAAGGTCATTCAGGTGGTTACTTGGCAGCATCTGTCTTTCCTATTGAAGATGGCATGTTCAAAACGCATCATTAATAAGATGCCAATTTAACTGCAGTCCATGGTTGTTGTGATTACTTCTTGTTTCAAATGTTTTCAGCTGTCAAATATCGAGAGGAGAGCCTTGTAGCTTAGAAGTTTGTTGCAGGCATTATTGTATAGTGTCATTAAGAAGATGGCTTCCTTTGTCAGACTTGTGCTCTCCCATTGCGCTATGCATCATCCTTGCCTTCCCACGCACTGTGAGCACCTGAGTAGTACCCAATAGAAATAATTGTGATAAGTCGATTTTCTTCTAGATGAGATGAAGGCTCTGTTGGTTTTCCACCCGCACAACTTTTTCCTAGGGAAAGATAACATAGATATAGTAATAAGCATTCATATGCTTGTCCAATGTATCCAAATATGATAAATGGCTGTCCAGGACACAGCCTCACAGCTGTTTAGACTTTCACGCTTCACAGGAGTAAATTGGCGGACACTTGTTTCCATGGAGACGGTCCCCATCAGTGCTTTTAGTGAAGTAATGATGCTGATAAAAAGCTTCTTCAACTGTCTCCTGACGATTTTCCTTCCAAATCCACTCTGATTCCATTCTCCCAGGTGGGAGTAAGAGGTAGACATTCTGCTCTCCATTTTGAGGCTTTGTAGCTTGCTAGAGTCCATCAGTCTCACCTTGTATGCGGTCTGTCCCCTCTCCTCTGTCGAACCCTAACCCACCTCCTCAACCTCTCTGTCCTCTGGAATTGTACTGTTGACCTTGAAGAATGCCCACATCATACCTGTACTGAAAAAAAATCTTCCTTAGATCTCATGCATCCGTCAAACTAGCGTCCTATGTCCCTTCTCCCCTTTGAGTCCAAGTTTGTTGGAGAGGATTGTCCACTTGCACCGAAATGAATTTTTGTCTGCAAATGATCTCCTTGATCGTCTTCAATCTGGCTTTAGACCTTCACACTCTGCTGAAACAGTCCTCCATAAAGTGTCAAATGACTTCTGCCAAATCTAAAGGGTGTACTGTAACATGGACCTTTGAGAAGTTGTAGGTAACATGGCTTTGTATGTCCAGAGTTACCACCCATCCTATATTTCCATAGTATTCCTGTCAGCCAATTTATTAGGCTACGTCATGACTTCTCAGATTGATGTACTTTTGAGTCTCCAATCTGTAAATTAAGTGAAGAGTTTAAAGCAAGGGCGTGGTATCTTGGAAAAAGCAATAAGGGAATATTAAATGGAGGCACAGTGGCTAATAAACGTCATGGTTCTGCCTCTTTTTACAGTTGGAATTTAAAACTATAAAAAAAATTGTTCATGTTTTCTGTATTGTTCGAGGGCTTTATTTTAATATAAGGGTGTCTTTTTTTGTGTGTGAAGACTGACTCGACAAAGTTATTGTATTCTAGGATACATTATCTCATTACACATCAAGAAAAAAATGAATTGGCTAAACAACATGGTAATGTGCGTAAACATGTATTTACTTCAGTAATGATAATATTTAAAATGTGACCGTACATTAAAGTGGTGGTCTGCCTTTTTCTGTGAGATTGCAGGATCAGACGGAGTGTCGTAGAATGAATTGGGCGTGCAATCACTCATCAGTGATTTCAGTGATTGCATAAGGCAAACTAGTGGGCACAATGTATGTGAGAGCAGCTCAGTAAAATCTAAGATACATAGAACCACACTTCCCTTGATGCCTCCTGCCTCCAATGTTATCCAATCTGTTTAAAACCCATATATACCTATCTGAATGGGGAGGGCAATTAACTTAGAAATCTTGCAAGTGCTGTAAAGTTGACGGGCCATTGTTCTACATCCCCAGTGATTTCATAATCTCCTGTTGCCAATACCCATTGTCCATACGGTTAACCTCATACTGTTTAATTAGCTCATAACTTGAGAAAGGAATGTAGAGAGCTGAAAATAGTCTCTTTGCCCTAGAAATGCCAGCATGTGTAAGCTGTGAAAATTTCATGATTCTAGAGTTCAGTGTTCTAGAGTTTTCATTGCTTCAGACAAACAGAAATGTTCTGTTTTTATAGTTAAGATGCAAATGCACAGAAGCAAAATGGTTCAAGCTTATGGTAAGGAATGTCATTATTTATACATAACCCCCAATGGTTTTTTAATTACATGTGAATATTGTAAATACTATTATGTTCTGAGGTACAAGCAACTTAAGGCTCAGGTAATAGACATGGCTTTAAATATTTTTATAGTGGTACTACTTTTTTGTGAAAGTCTCTTGCATCAGGACACCATTTGATGGAAATACATGAAAAGATATAGACAAGTTGTAGAACTTTTCCAACTCTGCTGTTAGTGCCTTAGTTAAGTGTGTAATGTTTAATACAATTTATATTACTAGGGTATGAATCAGAGACTGAGCAGTTTGAACCAGGATTATAAAGAAGCATAATGTGGGTTATGCATAAACCTGACACATGTGAAAATAGCTTCAAATAGTGGCTCTATCGCCCACGTTCCTCAATGTATGATCAGCATGCTTTGTGCTACAAACGCATATCTGGGTTGTGCTGGATCAGTCGGCACCAGCACTGCTTTTTATATTTATATATATATATATATATATATATATATATATATATATATATATATATATATATATATATATATATATATATATATATATAAAATTAATTATAAAAGGACAAGCACAGAAATGAACTTAAAAAGTGGTTAACCACTGCCTGCAAATCCACTTTGCAGGAGCTGCTCTCACATCTTTCTGAGGGGTATTTGTGCAGTCACTTTTTTTTATTGTTGCGCACTGGTTTTATACATAACCCCGGTACAAGTGAAAGGCAGTATATGGCAGTTCACTGTTTAACTTGCAGTGTGTTAAACGGCTTACTAATATTTCATTTATTTTTCCCTTAAGTTTTTTCACATCCCGTGACTCCAATTTGCTAGCAGTGGCTTTGTGCCGGTAAAATTTCTGAGGCCTGACTGAGGTTGGACATCCTCATTATCATCAGAGCGACCAGAGAGTTTGATTACTTTCCGGCCCTGACTATACCTATTGGAGTCCTAAAGCCGGTCAGTGCATTTGTAGTTTTCATTCAGACAGTGTTTGAATATTGAGGCTCCTTGTGTCTGAATCTTGTTAAATATTACATATTTTTTGTTTTCTAGAGAGTAGAGAACTTGGCCTTTTAATTTTGTATTTTATTACTCTGGTCTAGCTAGAGGTTACTCAGGCGTGTTTATTTTTTATTAAGTCTGCTGTTTTTTTTTTTTTTTTATCAGAGACATGCCATATATTATTAGATCGAGGAAGGATTTAGACTGGTGTTTTTATTTATTAGGATGTAGAAATGTGGGTGTCACTTAAGATGGAGTGCTTTTACTTAGCTCACAGGAGCAGCAGAAATATATATTTTTTTTTTATGAAAGTGCTCAAAGAGCATCATAACTCTCAAGTCTGAAAAGTGGAACTAAAAACATAGTGAGTTGTGGGCCGCAAGACATCTCTGTGTCTGCATTCTTAATAAGAACAAGGTTATTCTGAGCAATAATCTCAGAGCTATCTCTTTCACAAAATGAGTAGCTGATTATTGTGTATCGCATGAGCTGCGCTAGGGAATATGGAGTCGCTAAAAGATGATGGATTCTACTTATTAGGGAATGAAGCCTTATTCTGTGCAATCAAATGGGTTGCAGTTTGCACCCTTGCTTATAGCTCATTACGCGGATACCATAACAGCTGACAAAAGGAACGATAGCACTGTCTGCACATATGGTAATAGGACATAACTAGCAAGAAATATATGATGCCATTAAATCTAAAGTATGCCCTCCTACCATTACTGGTGCGCTTCTGACGTGTTGGCGTGCAGAATGGCTTGAAATGCATGCAACGCAATTTTATTAAATATATTATGGCCGAAATTGTGTGTGGATTATAAAGATATTTACATCCATCCATCATATATTATGGTCAAAATGTGGAATTTGCATTCAAATAATTTCTCCTGTACTAAAAATACTTCTGTTTAGAATACAAGATGGATAGCCTGTTGTTCCCTGCTTCTATAGAGATGCAACAGTGTTGCGTTTCGCGTATGGGGGCTTTTTCAAGGTGCATGCAAAATATTTTGGCGTTTTATGCAATACAGTAGCAATTTAAAGATAGCTTTGTGGGCTAATGCATTACCAACATTCACTGGATGTTGGGCAAAAGTAACTTAACTAGGACATACTTGAAAACCAGAGAATATGTGAATCTTTAATGATTAAACACCATGGGGGTCATGTACTAAACAAGTGCAGTGGGGGAAAAAGTAGGTAAAACATGAGTAAGGAGCGATTTGCGACTAGTTGTAACAATCTGCGCTTTTTTTTTTTGCCATGATTTGCGCTTCTCAGTTTATTTTTATTTAGCATGCATTGCGATTATATTTGCGCACGCTAAAGAGCTTTGCGAATATTTTGTGAAAAATAATTCTTATGTGCGTGTGAAAATGACTCCAGCTTTTAGCAAGTGCTATCAAGAGAGAGAAAAAATATTCGCAAAATTGCCTGTTTTTATTCTCAGTTATGCCCGTTTTTATTCGCAATTTGCTCGTATGTACTATTTGAGTGTTAAATGTTTAGTACATTGCAATAGGAGCAAAGCACAAAAATAGTTTTGCACATAAAATATATTAGCGTTTTTTTAGTACATGTACAAATTTAGCACTTTAAAAAGAAAATAGAACCTTTTTGTCTTTATAGATCTGGCCCTATGTTAT
This sequence comes from Pelodytes ibericus, assembly GCA_036172795.1. Classification (NCBI taxonomy): domain Eukaryota; kingdom Metazoa; phylum Chordata; class Amphibia; order Anura; family Pelodytidae; genus Pelodytes; species Pelodytes ibericus. Next base: position 181,717,245 of record CM069858.1, on the reverse strand, counting down.
TATTCTCATAGTATAAGTTAGTCGGAACAGGATAATTTTATAGAAATGTACACGAACTTTCATACAAACAGCAGTGGATTCCGAACCTTCAGTATTGGTTTGTGATAAGGTGATACAGGCTGCTTGTGACAGGAGGATGTGGAAATATTATACTTTTGTTTTTCCATGTATAATGTTTTTTTTTTTTTGTTTCTTGTTTTGCAGATTGGAAATCTGGACAATTACTACCACTTTTATCACAGCAGGACCATCAAGCGATCCACTTTCAGCAGCCGTGGAACACACAACTTCCTGCGCATGGATCCAGAGGTATGTGAGAAACTGGTGTTCTTCCTTTATGCCCGAGTTTTGGATGGTAGCTAATGCAGTTTAATATCTTTATATTTCTCATGCTTGTTTAATATATAGAAATAGTTTCAGATTTTTGAAGCTTAATCGACCAGGTATGAGAACGTCTGTATCAGAATTGACCTCCCTACTTTTTTTAATGTATTAATGAAGTAATTGCAGTGTCAGCACAATATCACTAGAGTGGGATTTTCGGGCCTAAACGGTTGCTAAACCTTTTTTTTGCTGATATTCAACATATACATATGATATGCCTAAAGCAGAATCCTCATTTCCACTTCAGTATGTAGCTGCACCTAGTTTAAACGTTAATTTGTTTCCAATTAAATGATCATATGCACAGAACCGCAGCATATGTCGTGCTTTAAATAGCAGTGTAATAATATTGTCTGGTTTCATTAGGGCTTCTATAGGACGCAGTATTCCACATTGTTTTGACCAGTGTAACATTACTGGAGGTGCTGTTTTGAGCCTTCCCCAGCTTTCCAGAAATTGACATAAAGGACCCAATTTATCAAGACAAAACTGGTTCTATTTCAGGAAAAAGTGGTAAAACAGTAGTAAGAACCATGGAAACCAATGGAATTTGGTTTGCTCCAAATGTAGCAATTTTTTTAAATGGCACCTATTTTTGCCTTGATCAATATGGCCCAAAGATGGAGCTGCTGGTGATGAAGCATGGCAATCCTTTGAGTGGGAGAAAAGTGCTGTGGCAGTAGGGATTTTTTTCCCCATGGTTGTTTATTTTCATGAGGTTATAAAACGGGCTATTTCACGTTAGTAGCCTAAAACTCTGATACTGTGAGAAGATTTTTCTCTTACAGCTTTTGACTTTTGACTGTTATTAACTAATGCACAGAGGTTATTCCCAATATTTTTATAGGATAACTCCAGTCTGAAAATAAAATGGACAAATAAGTATATTAATTATGACACTTTAAATAGGTTATGCATTTTTTTTTGTTCTTGTATTAATTTTTTCAGTTTTTGTGTACTTGACATTTGCAGGGTTTCTCTTGGGGATTCAATCTCACACTATGGCATTTTACCACATGACAAAAGTGCAGCTCCCCTGAGCTTAAGCACACTGAAGTCCTCTGAGTTTGCGACTTGAACCCTATAGTTTCTGTCTCTTAAGCATCATTTTTTCACTTGACAGTGTAGATAACAGTATGCTGTTTTATTTAATTATTTAGCTGAAGTATGCTCAATATGAAAGGCACTACCTTACAACTTATTATTTATCGGTCTTTCCCTCTCTTACCCACTACACCTTTTATATAGTTACTACCAGATACTATTGTTTCTCCCTCACCTTATTGGCCATTAACTATGTCTCCTGTCTGTCTTTAACCCTATTGGCCAGCTTCCATTAGATCCCACCTTTTACTCTCCTGGGGTCTTTCCCATTCACTCTGACTTCCTTTTATCCTGGATTTGGGAGGCATTCATGTATTCCCTCCACTTTATTTGATGTTACCACTGTGTTTCCTTCTGTGTGGGAGCTGCTACCAGGGCTTCCATGAGGGGTTGACAAATGATAAAAAAAAAACAGAAAAAAACCCCAAAACAACTCAGGAGGCATTACACACCCTTCTGGCAATCAAAGGGTGGTATTCTGTTATTACAAACAAAAATATTGAGTGTTGGTAATGTTTAATTAGCACTAATGTGAAATGTGGTGCACTGTGCTGTGTGGTGACACACTGGCAGGAAGATGTTTTAGGAGGGTGAGCAGGATGCAGGTGGCAGAGTTCAATGCAAAGGTAGCAAAGGTGACCATTCTGTTACATATGTGGTTTGGTTATCATATTGTAAAGGGTAAGATTATACAATAAATATGGGGAGATGAACGGTTTACATAGCACATTAAATTAGGGAGAAGGTTTTGACGGAGCATAGGTCACACAGCAATGTTTTTGTGGCATCACTGGGTAAGACGAATTTCAGTGGTACTTTGTTGTTGGAAGTGGCCATTAGTGGCATATTCTGTGTGGGCGACAATGAGGTTGTGGGGTTTGAGTCTGGGTTTTGTGTGACCTATTTCAAGGTTTGGGTGCGAAGCATTACATTTTTGTTACTTTGAGTACAATGCCCCATAATTCTGTAACCATTTATAGTGCCAATGCTATGTTTTTTATGTCAAACCAACCAAGGTGTGATATGGTAAAATGGGGGGCCCACATATGGATGCTTACCCTGGATCCCATTAACATTAAACACAGCCCTGTACCCACTGGGAACCAATCAGAATATTATACACATGTGTATGATGTCAGTGTTGTCACCAATTACATGACAACTGTCCTGCCTACCAATCACTGCTGTGGAAAAAAGAAACCCCAAACAGTTATTGAAACTGTTACTGCACATGAATGCATGGTTTCTGTTGTTCACCTGAGCTCCTGGTGTTGCCCAGGTTTATAGAAACATGCTGTAATACATTTCAGTGTAACATACGTAAAAAAAAAGTAAAGAGCAGTAGGCAGAAGGCTGTTAGGAAGGCCACGTATGCAAAAAAATATGTTTGCATCTCCGCTGTATGTGCTACTCTTCATATCATGCTTAGTTGCCTTTTTGCTTCTAGAGAAGACCAGACAGGTAAATTAAAAAGGTGTAAATTTAAAATGTTTCTTAAGCAGCGTGTTAGCTAGAATATTGGTAATAGCAAAAGTATCCAAGGGAACATATATTGTAGCGTTCATGTATTTACAAAGTGATAAAATAACATTCTTGGAGGACAGGAACATTGTGTTAATGCAATCTTCTGTCTGTGGGGTCCTTAATGTTTCCCCCCACTCCTATATCTAACTTCCTACAGTACTTGTATCACTGTTTTCTGTGTAACTTTGAAGTAAAATGACTGGGTAGTTTGGTTGGCTCATTATCATTATATTGGATGTGCAATTTTAACATGAAAATCTACATTGTACCATAAAAAGAAACAAAAGTGAAAAAAATACACAAGGCACTCTTCACATGCATCCAGCTTAAATGGACAGTCTAGTCCCCAAACTCAATTTGGTGCAATATGAAAATTACTGCTTGCTTAGTGCACAGGCATTCTGCATAAATTACATTTTTAATATTTGACTCGAACCCTCCCCCAGTGAACACACTGCATGTTTACTGCAGGTGCAGCATCACTGATTATATAAACACTGAACAGATAATGTTTTGTTTCATTTTGTCACTCATTGCAACACATTGTCTGATGACATCACTAGAGAGACCGGAAATTCCATTCATTTGAATGAAATTATTCTAATTAGTAGCTCCAGCAAAAAAAAAGGTGACTTTTCCTCAGCTAGTGTGAGGAGTCCTGCTTTCTTGCAATTTTACTATTTCATATAGCTGTAATTATTTTATATTTTAAGCAATGCAAAATTTAAAACATGCATTTAAAAAAACCATTGAATGCACATTAACAGGCATTAATATTTGGAAGATGAATTTTGGGCACCAGACAGTCCCTTTAATTTTGAATTATTCATCTGCTAGCCATAATTGCAAAGTTGTTCTACTCACACCTGAAAATGTCTTATCTTTGCCTTCCTTGAAGTGAATTGAAGTAAAGTATATATTAAAGTAACACGCTCCCTCTCCTGCCAGAGACTGAGGGCAACATACTTAACACGCGATTAAGCGTTGACATCTGTCCTTGCTAAGTCAAGAGAATAACGTGAAATGTTTGTCTGCACAATTATTTTGTTTTTGTTGCCATAACATCAATATCAAAACTGAGCTGCAATTGCCGAGCACAAATGACACATTATTCCACTTCAGTTAGTTGTTCTCATCCTCCTTGTCCCCTTAATGTCTTGCATTGTAAACCAGTTTATTATTTGCCACTTATCCAGAGCACTTTTATGTTTTGCAAGTATATTGTGAAGATAATTGTTCTGAGTTTATTTTGTCTCTCATTGGCTAAAGTGCTTCAGAATGATAACATTTACTTGTTTAGAGTGACAACTTTACCTCATGATCCATAATTTTACTTTCACAATCAAAGTAGTAATATGCTCTTTTGTGTGGTGTGTAGACTTGGTTAATTGTTTTTTATTGCTTGGAATTTCATTGACTTTGAGACCACACAATGTATTTTACACATGTCCTCCAATTGAGGACTTTGTCTTGAAGTGCAGCAACAAATTAAAATGAAACATGTTTTTAATAACATTTTTATGTATCTTGTCTTGGGTCCTTAAAAAGAGATCTATGGGTATAAAGTTTTCTGTTAAAATAGTCTGATTCACGAATGTTACTTAAAGGAGTCTTTAAATCTGTTTTAATGAAAGTCCCAGCCTCCAGGCATCAAGTCCCAGCACCATCTGGTGGATGACTAAATCCACTTTTGGCTGATTTAAGGTTCCAACAGTGGATTGTGTCATGTGCAAGATGGCTCATGCCCAAGATGTAGGGAGAGGAGGACATCCATTGAAACTTGACTTAACTCCATATTTGGGTTGGGGTCAGTGAAGACCCTACAAAACACTTTTCCATTCTTCTAGAGTCCAGGGGCGACATGCTTTACATCACTCAATCCAACGCTTGGGATTATACTTATTGATGTAAGTCTTGCATGCAGCTGCTCGGCCATGGAAACCCATTCAATGAATAATACTATAAATAATGGAATTAATGTTTTATGGTTTGTCTAAAAGAAATACCGTAGAGTGTATTTATGTTTATATACAGTCATGGGAGAAAGAGAGTACACCTTCTTTGAATCCTATGTTTTTACATCAGGACATAATGACAATCATCTGTTCCTTAGCGAATATTAAAATTGGGTAAATGCAACCTCAGATGACATATTACACAGTGTCAAAAATAAAACCAAAGTGGAGAAGCCGTGTGTGAAAAATTAAGTACACCCTTACTGCTTCCATTGGATGAATTAAGAGGCCAAGTAGCAAACGTGCTGCTAACAAATGCCCTTGATCAATTGATCATCAGCAAGTGCAAACACCTCTATAAAACCCAAGATTTTTGCAGTTTGGTTTGGAGCGTTGAGGTGTGTGCTAATACTAAGGAGGAAAGACATAAGCAATGATCTTACAGAAACAATTGTTGCTGCCAACAGTACTTTAAATTGTTTGGAAATGGCCTTATAGCCCTTACCAATTTGAAGTCCATCATTCCATAGTGAGAAAGATTATTTGAAAGTGGATAACATTCAAGACCATTGCCAATATTCCCACGAGTGGGAGTGCCAGCAAATTCACTCCAAGGTCAGACTGTGCAATGCTCAGAGAAACTGCAAAAAACCCAAGAGTTGCTTCTCAGACCCTATAGACCTCAGAAAAGTATGGTTTGTTTGGAACGGCTGACCAGGAGAAAGCATCTAATCTCTTAAAAGAACATGGCAGCATGGCTTAGGTTTGCACAGTTGTATCTGAACAAACCACAAGACTTCTGAAACAAAGTCCTTTTGGCAGACAAGTCCAAAGTCAAGATGTTTGGCTAGAAGGCTCAGCGGCACATTTGGCAAAAATCATCCAAGCTATATCGGCTCAAGCACGGCGGGGGAGGGGTGATGATTTGGGCTTGTTTTGCAGCCACAGGACCTGGGAACCTTGCAGTCATTGAGTTGATCATGAATGAACCTGTGCATCAAAGAATTTAAATGTGAGGCCATCTGTCAGTCAGCTAAAGTTTGGCTGTTGCTGTTCATCTGAAGTTGTATTTACCTAATTTTAAGACCTGCTAAGGAACAGATGATTGTTTTTATGTCCAGATATGGAAAACCATAGAATTCAAAAACGGTGTCCTTTTTTTTTTTTTTAATTTTATTTTTTTACCATATGTAAATGCCTGTCAGATTTCACACAGCAATGATGAGACTTGTGAGAATAAACTTGGAAGTAGTAAGGAAACAAAACTGTTGCTAGTTTTACTCTGTGAGGAGTTGTTGCCAGACTCTGCACTGATTTCATTTGGAATTACATACAATAAAAGTAGTCTGGGAACTTGGAAACTTCCATTCTACATAATCACCCAGCATATTCCACAGCCTGATCTCTGCAAGGTAATCACTACAAATGAGATGCAAGCTCATTGAGGTGATCAATGCATTATAAAGGGCCAAATCTGGCGAGTTTCACCTGTAATAATAGAATTGGCCCTGCTGAATTTATTAAGTCAATGAGTTCTTCAAAGATTTAGCTATGCATTATACATGGCCAAGTATGCTATTCTAGCAGAGGAAACCTGCCAGACTTGGCCATTTATATAGCAGAGATGAAATGTTCATCTCACTTTAACTCCCCTGTTGCTCACTTTTACTGAATATGTACGTCCATTCGCTCTCCTGACCAAGATACAACCAGTTTTAATATTGAAGAATGGAGGAACTTGGTAGCCAATGGAATTCATTAATTGGGGGTCAATATTCTAAATGTACAGTATTTTCAACTTGGGAACCAATCTCACACATGCTGTGTTACATCACATTAGCTGTAGCACTTGCATTGTATTATAGTATAGCAAGTGGTCAGAAGAATTTTTATTTTTTTCCCCCTGCCTTGAAAAGACACTGAATTGGTCCATCAAGCACTGTGTTTCTCCACTAGCACTGTTGCAATTAATATGGGAAAACAACATGCAAAATAGGTCTTCAGCCTTTGTACAGGAACACATTCCCACCATGCTTTTATTAGTCTTTCTCCACAAACCAATGGAATTGTGTCCAGGTTTTAAGAATTTCAGGGCGATTGCCTGCAAGGTTACATACATGTAAATCCATTTATTAGCACGGAAGGTCATGTTGATAGGAGATGCCACAGGCAGATCTTCAAACATCATTTCCTTTTTGAGTAACCTTAGTATACGATTTTTCTACCATCATGGTTACTGCGAGTTAATTCAATGTATTTTAATTTGGAAGATAATACATAGTTATGATGGAATATAATGTAATAATGGTTTACATTCCATCTCATTCAGATACATTTGCAAGGCTATATAATATATTTTCACTACATTTGCCTACTTAATCCTACATGGAGCAAAATTATTCTTAAGAAACGTTGTTCAAGGAGTCCATGTCTGGATTAAGGGGCCTCTATGGTTTGCTCAGATTTACACATTCTTATCATAAAGGCGCCACCTACACCCAGGGCCGGTGCAAGGATTTTCGTCTACACAGGCGAAGGTGCATTTTGGTGCCCCCCTGCTCTGATCCGCCACGCCTCCCACACCATTAAGCCTCCTTACATTATATATATATATATATATATATATATATATATATATATATATATATATATATATATATATATGAATAATGTATAGTGTAGAAAATAAATACATCTAAATATTCAACTCGCATGCTCTAAATGTGTCACACACTGAAACCCTTAAACACAAAGACACCCTTGCAGTCACACACACAGACACCCTTACCACTTACACACACACACAGTTACACCAATTCACACATAACCGGAGACACACTATTTTGCCACTCAATATGCCAGTATTTAGCCCAGGGGTCCTTAAACTTTTTAAACAGGGGGCCAGTTCACTGTCCCTCAGACCGTTGGAGGGCCGGACTATAGTAAAAACAAAAACTATGAACAAATTCCTATGCACACTGAATATATCTTATTTTGAAGTGAAGAAACAAAATGGGAACAAATACAATATTTAAAATGAAGTAAAGTTAAATCTACAAACTTACCAGTATTTCAATGGGAATATTATGCCAGTCAGAGCCCAGTAATATTATGCCAGTCAGATGCCCAGGAACATTATGCCAGTCAGAGCCCAGTAATATTATGCCAGTCAGAGCCCAGGAATATTATGCCATTCAGATGCCCAGGAATATTATGCCATTCAGATGCCCAGGAATATTATGCCATTCAGATGCCCAGGAATATTATGCCATTCAGATGCCCAGGAATATTATGCCATTCAGATGCCCAGGAATATGCCATTCAGATGCCCAGGAATATGCCATTCAGATGCCCAGGAATATTATGCCATTCAGATGCCCAGTAATATTATGCCAGTCAGAGCCCAGGAATAGTGTGCCAGTCAGATGCCCAGTAATATTATGCCATTCAGATGTCCAGGAATATTATGCCAGTCAGATGCCCAGGAATATTATGCCATTCAGATGCCCAGGAATATTATGCCATTCAGATGCCCAGGAATATGCCATTCAGATGCCCAGGAACATTATGCCAGTCAGAGCCCAGGAATATTATGCAAGTAAGAGCCCAGGAATAGTGTGCCAGTCAGATGCCCAGGAATATTATGCCAGTCAGATGCCCAGGAATATTATGCCAGTCAGATTCCCAGGAATATTATGCCAGTTAGATGCCCAGGAATATTATGCCAGTGAGATTCCCAGGAATATTATGCCAGTGAGATTCCCAGGAATATTATGCCAGTGAGATTCCCAGGAATATTATGCCAGTCAGATTCCCAGGAATATTATGCCATTCAGATGCCCAGGAATACTATGCCAGTTAGATGCCCAGGAATACTATGCCAGTTAGATGCCCAGGAATATTATGCCAGTCAGATTCCCAGGAATATTATGCCATTCAGATGCCCAGGAATATTATGCCAGTTAGATGCCCAGGAATATTATGCCAGTCAGATTCCCAGGAATATTATGCCAGTCAGATTCCCAGGAATATTATGCCAGTTAGATGCCCAGGAATATTATGCCAGTTAGATGCCCAGGAATATTATGCCAGTCAGATTCCCAGGAATATTATGCCAGTTAGATGCCCAGGAATATTATGCCAGTCAGATTCCCAGGAATATTATGCCATTCAGATGCCCAGGAATATTATGCCAGTTAGATGCCCAGGAATATTATGCCAGTTAGATGCCCAGGAATATTATGCCAGTTAGATGCCCAGGAATATTATGCCAGTCAGATGCCCAGGAATATTATGCCAGTCAGATGCCCAGGAATATTATGCCAGTCAGATGCCCAGGAATATTATGCCAGTTAGATGCCCAGGAATATTATGCCAGTTAGATGCCCAGGAATATTATGCCAGTTAGATGCCCAGGAATATTATGCCAGTTAGATTCCCAGGAATATTATGCCAGTCAGATTCCCAGGAATATTATGCCAGTCAGATTCCCAGGAATATTATGCCAGTCAGATGCCCAGGAATATTGTGCCAGTCAGAGCCCAAGAATACTATGCCAGTCAGATGCCCAGGAATTGCTTATTAAACCTCCCTCCTCCCCCCTTTCCCAGACCCCAGTACTTACCTCCATGCCGCTGTTCAGGTCCGTGGCTGAGAGGGAAGCGTTGTGAGCTCCCCTCAGGCCGTGCGCATTCAATAAAGTGTGTTGAAAAAAAAAGTTTCAACACACTTTATTGAATGCGCACGGCCTGAGGGGAGCGCACAGCGCTTCCCTCTCAGTCACGGACATGAACAGCGGCATGGAGGTAAGTACTGGGGTCTGGGGGAGCGGGCGATTTTCCCGCCCCCCCCATTGGTGCGCCCTAAGGCAGCCGCCTGTGCTGCCTTACGGTAGCGCCGGCCCTGCCTACACCATTGGTGCCACAACCCCCACTACTTGCTTTGGATCCTCCGTGGTCCAGGTGTTCCCTCTCATGCCAGCCCTGCTATCCCAGTATCTCTGCGCGGCTTCTTCCTAGCTGCACGGAGCATGCAAAGCAAACAGTCTGCGCATGCATGGTAACTAGTTCTTTCCACACTCTGTATGGCCTTAAAGGGGCATACTTAAAAAGCCTGAAGCTCAACCGTAGGGTGCACTCCTTTCAGGTGAACAACTCCTGCTTTACCCAGATTTTGTTGCTTGGTTCCTGGCGCTACCTCTGGATTGCGGTTCCTCCTCACTCCAGCGTTTATAACACTACCAACCAGCAAATACTCATTTGTATAGATTTAGGCTTTATATAAAGCCCCTAGAGGCAGTCAGCAACATTGAAAAAAAAGACTTAATTAGCTAAAATCTATGGTTAGGTTTAAATTAAGGGTTTGGGTTGGGGTCAAAAGATAACTGTAGAAAAAAACAAAAAAACACTCTTTGGTTTTTCCCCTACAACTCCCAAAAAACTGCATAAAAACATGGAAACAAGTATGTCACAAAGAGAATTCTGACAGCCTCCCTGCCTGGGGTTCTTGGAGGGGCCTGAGGGCCAAACACCTCCCTGTAGATTATGGGCCCTGGCTTATGTGCCATAACTCTATACGTTAATATTATTAGTTAGTTATATTCTGTGAGTATATTGGTTTATGTGTAACGTTTAATTCTGTGAGTAGACCACTCTGAAGGATTATAATGTGTCAGTGACAATAATTGATAGTTTACTCCAACACGCATTGTTCTGGATTAACTGGTAAACTGATTATGTTGTGTACATTATGTGTCTTACTGTGTATTTTGTAATTATTTCTACTCGCTGTATGGTAATTCCTATTTGGTTTGCAGTCTGAAAGTTTAATGTATTCCTAGCCCCAGTTAGTTCCTAGCCCCATCCCCCCCATTGTATACTAATGTCTGTGATGTCATGTTTATGTCTTTTTATAAGTCTGTGTTACACAAATAAAGTAGTTCATTCTTGCTGTACCTAACTGCTAGTGGTCTCCTGTCTGCTATTTTGGTACAAGAGCAAGGTTCAGGAAAGATTTGCTGGGTGAATGCTGAGCTGTAATCGTGTGCTAAGGAGGTGATTTCACACAATGGACAGAGGGTCTACTAGGTCCGGTAGTCATTCTGTTACAAAGTATATTTCTGAACTCAAGACAATTTAGAAACTATTTAGACGGGGTCTTTTTTTTAATGATTGTATTTGTGTAAATCAATTTTTAGGTAAAAGTTAGAAAAGGTGGGATTTTTTTCAGCATATTTTATGATTTGTTTTTTAGTAAATTATAAGATATGATGAACATAATAGTATCTAATTAAAGCCCTTCTTATGGCCATAAAAACAACATATAATTTGTGTGGGTACAGTATGTGAGAAAGAAGAAAATTACAGCTAAAGAGAAACACCCCAGAAATTTCAAAACAGCCCTTGTCACCAAGGGAAAGTCTAAGGTCAAAAGGTCTTGTCACTAAGGGGTTAAAGTGTGTGCGTCAAAACTTGCCTTTTGATTTTTGGCAAGGATCTTTTCGGAAACACAGCCTTCCAGGGTAAATGAAGCCCAGGACACGTCCAGCTCAGTTTTCAGTATTAATTTAGCGCGACAGCAGATATAAGTGAATAATAATGCAATAAATAGAAAGTGCCATGCATACACAAACGTGACACGTATGTCTATCGCCACGTATAAATAAGCAGTAAATACTTTAATTAGTGTGGGAATAGTTTCTGTTTTAAATAATATATTTTTTTTTAAAAAGGGTGGGGGGGGAGAGAAAAGGCAATATAGTTTAAATCCAGTTTTACTGAATACAGCATGCCAAAACACCCACTCATTTTTTCAGTGAGCAGACTGGCTGATCACCATTGTAGGCTCAGGGAGACCCTCAGCAGGGACCATATAATGCAAAGTACAAAAGGAGAAAACCCAAAAGGGAATACGAAGCGCCTACAGATTGTGAATAAATACCGTATATACTCGAGTATAAGCAGAGTTTTTTCAGCACAATTTTTGTGCTGAAAAATGCCCCCCTCGGCTTATACTAGAGTGTTTTTTTTAAACAAACTTTATTGACCGCGCGGCTGGAGGGAAGCTCACAACGCTTCCCTCACAGCCACGCAGCTTCAGAGCACCGGGGGAACAGAGCAGGAACGAGGTAAGTGCTGGGGTCTGGGGGAGGAGGGTGGCATAACGAGCATAGTAAGGGGCAATATCCTGGCATATTGGGGGCAATATCCTGGCATATTGGGGGCAATATCCTGGCATATTGGGGGCAATATCCTGGCACATTGGGGGCAATATCCTGGCACATTGGGGGCAATATCCTGGCACATTGGGGGCAATATCCTGGCACATTGGGGGCAATATCCTGGCACATTGGGGGCAATATCCTGGCACATTGGGGGAAATATCCTGGCATATTGGGGGAAATATCTTGGCATATTGGGGGAAATATCTTGGCATATTGGGGCAAATATCCTGGCATATTGGGGGAAATATCCTGGCATATTGGGGCAATATCCTGGCATATAAAATGGCATATTGGGGGCAATATTTACCAGTAGCTGCCGCATTTTCCACCCTAGGCTTATACTCGAGTCAATATTTTTTCCCAGTTCTTTGTGGTAAAATTAGGGGCCTCGGCTTATATTCGGGTCGGCTTATACTCGAGTATATACGGTATACTGAAAATAAATACAAACCCCAACAGTAACAAATGTGCAAATACTGGAGAGGAAATAAACTGGATGGAATCTTCAGATGTAATCAGGAAATCTATTATAGTAGTAAATATAAATAAATAGCTGCTAGTCTTAAGTATCACAGTGGGACACCACTGCAAAAGGGTAAGGAGAATGCACATGAATATGAAAATTGACACTGCTTTATTACAGTATATATATATATATATATATATATATATATATAATAAGAAAAGAATTGAAATACACACATTAATATATAGTAATAAAAAATATAAGTTTAATAAATCGATAAATAAAACATAAACAAAGAAATATATATATATATTATATATATAACATACACAACATACACAGACAGGACGTAAAAACGTATATATATATATATAAAATCTCCAATATACAATACGGACCACTACAATCAATGTATTATTAAATGACCATAAAAACCATACAGAAAAAATGATATACTGAAAGGTAAATGGTAGAAGCGGACACTATTGCAGATAAACAATACACACCTTTTAAAGTCTGCCCGAAAGCATGCTGGACTCAAAAGCACTATAATTGTGGAGATTGAATCCCGGGTGAAAGCCTGGCCAGGTCTTTCAGAGTGGGGACGCCAAATAGAAAGATGTTTTTCGGATTCTTCTTCAGCCTACACATTGATGCCAACGTGTAGGCTGAAGACGAATCCAAAACGTCTATAACGTCTATAAATAGACCAGGACGAGCAGGGGTTAAAACATATGACCATTCTTTAATGTACAACAATCATTCCCTGAACCCACAGCCGCGAACAGCCGGTCTGCTCATCGAAAGAAGTGAGTGTCACTCCAGGGAGTGGGTGTTTTGTATACTCTAAAACTGATTTACACTATATCACTAAAACGCCCCATCTGCCTTATAAAAAAATTATATATAGTTTGTGTGGGCGTACTGAACATGAAGAACGAAATCATTTAAGCAAACGTATGACAAAAGTAATGGAATTCTTGTCTTCAAGGCACATCACATGCAGCATAGAACTCTGTAACTAAGGGGTTAATATGTCATCCTTAAAAATAAAAAATAAAACATGGAGGAAGTTATTTCCATGCTAATTAAACTATTTATTGCTTATTCTTACATGGTGATATACACGTGGGTCAATTTTTTTGTATGTGTGGCACTTTGCGGTTTGTATTTTTGCACATGTTTTTAGTTTGCCTGGGTTGATGCAATAGTTATATTGGTTAATAATTTAGTGCTGTGTTTACTTTTCTTTCATTATAAGTGAAAAATAATTAAAACAAACTCTGTGCTTGAGCACCTGCAAGACACAGCAGCAACTGTCTACAATTGGGTGGTGTTCCCACTTATTTTCAATAATTCCGACATCAATATCAAACATACCTTGAAGAAAAAAACCCACTCCTCAGTCCATCTGCTCTCCTAGCTGGCTTTTGAAAATGTCTTAAAAACCTTTACCATGGTTTGCAAATTACCAGCTATGTAATGTATTTACAAGCCCATCTTTCCCTGGCACATTGTTTAACTAGTAAAAATTTACCAAAGCAGGACTGTTGGATATTCCCTGGACAACTGCACCACACGTCCTCTCACAATATGTGTATATTTACAGACACATATTCTCTCAGAAAGGATTTTGTTTTGCCACTGCCCCTATTACATGCCCCCCGACAGTTCCTCATTACACGATATAGTCCCAAACTCTCTCCGCAAGCATCGGAACAATAATTATTCTGAACCTAATATTTGAAATATAACCAATTGACACTGTGTGTACACAACCTCAAGAAAACCTACTGAGCACTAGTTTTCCTTCAACTAAAATAACCCTTTTGCAACAGTGAATGTTCACGTACTATATGTTCATTACTGTACTGGACTGCCAAGTGAGTTCAGTACACACGGTATACTTCATAACATAAAGTATAACCAGTGCCTGAAAGTTAAACATACTCGGACACCTGGCATCTTTCTAAATCGTTAATGTCATCTCTTGACAACACAGTACCACTAGTACTTTCGTGACTGGCATGTAAATACTGCTGTTTAAAGTTAAGTCTTTCAGCAAATGTGACCGTCTCATATTTTTTTTTCTGTACGTCATAATATCCAAGTTTAATCATAACAGACCCACTCTTGCTTTTATTCCCACCATTAAGGGCAATCATAGCACTGTAAAAGAATGGGAAGAAAATGATTTTGCTCTATGGACCAAAGTAAAACTGGATCAATTATGGCAATCTACGCTGAGTGTGTGGCAATTCCAAGGAACATTCCATTTGGACTCCATTGTCATTTGTTCTCATTTTGACTTTTATAGTTATTATAATATTTTAGAGTGTTGAAGATTTGGAGCTTTTTTTTTCTTCACCAGCTTTCATTGTTTCGATCAAATTACTTCAGTTTAAAGAGACAGTTCTACTTTTTTTTTTTTTATGTGAAATGCACTTATTTTTACTTTAAAAAGATAGTTCTTGTCAATTTAGTGACATCAGTGAGAGGGAATAAAAAGGAAGCAGACTCCCCTTGCAGGTCCCCGCCAAGGAAGTGTTGTCACTGGTCTTTCGTCTGAGCTCGGCTGTTTCAAGTTCTCGGTCTGCAGGAGGGCGTGGTTTCAGCTAGTGATGTAACACAAAAAGAGAGTTCGTCGAGGTCGGCAGAATTGTTGCAATAGAAATAAATGAAACTATATGCAGCTTTCGGAAGGTATGAGTTGAAGAATAAGACTTAATAGACAGATGAGTTTTACTTGCTAAAGTTTACATGGTACATTACATAACGCTAAAATGATTTATGTTTGTATGATGCAGTGATCACATAACTCGCTTTGTACTACAGATCATCTCTGTTTGGCATAAGTGGAGAATCTGAGTGATGCTCATAAATGGGTGTGAGGAAATATATTTAATTTTAAATGACCAATGAGTAACACCAAGACATGCACACACCTACTCGAAACAAATAAAAGCAGAATTGATGTACTCATAAGGGAAAATCATTATGAGCATTAAAATGGCATCATACACTCTCATCATCACCTCTGCATGCCAGCATTATCCAAAGAAATAGGTGTATTTTATACACAGGCCATGTAATGAGGCTGACACTCCTTTTATCCTATTACTCACTTGCCTGGGTGCTGACATTAGCCATGGGTTGTATATGCACCATGTGCATGTATGGTCAGGTGTTCACAGCGTTTTGGGCCATCTGTCATTTCCTCTCTTGGCCGTGCATGTCACAGCAGGCTTAGCAGCTGCAGGGCGGAGCACACAGACTGTGCCTGTATTCACCCTCCCATAGGCAAGGGGACAAGCAAGTCATTGCTGTACGGGAAGACTAGCCTTGCAAGATATTTCAGTGCATATTAATAATGGATGGGGATAAGCAGAGACCTGGAACTTGTTCTAATACTGTTAATCTAAGGGACATTAAAAAAGAAGTGATTTTCTGTTGTAAGAGCCATGTAGGTATGCCATTTAGGTCGAAAAAGCCTGCAATCTTTCTTCCCCTGTTCAATTTCTTGATACATATGAGATATGGTATACCTGCTTCAAAATCTATGGGGGCTATGTAAAAAAAAAAAAAAAAAAACCTCCTGCACTGCAAAGTGTCTGGATCTTTATAAAAAGGCACAATCGCCGTTTATGTATAATGGACTTTTTTTTTTTTTTTTTGGGGACACTCGACCTTTGAGATGCAGCGGACACAGAATCCGGAAATTTGTCAGGAGTCTGCTTTTTACATAGGGGTTTACACCGATAGCGCCACTTTTTGGCGCTATTGGTGTGTGCGCCATCTTCATACATAAATATAACCCCCTATATGTTTACAGCTATCCCTGGAGATTCCATGTGATCATTTAAGAATATTACCACCAAGTCCTGAAACTTTACTTTGGCCTTACTGTATTAAAAGATTTTCTCTCGTTTACATATCGTTTTGTCACGATTGGAGTCAGAAGTAGGTTGGAGTCTAGTTGTTGAGGCTGGCAAATTCCTAATAACCTATGCATGTCATCCACTCTCCCCCTCAAGCAGTGCCTGCCGATAGAGAGGTCTATATATTATTTGATACAGTCCTAACCTCAACATCTGAGGGTTTTAGTGGTAATTAGTGGACTTAAGGGTAGGTAGGCAATGTAATAGAGCAGCAGGAAATGCTAGATGCTTGGTTATATAGGGAGAGGTATTAGCAGTTAGGGTTGCCACCTGGCCGGTATTTTACCGGCAGGTCAGTAAAAAATTGGTATCAGGCCAATGTTAAGTCTATGGCGACAGTACCAAGGCCGGTATTTTTTGGAAGAAAAGGTGGCAACCCTATTAGCAGTAGAAAGAGGGAAGTGCTCATGCCATTGTACAGAGCACTGGTGAGACCTCACTTGGAGTATTGTACGCAGTACTGGAGACCGTATCTCCAGAAGGATATTGATACTTTGGAGAGAGTTCAGAGAAGGGCTACTAAATAGTCCATGGACTGCAGGATAAAACTTACCAGGAAAGGTTAAAGCATCTTAACATGTATAGCTTGGAAGAAAGAAGAGACAGAGGGGGTACAATAGAAACATTTAAATATATAAGGGTGTATAGCTTGGAAGAAAGAAGAGACAGAGGGGGTATGATAGAAACATTTAAATATATAAGGGATTCAAAATGGTAAAGGAGGAGAGGTATATTTAAAACAAAAAAAATTACCACAACAAGAGAGCATAGCCTTAAATTAGAGAATAATCAAACACAGTTTAGAAATCCTGTACTAGCAATGTTTCTTTTCTGATCATTGAAATAATGATCAAGTACCAATCCGAATGTCTCCATGCCTGGTGTATTGCATTGGATGCTTCAGGTTTCCAGAATTTATATATTATACATTTTATAACCAAAGCACATGAAGCTTTTCTGAGAAGGTTAATCATCCGGAAAGGTTAAAGCATCTTACCATGTATAGCTTGGAGAAACGATGTAACGGGGGGATATGATAGAAACATTTAAATACATAAAGGGAATCAACACAGTAAAGGAGGAGAGTATATTTAAAAGAAGAAAAACTACCACAACTAGAGGACATAGTCTTAAATTAGATGGGCAACGATTTAAAAGTAATATCAGGAAGTATTACTTTACTGAGAGGGTAGTGGATGTATGGAATAGCCTTCCAGCAGAAGTGGTAGAGGTAAACACAGTCAAGGATTTTAAGCATGCGTGGGATAGACACAAGGCTATCCTAGCTATAAGACAGGGAACTGGGGATTAATTTGGTTAACAGAAATGTACAAAGAACAAGAGGTCACCCCCTGAGACTGGAAGAGAAAAGATTTCATAGACGGCAAGGGTTGAACTTGATGGACTTGTCTTTTTTTTTTAACCTAAATTACTATGAATGAAGGTAATAAACAATTGCCAATAATGATCCATACATTGTGTTAGCAGAATGGCAAGCAGATGCACAAATTACTAGAAAGTGTGTCTTTAGTGTCTTGTTTGTTAAGTCACCTGTGGCTAAATACGCAAATAAAGATTTCAATGGTAAATGTGTAACTTGCATAAGTCCAAAAGCGCAGAACATGCATTCAAACACGTTTTTTTTTTTTTTTTAACGCATTAGTTGGCAACTTTGCTAATACAATTTTGATATTTTGGCATTCATTACATACACAGTGTTCATGTAATATATAGGTGGCAGAGTCCCTTTTAAAGATTGACAAATTGGCATCCACTTTTCTAGTCTGTAATTGCATTGTTTGCGTATGGCTAAAATCTTCCATGAAATGAAACATTATAGATTGCAAATATGGCAACCTAAGATTAAATCATTAAAACAGGGCCAATTCGTATTATTTAAATTATCTCTATCACATTGAGCAGATATATTTGGCTATAGAGAGTAAAAAAAAAACAAAAAAAAAAAAAAACAAGCCCTAGAAGATTTGATTCTGAAATCTGCAAAGGGGACAGATACCCCACTATTGGAAGATCAACCTTACAGGTGCATCTATTGCTCTGCCAAAGTGTCAGTCTGGCAAAACATACCCTCCAGCAGACTCATGGCAATAGTGTCATTAGTGCTTGATTTACAAACCTTACCAGATTAAAGATTAACTAAAAAGTGAAAAGGTAATCAAAACCAGGCCATTGTATTTTATTTAAATTACTCACTCTTTTGTGTCTCCTTGTTTTTTTTAGCCATGATGGAATATACTATAATACCCTTTGCTCCTGTATATCTGGTCCTGTTTTGTTTACACATACTTTTCTAGTTTTATTCTTCACACTGGATTTATTGGGGGGAGATTAATAACCCCTCATAGTGGTACAATCTCTGCGTACTCCAGTGTATGAGATTAACGTGAGAATTTACTCAGGCACTGATCATGCTCCTAGAATTGCATTGAAAAACATAGCCATCCCATGAGATGTGGAAATGCAATTCCGGGTGTGAAAAGTATTGGGATGTATGGAAAAATATATGATCACTGCTATAAATATGATCACTGCTATAAATATGATCACTGCTATAAATATGGTCACTGCGGTTACTGTTCTGAGACCTTTATATGTGGCTGTTATAAATCATTTTCAAAGTGATGCACAGTTTAAACAAAATAACCATACAGAACATGCTCAGCTCCCAAAAATAATTGTTATATAAACAGGAAATAAGTAATTGTAAAGTTTGCCATATAAAGTAAAATTGTGTCGCTCAGTAGTACAGAAATAAAATGATATATAAACAGAACTCGGCTATGTATGGAATCTATTAATTTGCATTTTAATGTTAACCTCTATAATAAAAAAAAAAAAAATACAGGCAATGTTTGCAGAGAAATAGTGACATTTTCTTTTCGATATAGATTCCACTTTATACTTTGCAGGTTTAATTAGAGCCTTGGTGAGCAAGGTGTCTGCATTCCCTCTGGATTTGCAGGAAGCTACTTGTTATAAATATTAAGTGTCGTGCATTAGTGAAGTTATCTTTTTATTCAGGAAATTAAACTATACCTCCCTTCCCAGGCATGATATTTCAGTCCTCTGTGGAATTGATGCAACCTGCCCTTTTCTGATACAGCTAATGCTTTTCAGCAGTCAATTTAATGTTCCAATAGCTCTCAAATGTCACACAAAATACAGTTGCTACAGACTCCGGATGCATTCTTGCAAACCTTGTGGACAGATAACTTGTTCCCCCTATGTTCAAAGTAAACTTATAAACCTGGTCTGTTTATTAACATACCGGTATATTTTTCTTTATGCCATTATATTTCCCAAGATCATTGACCAGCAGCTGTTGTGTATTACATTTCCTATGAATGTTAAGCACCATGGGAAATATTGGTCCACAACAACCACTTTGACACGTTAGCTGCTGTCTGTTTCCTATGATGCTTAGCCAGCCAAACATTGGTTGCGCTTCATTGGAAATACAGAAATACACCTTTGGCACTTAAGCTGTTGTAGACTGTATTCCCTGTGTTTGGTTGGCTCAGTATCATGAGAAATAGCTTTTAACTCTTCTACTGGATTACATTTTCCACCATGCTCAACCAGAAAAACACTGGCTGAGCATGATGGACATTGTAATTAACAGAAACCTTCCTGCTCAGTGTTGGTTAACTTCCCCTCCCACTCGTTTTGGTAGGCGAAGAGGCACTTGTCCCTGGCATCCAGTGAAGCTCTTTACCTTGTTCCTGTGCTGGCATGTGATGTAATACGGTGCAATGGATAGGCGCACAGTGCGTAATCTGTGATCATTTGCATGCTGCATCTGGAAGGAGATATGTAGGACTTTCAGATACCGTATTTGCTCGAATATAAGACGACCCTGATTATAAGACGTCCCCCCAAACTATGGATATTCCTTTAAGAAAAAAAACTAAAAGCCTGAATATAAGACTACCCTATAGGAAAAAAGTTTAACTTGTATATATTTTTCATATTTAATAAAAACTTGTGAAATAAAAAAATGAATTTCTTGTTTTTATTTACCTTTTATGTGCCAATGCTGCCCCTACCCCCCAGACTTACCCAATGCTCCCCCAAACGGTGTCTGTCCTTCTCCCCCCCATGTTGTCTGACTCTCCACCCCTCCCCCCCCCCCCCCAGCGTTGTCTGTCTCTCTCCCCCACCCTCCCTCCAATGTTGTCTGTCTCCCCCCTCCCTCCCCCCCAACGTAGCCTCCCTGGTGGCAAGGGGGGCAGCCGGGGGATGTCTGCACGATACATGCAGACATCCTCCATGCTGCCCGACACTTCTGTCCATTATGACGGACAGCTGGTCCGTCATAATATACGAAAGTGTTGGGCAGCATGGAGGATGTGCTGCCCAAATCTGGTGGCTAGTGGAGGCAGCTGGAGGATGTCTCCACGCCGGAGGATGTCTGCACAGATTATAAGACGACCTTGAATATAAGGCGAGGGGTCTTTTTCAGAGCATTTGCTCTGAAAAAAACCTTCTTATATTCAAGAAAATACGGTAATATGTAAACAACTTCATTGTTTAAGGTCTGCGGGCTCCCTACTACTCCCTACTATGGGAAAAAAAAGTTTGCCGGTAGAGGCATTGGCTGGGGATATCAGAA